>VZSR01000931.1:2099068-2205366 GCA_013398615.1 Brachypodius melanocephalos
AAAAATCTCTAATCATATAATTCCTTGTTACCACTTTCAAAACATAGGACAATAATTTTACAGAATATAATTATTAATATACAGACACAGAGACAAACACAGATTAGAGCTCAAAGTGGATTTTCAACAAACACAGGGAGCCTCTGGGGATGCTCTTCAGGAGCACTGTGATGTGATGTGTGCTTTTAAGATGGCACCTGATTGCATGCCCCTGTAAAGGCACCATTTGCAGCCACTGGGAATGCATCAAAGTGATGTATGCTTGCTATTATTTTAGAGGATATTGGCACTGGATCTTAACAAATAACCTTGCGCACTGGCAACGTTTAGATCAGATTTCAAGAGAGGCTGAGACCAAATCTCTCAATTACTAATGGCTGGATTCAAATGCTGTGAAGCCTCAAGCAATCAGCCACAATTATCATCTCTGGTACATATTCATAAGTGGCTAAGGAGATAATGTGTGTGTCTTACTGTCACATACAGTTTGTTTAGTGTGGGCTTTCTGTACATTGCTGACAGGGTTGTACGTAGCACCTTCAGGGACAGCAGAAAGAACTGTGCACAATGGACTGAAAACGGACCATCTGTATGTAAAATTAACATTAAGCTAAACAATGTCATTAATGAGGTATTAAAGTGTGGCTTTAGCTAAGAGCCTGTCAGAGAGGACATTATGAATATGAGGGAGAGAGTCCCCTTTGGCTGAAACCGAGCAACTGTGAACCAAGCAAAATACAAAACAATGTAGTGTGACCATAAGGACAAACACTCCAGTAAAGCCCCCACATCTTTTGACAAGTAGTTTTCCCCATAATCTTTTTACCTCTACATTACTCCGTGACTCAAGGTTTTAGGGGGTGAAGGGAACTTTAGAAAGGATTACACACTAAAAAAAAATATGGTTTTGCTTGAATTTTAAAAGAATTATGAACGGTTTTATAAATCTGTTCTTCCAAGTTTTCCAAGCATCCATCATTACAGAGTGACCCCTGAGTACTTCAGAGGCAAGTGAATCACAGGCATCTCAGACACCTTAGCTCAGTTTTCATGTCACTAATTCTAGTTATCCTTTAATTTTCAGAATGCTTCTCTGCAATGAATTCCTAACCTTATAGAATTCAGTCATCACCAGTGCAGGAGCTCTAATTGTGTTCCTAAATAACACATTTTAAAATTTTTTCTAAAATTCCACTTCGGGTATGTCCTGCAATGTTGTTATCAAAGTCATCTCTAAAACTCAGATGACCTAAGGTAGTATTATGGCAGTGAACACAAGACAGAATGAAATACTCGTCCTTTTAAGTTTCACAAAGAAAAATGCTATAATGTCATTTATTGATGAAAATCCCTAATACAAATGCTTATGTTTGAAAGTCGAATAACCTGCTTTTCACTGCAAATCAGCTATCACCCTGCCTAAGATCACAACTCAGGTTTTTCAGAAGTGAAAAGCGACTTCAAAGCTGACTTTACAGGATAGTGAAGATTTTCCTCTTTGGGGACGTAGAAATAAAAGAAGCTATTGTAAGAGTGAGGTACACGCTTATGGCTAAAAATGTTCTATTAGCAAGTATAGCTGGGCACGAAGAACGAACACCCCGCTCAATAGATTTATTATCACTGTTCCTCGACAGCCTGTTTGCAGATGACTTTCTTTCCCCTTCATCCCTACCTTTACTCTGTCCTGGAGTGGGGGAAGACAAGACTCCAGCCAAAACCACCCATGTTCCTTCATCTCCCTTTTGCCTGCTAGGCGAGGTACTGCACATTTTTAACCCAGCCCCATCTCACTAACTTCAAAAATGCTGAAAAGGTGAAGTCCTACTTTAAGAGCTCTCCCTCCACTACTGACAGTGGAAGGATAAAAATTAAGCAGCAGGCGATTCTTACAATAGGATGCTGTTATAATGATGGTAATCCCCTTAATTTCCATGCTGGGAAGCTGACTGAATTAAAAAATACAAACAAACCCCCCCAGCATTTTACCATACATGCTGAGACTGGTCCTTCATCCCAACAATCAGGGAAAGCAACAGGTTAGTTAAAAAAATCATTTTATAGCATTTTTTGTTTCTTTTCCATATTAATTTTGGTCTACTCCTTGTATAAACCCTTTATATCACAAGAGGTCTGAGGAAAAAACCCTCGGCTGCTGAAGAAGGGAGGCTTTCCTGCCAGCAGCTTGAAAACCTCTGCTACTCCTCTCTTTACAGCTTTCAGGCAATTTTCCTGGCACCTACCCACCAGTTGATGTTGTGAAGTGGATCTGCCTGGGTGGATGCAGCTATTGGCACAGCTGTTGCAGGGGAGGGATTCCTCACAGGGCAGAAAAGCAACAGAAAACTACCACAGGTTCCCTCTAAAACCCATGTTTATCTGGTGCCTTGGGTGTCCTCAGCTGAAAAAGGCTGATCAGTTTGCAGATGAAACTGCTGTCACCCCAAGTAGAGCGGGAGAATTTTTAATAAAGCTTCAACTCATTTCTCACTTCCTCCCTACCTTAAACAGCTGAACTTGTCAATGTAAGTGTAAATTCCTGTGCAGCAATATCAAAGAGCAGGACAAGTAAGACTTGCCTCTTCAGCTTCTAAACATCTTTGAAGATAAAAATGGGGATTACGTTGTTTGTCCATGCAAGGTCCTGACTAAATGGTTCTTCCTTGTTTCCTCAATTAAATATATATTATAAACAGGTGAACCCTGAAAAGTCAAAATTGATTACCTAATCTAAACTTAATTTATCCATTCTTTGCCCAACTACAGCATATTAGAAATCACAACAATTAAAGAAACTGTTTGTTCTGAGTAAAATATTCACCTTATGATGTTTTTGAAAGAACACAAAATGATGGACAGATGCCATGACAGCGAATTCTACTTTCCTTTTGCCTCACTTGGTCTTGATCAGGGTTTACACTATAGCCAGACAGACATTTCCCCCTCACAGTCAATCAGAGGTAGCTCTAGGTAATTAAGGTAGTTTTTGGCCTTTCACAGTGCCACTCATTCTCAATCTCCTCACAGACAGTATATCAGACACAAAACCTCTAAACATACTGCCTCATGGACCCAGTGCTATTACTCAAGCAACCACATGCAGAGAAGATGTAGAAATGCATTATTTAAGATGCCTCTGAGAACTGACTGAATCTTAACTTCAAATTAGGGGAAAATCCAAGCATATCTCCTGGTAGTTTCACACTGGTGATACCATATTGCTGCAAACAAATGCTCGCACTACTGAACATTTTACTTGGAGCATGGTTATTCCATGGAGTTACAGTTTCAAAAAGAGACAATCAAATAAACCTCTGAAAGGACATAAAGCCATATCCAAGGCTTACAAAAGGGTGCTGCATAAATGACAGTACGTGCTCTCAGTTCCAGTGATCCTTTGTGGTTTCCAAATACATTTGAGACACAGGACACAATTGCCAAAATTGCCATTTGTGGATGCTGTCAGGAAGGCTGGTCAAACCACTGAGACAGGCAAAAGAAGCTTGGGTACCACCGGGCTGCAGTCCCCATTTCAGAGAGATGACTTTATGAAGGTAAATATCCTCAGTGATACACTAGTTTAGATTTAATCAAAATAATGATTTGGAGGCTCATATTTTAAGGTGGGACTATCATGCCACAAATAGATCTCCTGGTGTGTGTAGTTTGTTTCCCAAGATGTTTGGTATGTGACTTTTCATCTTCCCAGGTCAGTCCTGTGCATTTTAAGCTCAGCAAGTCTGTTCTCTGTTCCCCTTGCTACATCAGTATGTCAAGACCGGCATTAGTTTGAAGAGCAATTAAAATTGTTAATTAATGAGACTGGCATTTAAGTTTTTCCTTCTATCAGAAGATATAAAACATGTTTTTATAAAGGAAGATGGGTAATAACTCCATTTTAAAACTAAGGACTGATATCTAAGATATTAAATAATGTTTCTGTGGTCAGCCAGCAGATAGGTGCAGAAACCAAATTAGGAACTAGGTCTCAGTCCTAAAGTCTTTATACTGGATCTTTTTTTATTTCTAAACATAATCCCCCCCCCTCCAAATAAATCAGGTTTTGCCACTAAATATCATGTGTGAAGATATAATTAATTTCTAACAGAATTTTTCCAGAATGATTCTAGAGTCTTCCTCTGAATACTAAATATTTGATTGTTATACTGTTAATTAAGAGAAAATCTCACTGAGAAAGGATGTTGCTACAGCATAATGGTTTCCTGCTGATAGGGATATGCCAAGAGTGAAATAAGCAAGATGGAGTAATTTATTAAGCAACAGCAGACTCCAGGCAGTGCATTTCAGGAGGATTATATCACACCTTGGGTGGTAATACAAGGAAGAAGACTGAGAATTCTGAGCAGCTTTAACCATCTGAGAAATATTATAATGACTTTGAAGTGCTGAATCTTGGAGGCTGTTTTATTGCTCCTATGAAATGTAATTTACCCAAGGCAAACAGTGAGATTTGCTCATTTACCAGGTATTATCAGCATAATTGGCCATTACTGACACCACTGATGACCAATCAAAACCTCCAGTTGTGACCAGCATTTTCAACAACTATAAGGGGGTAAAAAAATGGCCCACCAGTGGTGCTTTAACATCATGCATCTCATAACTTTTCCAGGTTAAGCAAGTGTATTAAGATCTCTGAAGAAAATTATATTTTTTCAGCTAATACTTCAAGTGCTCATTATCCCACGGTCAAATTCTATTCATAAAACCATAATGAATGTTTGTTTTGTTGCAATCACTAAGAAGTGATTAAATCTTGAATGATTCAGCCATTTAAAAGATATTTTCTATTATAGCAAATAAAACCCCCAAAACAAACCCAAATCCAAATGAAACAGAGCCTTGCATCTTTACCCGCATAATCTAAAATCCTGCCAGGCCAATTCAGAAACACCTTCTCTTACAGAAAAATTCAAAGCAAAATGAGCAGAGTGTGATAAGATAGCGACAAAGTCTTTTAGCGTGTCTTTCATATCAAATACAAAACACTGTCATTTTCTCTAACTTCATTATTTTGTCAACATTCAGTTGAAATCTGTTATACTAAGTTAGCTCATCACTGAATTCTGAAACAAAATTTGAGAGGCTGCCTTCAAAACAAGATCCCCAAAAACATTATTCTGCAAGTCCTTGGTAAAACATTATGCAGCATTTTACCTTTCTCAGAAACTGAGGTATTATACAAAAAGAGCTGGCAGTAACTCTAGTCTTGAACTTCTGTTTCTTAAATCATTGATTTTCTCCAGTAGTGGTGAGAGCAGGGTGCTCCCTAGAGTGTTTTCTAACAAGAGCCCCTAATAGGAAGCTAATAGAAAACCTTCAGGAGATTAAATCAGGTTCTCACCAAGTATAAAAGTTATCAGACTATGGCAGCAACTTGAATCGTTTGATCTTGATGAAGATTTTAGTAAAGTTCTTAGAACCCCCAAATTTCTTCTCTGATAGTTCATATGGTAGGTTCCCTGTACTGGGAAATTTCAATCAGGGCAAGATTTGAGGGAATAGCAACAAAACCATGGCTCAAGAGAAGGAAAACTGTAGTTGTATAGAATGACACAAAAGCTGAGCAAAAACTACAGAATGTATCATTATTCATGTACCCCTCGGGCTCTCTGAAGTAGAAAGGGACCTTTTCCAAACACACCGTGCCCAAGCAGGGCTGCCTAGAGCCAGATTTCTGTCCAACTGTCAAAGGTAATATTCAAAAGAAGCAAAATCCAGAGCTTTAGCCATCTAGTTTTCTAGGATGAGCAAAAGGAAAAGAACAAATTCAGAAGCAGTGACACTGAATTGCAACACAACTGCAATCCTCCACAGTCTGAACTGATGAATTTGCTTCATCTTTAGATAAAAAGACAACTCAAAGACAACAGATATTATCTTAACTATCCATGCCTGAATTTTCACTTCAGAATAAAAAGCATTTGCTTTTAATATAATCCACAGCAGCACGGCTAAAATCACCCAAAAGTCTCTGCTGTCTTAGTGGTCACAGTATACTGCAGATTCAGTGGGTGTATTGGGTAGGAAGCCAAAGAATTTCAGTGCACTGCCTGCCCTTTTTTTAACATTTATTTTTATAATGAAGGGCTTGAGTACAGAATAAAAAACTCCCTTTGCATTTTATGCATTTTTATATTGAGTTATATTGCAGCTTTATCCTCGTGTATCTTAAAAAAAAAAGTCAATTATTTTGACTGATCTCAATAATGAATAAACCTCAAATAAAAAGGGAAAATTAAAATATATTTCCATAATACCAGTCTCAAAACGGTGCCTAGAGTGGTCACTGAAGCACAGAGGGAAGAAACTGAAAGCCAAGTTCAAGACCTAAGTTTAAGTGATACAAGTAGCAGTCACATTGAGTTTCAGCCTACATTTAAGGAAGCAAATAAAAAACCTCCAATTTCATACCTGAGTATGACAGCAATTACAGACCTGCCTTAAAAACCATTGGATTGATCTGTGTTGACTTTTGTCTATAGACAATGACACAGAACTTTCTTTGGTGTTTCAAAAATTGAAAAAGCATAAAACTTGTTAATAGCATTTGAACAAGACATCAGAATCAAGGCTGAACAAAAATAAGAAGGGACACGATGAACTAAAGCTACTTGCTAAAATCTGCCAAGTTTTTAACTGTTTCAGGAGAAATGAGCTCTTTGTTTCAATCGTAATAGGTTATGAGTTTCCTTAAAAAATGTGGGTTTGCAGCAGAGGGCTCTTTTGTCTTCAGAGCCGTGGCAGGTGTGAAGCTAGTCTGCACGCTTGCAAATCTTTCCTCTGCCTAGAGGAAAGAGAGAAGATGATGCCACGAATCACTTGCTAGCCCCAAACAAAGAATCCACGACTATCAAAGCACAAGCAATCCTTGGTTCACGCTGCTTTGCTTCTGTCAGCACAGGGCATAAAAGCATCTTTGGCTCTATGTTTTGATAACAGGAATGAGTACCTTGTCATGCTTTAAATCACTGCTGAAAGATTCCTTAAGTGAACGTGACAGTATTTGAAATGCCCCATGCTGCTACACTTAAGATTTGCCAATCAGAATTAACAGCAACAGATTTACTATTCCAAAACAAGTAAAAGTTGCAGTTTTTTGGCTGAATGAAGGCCTGATGAATGAAAACAGAGGCTAAATCACCACAATAGCCAGTTACCCTGTCAATGAAAATTATTTTCATTTGTCTGCACTCACAAGGATTAGTAAACAATAACGCTTCAGCTAATACAGTTTTTTGTTACATTCAAATTGAATGTGAAAGTCAAGCTGACATTATAAATGTATCTCCTACTTGTTTGCTCTGGATTTCTGAGTTCTTCTGAGTCTTTATGTTTATATCAGTCAGTAAGCGTCATGTATTTGGAATAAATTTTTCTCAGTGTGTTTCATCTTTCCTTCTAGCTAATTCAGGACAGTTCTGTTTGTTGTTTGAAGGAGAACAAAGCTATAGGTACATGTCTACATGTGGGCTTTCCCTCACTCAGTAGGAGCCAAGTGAATATTTTACATTATTATGGTGAATTTTATAGAGTTGTATTGAAAAGCCACATGGTAGAGTGATAAGGTGTCTCTCTCTGTAAATAATTCCTCCCACCTTCTCAGTTCTGTGAATTTCTTTTTCTCAAATTGCAGAACAGTTTTGGTGCCCCCAGATGCTTTGTACCACCAGCAGGTTTTACTGAGTTCCCTTATGTGTGACACCTCTGACCACAGGGAGTGGATGCAGATCTGCTCAAATAAATACCTCTTCTTTATTTATTTGTTTTCTTTTCCCCCCTACTGAATTATTGAATCCTGCTATTTTTGCCACCTGGTCCCCCTTCTTTACATCTAACTTCTTCCACAATTTCATGCTGAATTCAAGGTTTCTCTCTAAGCCCTCCTTAAGCACTCACTTTCAGTGATTGGTCAAAATAATACTTTTCTTTTTAAGCTAACTAAGCACCTATCCAAGGGCTCCCTTGTGGGCTACTACTCTGGACCTATGAGTTGGGAGATTTCAGGAAACCAGGCAATACAGGCTTCCCTGGATAAACACAAGGCAAACAATTCAGGTAACAATTGTTCAGCCTGAGGTGCCTTAAACCAGTGGTGCCTCCTCTGAACCTTCGTGGGGCAGGCTCCTAGAAAGCTTTTAGGGACTCCTGTTGGGACTACAGCAGGGATGCTCAGGCCAATAAACCTGTATGGAACGACTCACATTCATGCAGTGAAGAAACCAATTCACAAGTTCTAACCCAACAGGAAGACAGATGTAATGAGTCTCCTTCTGTAACAGACCAACTGCTCTCTCACAGCTGAATTCCCTAAACACACTGCGGGTATTCGGGACAGAAAGAGGGCTTTATAAACCCACCCATAAACATTCAAAAAACTTCCATAGACCTCAGCTACTCTGAAGTCTTTGGGTTTATTTATAAAAATAAATCATAAACCCCCCTGAAGCTATCTCTTCAGCTCTCCTCAGCTGACCATCACAGCTCAATGCAAATGGCAATTTAAAAAGTGATGTCTCTATGCTTATGTGTTTAAAATCACACCTCTTGTGGAAAGCTTCAGATTTAGCTTTTCTCCTTTTTCTGGTAGTGATGTTATTTTAGGTGGTTTTTTTTTTCTATTCTAGGAATTTCATACTTGACTTTCATGGATACCTTTAGCTTTTATGAAAGTCATCTGATTGTTTTGAAAAAGGAATAATGTAATGCTAAATCGCATGTGGCCAGTAGTACATGAACATGACACCTTTACCTACAGTGTTCCATCCAAATTCAGGTTAAAATACAAAGAATTGTCTGCAAGTTTGGGGCTGTCATGGCCGTGGCTCTTTGTAGAGCAGATGCTGTGTGAAATTAAAACAGGTGCACCTGCAGTGCCAGCAGTGACTGAGGAACAATTACACGGATAAGCAAGAAGGTGTTCATTCTGTTTTGTCACTGAGTGTTATTATGCAACCCTCCTTTGCTCTTATATTAAGCTGTGTTTTCTTTTTCCACTTTGCATTATTACCCCAACCTGCAGACCAGAATTCTAAGCAGTATATACCCAGCCAAGATCTGCAGGCCCTGACATCTTCAGGATGCATGGTTAAAACCCTGACAGAAGAGGTAGATTGTGAAGGACTTGGGAATATAAGCAAAACTGGGGATCAGACTGGGCTGTACCAGATGCTAGATGGGACTGAGAAAGCAATCAGGAAGGGCAGAGAAGCTTGAATCTAAACATTATATTGGGAAATTGAAATAAATCAGAAGAGGGAGGAAAGATTATCAGATACAGTAAGATCGTTTAGCGCTGCTGACTAGTCTAAACTTAGGTCAAAATCCAAATCCCAGCATTCTCTGGCTGACTGGGTAAGAACACAGCACTTGATAATATTGAACAATTCTCCAGCAACTGATGAGCAATATCTTTTTTTCCTCAGAGGAAGATCACCTTTGTATAATAACAAAACAAAACTTCTCTAGGGTTCCCATAGAGAGCAGCCAAATATCTAGGAAATATTTTAGCACAAGGCTTTCCAGTGTTCCCAGTTCCTTGCATGCTGTGGGAGGGAGGCAGGGGAGAGGAAGGTTTCTACAGCAATGGGGAGGATATGTAGGTTTTCTCTTGGAGGCAGAGCTTCCCTGTGTGTCTTACCTTGTTGCACAAAGGACCCGTAGACAAACCACATGGAGTTGTAGAGCGTTGTAGAGGTCATGGATCCCATCTGGAGGCGTGGGGGGTTGAGCCAGTTCAAGAGGTAGACCAGGAGCCCCACCAAGAGCACCGTGCCAGCAATGCAGGCCCACAGGGAGAGGTCAAAGGGGGCCAGGCAGGCAAACATGTCCACTGTCTTCTCTGCCTTCCGCAGCAGCACGCCCACCGAGTAGTCCATGTAGCGCGTTGTGAAGTCCACCACGTTCTCCCTGTCGGGGGTGATGGTCAGGGCAGAGATCCCAATGTCAGCTCTCTGAGGAGAGGAAGGAAAAACAATGTGCATAAGTAGGAGCTACGAAAGGGATCTTTGTTCCTCTGGGATTTGTAGCAGCCAAGTTTAAGGAGAGTCAGATGCCAAGACCAAAGTCTTCAGCACGTGAGGACGGAAAGGTCACTAAGGCTTGAGCAGGGTGTATCAACCACGTGTCTTAGTTTCTGCAAGCAAACCCCACTTGGTGGACTTTGGCACATCAGCTCTCCTTGTTGGTATTTTCAAAGAAATCAAAACACTACAAACACAGATAATACCTGGAGGAAACCCACTTTTGGTCATTTTTGTCACCCTGGCTTACTAAAGCCATTGCTGCCATTGTGGCACAAGTCAGATTTTGTGCATACCGGATCCAATCATAGGAAATTAGTTGCCTGATAGAGCCAAATTTATAAAATATTTTCATGATTTGATGACCATGACAAAGGGCTACTACCCTAGAAGCACCTGAAATTCCATAAAACATCAATTATATCTGCAGAGTCTAAAGTGTAGAAGGGCAGATTCTGCTCACAGTTCCTTTATGATTAATTCCTCTGTATCCTCCTGATAAGCAATTCCTCCAGCAATGCCAACCTGTGCTGCAGCTTGCCTGGACTTGCTTTGTACCGTTTCCATTTTTTGTTGTAATTTAAAGAACACATTTCACATGAAAAGAGGATGAGTGACATTTCTTGATCTAATCATTGTATTTCACAGTATGTATTAGGTCTCCAGGGACAACAGCCACAAGTACAGCAGGTGCTACTTTACTTTTTACAGGTACAATTAGAATTTGACTGAAAACAAGAAACGTTATTTAAAGCAGACATATGAATACCATTTTAAAAATCCCAAATACTGAGCAATAAGACTGTGAATTCTAGATGTTTTTATATGACAAAAGAGTACTTAAAATATTTAAACTTCTACTACTTTGATTTAATCCATTTTTGTTCTGCTTAAAGCAGTGTGTGGTCCTTTGGAAAGGGGTGAGGAGAGCACAAAAAATTGAAAGTACTGAGTCAAATTTCATTAACTCTCTTGAATTTCTTTCTTCTTGCCCAAAGAAGGCAGAGATTCCTAGTTCTTTAGATACGTGATTTGAACTATTGATTGGGAAGGTATGGCAGCTCAAACTGACTAGAAGATTTTGCAAATCAACTGGCCTCTTGTCATATGACGCGCAAAGCACTCTGCAGCCCATGGCACAAACATACTCCTAATCACAGTGCTCTTAAGACTTCATTTTAAATGATGTCACTTTTACATTGATTGTTCACTGGCATGAGAAAGTGGCAGAGCCTAGCTGGAAGCCTGATGATTTGGACAAAAAAGGGTTTGAAAATATTGATTTTCTTAAAAGCTATGAATTAGAGCTTCAGCTTTAATTTGTGCATTACATTCTCTGGTGTCATAAGTGAAGTTGTGCTGATGACCACAGCTGAAAGCATGGCTTCATGAACTCACTTCAGGTTCCTTCCTAAAAAATTTTTGTGAATGATGATTCAACTGCCCTTTGCCCATGGGCAGCAGAAAACTCAGCCAGTAATTAGAATTATCCATGGAAACATTCAGGTTATCAGAGTCTCCCTATCCTCTCATTACAAACCTTCTGCTCAACGAGTGACTCAAGTGATTCACAGCACTTGCTGACAGTCAGGTCCCAGCTCCCTTGAATAAGACACAAACCAGCCAGCATTTGAACTGTCTTCCACAGTTGTGAACATAAGTATGTTTCTAAAACAAGTTACAAATATAGGAATCCAACAGTTGTCAAACAGGAAATTACGATTGCATTTAACGAATAACATAGATCTGGGGCTTTTCCCCTGAATGTATATCAAAAAGCAGAATAGGAATTTAGGGGTAAAGGAGGACATGTGGAAAAAAAGACTAGACTCAGCCTCTGCTCATTATCAGCATATTACTAAAATACTTCCCTACCATACTAGATCACTGAGTTTCCCATTCAAATTGCATTATTGTAAGATGCTTAAAAATTCTCTACTAAAAAGTAACATACACCAGTAAAGATACTTTTACCAAATAATAATTGACTGTATGACTAATAGAATTTATTGCTGCTTTCCCCCTCCTTTTCACAGGAAAACACTTTTTTTCCATTAAATACATTGAAGAGAATTAAAGAAAAAATGAGACACCATGGTATCTATAGAAATACTACTTCTAATTCGCATCTCTGGGAAGCAGTCTCTCCACGTTTCCCAGAATTATGGTTCCACTCCAGTTATCAACCAACTATGACAGTGGAACAATATTGTGCTAATGGAAAAGTTGCATTTCCTCTGTTGTACTGCAGCAACAATTGGGATATAATTATGTCTTGCTGCTTTATATGCTACATATATAATTAAGGCTTCGAAGTGACCTAATTGCAGCTTTCAGTACCTGAAGGGAGCCTACAAGAGAGATGGAGAGAGACTTTTTTACAGTGGTCTGGAGTCACAGGACGGGGGGAAATGTCTTCAAACAGAAAAGGAGTAGGTTTAGATTAGATATTAGAAAGAAATTCTTTACTGTGAAGGTGGTGAGACACTGGAACAGGTTGCCCAGAGAAGCAGTGGATGCCCCATCCCTGGAAGTGTTCAAGGAAGGGCTCTGGGCAACCTGATCTAGTGAAGGATGTCCTGCCCGTGGCAGTGGGGTTGGAGCTAGATGATCTTCAAGCCATTCTGTGATTCTGTATGTCTTTATTTCTTGAGAGGTAGTAAAGTGAAAAACAGATAGGAGAGAGGTAAATCCTGACTTCTTAAGCACTCTGGTTGGTGTTTAGCTGTTTAAAAAACACAAAACAAAACCAAACCAAAACCACAATGACAACCCCCCCCAAAACAACAACAACAAAAACACCCCCCAAAAACAACAACAAAAAAAGGCTACACTGAAATATGGCAACCCATATCCTTAACTTACTAAATTGGATCATAAACACTGGTTCCCCAGAAAACTACACTTTTAGCACAAAAGCAAGCTTAAGCTTCCCTTGATTTACTGTTGGTGAGCATCCTTGATTACACATAGATTCTGTCATCTTGTTTCAAAATTGGAAGATGAAATAAATTAAATGCTTGTCATTAACATGTCAGATTGGATCAGAGAAGACATCAGTTTGAAGAAGTAAAGGTTCACTTAGTGCTTTTGAGACAGAAAGGCAAATGCATACAATTATGTCAATATTTAGATATATAGCTGCCAATCTGAATTATAAACATGTATAGCACTCCACTAAGCTTTTGCAGTGCCAAAATCAAACAACGATCATATGTCTTAAACATTTCTCATGAATGAAACTGTGACTTCTGAAACAGATCGAAAAAAAACCAGCAGAGGGCATTATTTTGCTCTGTGTGACCTGCATAGGATTTTATATTTATCTTCCTTAGCAGCAGTTCTCCTGAGGCCATTGTAGAGCAATGAGAAATTGCAAAACTGAAAACAACCAGAATGAGAAAATCCAAAAGAAATGACCAAATGGGTCTGATAGCATTGCTACTGGTGTCACAGAACCAGCTCATCAGCAAAACCTAGAAATCCCTGAAATGTCTCTAAGCTACTGCTGTAGCAAGTACATCTCATACACATGGAAAGCAATCTTCTGACAATTGCTGTGGTTCATGAGCAAGAGCAGGGAAAAGAAATGAATCTGTTCTAACATGGTCCTGTGAAGGCCTTCATTTCATCCATTTTCAAAGTAAAATCAAGTTTCAACAAATGCTAGAAGCGATAAAACGCAGTCCCACATTATGCAGTTATTAACATGGACACACAAAAACCAATCAGAGAGACATTTTGATTCAAGCCAACACACATAGATCCAAATAATTTTCCTTTTACTCAACTATTGTTTTTTCTTCTCACTTTGTCCTCTCTGTATGGTTCCTCCCTTATACTACCTCCCTTAAGAAGGTGCAATAGAAAAAGAGCCTCATAAGAGGCTTCTACTTGATTTGCAGTTACTCTTAGAAAAGATTAAGCATTTATGTTTCCTTTTCTGATGGAAATGATTAAGAATGTATTTAAAAACGATTAAGCATGTATTTTTCCTTTTCTGATGGACCTAACTGGAATCAGGCTGTCTTCCCCATGCTATTTGCTTCCTCATGGCTCCTCACTGGAAAAAAAATTGTGGCAATCAAGATAGCATGGCGAGATGTGAAAAGCAATGGTTGATGGATGTGAATAACCCCAGAAAGTCCAGAGTCATGGTGGAAAGTCTAATGTGCTATCCCAGAAGTGGCATTAGCCACTTCTCTTGCCTGACACACAGGCTTATCCCTCAGGCAATCTGGGCAGAGGGCAACTAAAGGAATCACTGTGAGAAGACAGAGATAATTAACAGTAAGAGCTAGATTTGTGGTAAAGCACGGCTCCCTTGAGATGGTTTTAGCCTCTCCACAGAGGGCTGCTGCTCTCTGAACTAATCCTCTTTGTGAGATGAAGCTCTACAAGATGTGGTGAGAGCCCTGGTCATTTGACAGGAGAGGGACAAGAGCGCCAAGTGCTTCTCTCAAAGAGCATTTATTCTCTGAGGACCACCTCGTTCAGGTGTTTAGCAAACAGAAATCTTTGTATAGCAGGATTACATTTAGGTTACTTTGACTAGAAAAGGTGCATGGACCAAGTGTGCACCTAATAAAAGTCCTGACAATCAAAGGAGGGGAGTTTGAACCAGTTTCCAAGTTGAAATTAAAGACCACTTACTATGTTCTGCTGATTCCAGCTCCTATTTTAGCAGCCAACAGAAACCTCATCTTCAAAGCTGGAACAGAGTGAACTTGGCACAATGCCATGTCTGTGAAGCCAGCTGTGGGCCCAGGGCATGTACTTGGCACAGCTGGGCTGCTGCCCTCCATTCCACTCCAGCAGGGCTGCTGCAAACAAGATCAGCCTGGGACTGCTCTCCCTGATGCCAGGACCTGCACCAGAGAATGCTGCATGCTGAAGATGGTTAATGCAAGAAGTGAATATTGATCTTGAGCATAGAAATCATGTGGTTGCTACAGCAACTGCTATTTCAGATGGCCCATCTTCTGGAGTGGCCAAAGACACCCTTCCCAATGAGATGATCTCTACAACCACCTCTTGGCTGTAATAAGGTGGGGACTGATCTCCCCAGTAACAAGAAACAGGACAAGAGGAAACGGCACCAAATTGTGCCGGAGATGTTAGAAAAAGTTCATTCACCGAAAATGTGGCCAAGCATTGGAACAGGCAGCCCAGAGAAACGGCTGAGTCACCCTCCCTGGAAGTATTAAAAAGACAAGTAGACGCAGCACTTCGGGATATGGTTCAGTGATTGACTTGGCAGTGCTGGATAGGAGTTGGACTTGATGATCTCAAAGGTCTTTTCCAAGCTAAATGGTTGTATGATTCTGTGCACTCAAAAAGAGAAGGCAGCTATTTTCCATTACCCTTGAGTGAGACTTGTCTCTTGCAGAGCTCATTCCTGGCTGACACACTAACAGGCAAAGAGTACTCCTACTGTTTCTGGAATTCCTCCACTTGTTGGCCAGACTATCATGTAAAACTTGGTTGGGAAAACAAGGAAATGCTGTGTTTCAAACAGGTTAGGCCTTTAATTTAAAACTATTCTCTGCTCCTTTACTTCCCCTTATGAAGTTGCCAAGCGGATGGAAATTTGAGTTCTGGGAGCAGAACTCAGTTTGCAGTAAATAAGAAAGCAGCCTTTCATAAACAGCTTGCACTTGGTAAGGGGTGGATAGACACTGGCTGCTCGCCCAGAGGTTCTTTTGCCTTAAGAGGGACAGAGAATGGGAGAGAAGGACACAGTGAACCTTTACTGCTAATTAATGATATAAGGGTAAAGAAGATGAAAAATTATACACTGCCATGGTATAGGGAAAACATGGGTTTTGAATTCCAAATGCAGTTCCATTAACTCTTCATACACTGTAGATGTGCAGGAAGATTTCATATCCATGAAGACTCATTTACAGCTAAATCCTAACAGGCTGGTAAATCTGTTGCACTTGAGACATGGATTTACAGATCTGGATGGTTACCACCTTCAGTGAGCTATTTGTTTGAATCCCTGCCTGCCAAGGGAACAAGAATGCCACACATGTCTTTCCTTGGAGCCATTTGAATTGTTATGAATTCTGCCTTACCAATCATCCATTGCAAATAAATAAAAAACATTCCAGGCCCACTTCCATTTCCAGACCATCTAGAATTAAGACCCCTCCAGTCTGTGTAATGCAGTGGCCTGGTGAGTACTGTAGACTAGGGTGTAGCATAACATCAGATTTAGAGGCGGAAAGAATAGTTAAAAATAAAGCAGTGGGCCATTGTGGTGTTACATCTCAAAATTAGATGAGGGATGTTTAGTTGTCAAGGTTTAGAAGGTGATGGAAAATCTACATTTCTAGCTGTGTCCAGCTTACCAATTGTGAACACACAATTCCACCTTCCAGCTTCATAAGGACACAGGGAGATGGCAAAGGCAGTTGATAATTACAGTGTAAGTGTATGAAGGGTGATAGGGGCACAGAATGAGTAGCTGGGCTTTTCCATTCCAACAGGCTTCCTGCTGCTCAGGAAGGCAGATTAGGTTAAACCTATCAGTAATTTTTTACCCATAGAGGATATTTTTTAAAAAAATTATTTTCTTTTCCTTTATTGAAAGACTTAGGTCCTGTACCTGACCATGGTGATCCTTACTCTTATCTGTGCTTATGAATTAAATTCCACCTGCATGTGTGGCAAAACACTTCTATAGCCAATGTCTAAGTTATTTACATGAATATCTGTTGCAGTTCTTTAAGCAAGCACAACAAATGTATCTCTCCACAGCTGTAAAAGCTAACCTCACACATTAATTAAGAGCAAATAAAATACACATATTCACAGTATATATATATTTTTACAGTACGAATGAGGCACCATCAGAATAGAGTCTGCCTAGTCTTTTCTTTCTCCATGGGAGAAACTCCAAACAGGTAAGATGTAAGGAATGGGTAAAAGGAGAAAAGGAAAACATTGCATATGCATTTGGTTCAATTTATTTATGCTATAATATTGAACAATTAATGTCAAATTAAGTAGACTAAATGGTTTATTAATTACAGAATAGATAATATATAAATATATCTACATAATGTGTTATTATATATCAATAAAACATTTTCTGTTTATTATATATTTCATGTATTAATCACATCAACATTTTTCCAAGTGCTATACATTATTTATGTAACGTATAACTAATTACTGCAACACCATTTTTTCCTCTTTTGAACAGCCTCTTCAACTTATTTGTGTCAGGTCTTGCCAAACTAATTAGGATGCTGTGCATCCCATTATTTGACTACATTTAGATTTTACTTTGGTTGGAAAAAAAAAGAGATTGCCCTGCTTCTTAAACAGTTGCTAACAGGTGTAATTTCCAGCTTTTTCAGGGTTATCCAATGCACACTGTTCAAATGCTGGCAAAGTGTAGTAAGCAAAGTGTTACCACTTACCCATAAAAAGGTTACTGACTGATGCAAACAGAATGCACTTCTTAACTTTGTCACACATTTATCATGCATTATTACTTAGTAAATTATTAATGACCTTACCTTAAACACCAGCTCTCCTATCAGGCCGTTCCATGACCCATCATCCTGAGGACTCCCGTACTTGTGATCCGGTGCTACATAAATTTCATATTTAAAGCCGAGGTAAGTGGCCAAGGCTTCCAACACGTCTATTGAGAAGCCCTGATACTTCTTTGGTTTTCCCAGAACATTTTCAGACACCATGACAAAAGGCTCTTCCTAAACAAAAAAAAAACAAAAACAAAGGAGGAATCTGTTAATAAAGCAATTAGATGCCATGTTTAGGTGCTAGGATTTTTTAAAACAAAAGGAGGAACTATTAAAATATTATTTATACAAAACTTTCCTAAAATACATTGTTAGCAGTGCCCCTTACATTCTGCAAAATGCTACTTTGTTTTGCATTTCTTTCAACAGAGAAATTTTATTCTCTATTGTGTATTTCAGAAGTCGATCTTCTAGTGTAACATTTCAACTGAAATGCTTTTTAGTATTGCCTGCTGATCACACTTATGGTCAGCAGGACAGACATACACTCAATGTCTGGCCATAAGTGTGGAGGATTCTACAGCACTGCCACTTTCCACTAGCTGGGCCAATGCTGTACCTAATGCAGCCACTAATTCATGTTGTAAGGAAAGAAAAACATGGCAAAACTGAAACATGTATTGTTCTTGTCCTTCTACTATAACCTGAATGTAGGCCAGTTAAATTTAAATAGTTCTATCCAAAGAAACTCCATTTGATTAGTTTAGGGACAATCAATTATAGGACTTAAGCCTGTCAGTAAGAATGGTTGGTGAATATTCGTCTAAAAGATGACTATCATAAAGGATACAAACAGATACCAAAAGCTGATACTAAAAGGTCAGATTTCCAAACAATATGCTCTTCTTACTTTTAAAAAAGACCTGTAATAGTTTTCTCTATTTTGTTATTAAATTGCCTCTGCTCTGTTATTCTTCCTGTTGCGTAATTAATTTCTAGACACTTCCCTTTACCTTTTTCAAAAAAGGATACAAAAAGCCAGATCATATTTCTAAGGACAAAGCACATATGTTTGCCATAGATGGATTTCACTCAGGCCTGTTCTTTATTTTCTCTGAAAACACCTGTCTGATCTAAGTACAGCAAAATATTTAATTATCCCCAAAAGCACTAAGGCGCTGTAACACATTGATATTTTTTTAAATATGCTACATGTATTTCTTTTTATTCATTACATAGTGCTGTAATTTTGTAGAAGGTTAACAGAAACATCTATTCTAGGGTGCAAAAAAGTTAGTTTTGACTTGTCATGTCTTGGCCAGGACAAGCCCATGAAACCACTCCCTGCAGTGTTTGTGGCCCAAACTTTAGTTGTATCTACAGTGGCATTTTTTTGGTGTTAAATTATTTCTTTATTATTCTACTGCTTATATCTGTAAATTACTTCAAAGCTAGAGTTTTTAACCATTTTTTCACTAATCCTATACCTCACTAATATTTTTAGCTTGCTGGAATGTCCTTCTCTATGAACAGGTGTCACTGAATTGCAGGCAGGATGTTCTTGACATAAGAAAGCATCATTTGTAAATTCTTGAGTAAATATTCTCAAGGACAGCCGCATGCTGAGGATGCTGCCAAAGAAGAAAGGATGCAACCAGACTGCACTGGAAAGATGTTCTTTTCTTCTTTTCTGACTCCAGGAAATCCGGAAAAAACCCCAACCCCAAATCCAAAACAATAGAAAATGAACCAAACAACCCCACCCCTGACAAACAAACAAACAACAACAAAAAAATCCCAGTTAAGGGTGGACTGTCTCAGCTTATTATTTCTAGTTATCAGATGGAATTTCTTTCTTCCATATTATCCAAGATCAGTGAAATTGACTAAAAATGGAGGAGAGAAAGTAAAATGAATTTTTAAAGTAGTTTTCCAGTGGCCAGGTTCAAAGACCATTGAAGAAATTGAGACTAAGTTGATGAAAGACTCTCTTAAATGAGAGCACAAAACAAATTTAGCTTTGCTTATCACCTGAATGATAGATTCCATAAATACAGACTCAAAATTACTGGAAAGAAATATTTCTGCAACAAATAAAAATGGTAGCTTATCAATCTAGACACACTATGCACAAAATTCTAAAGATTTATATCTACAAAGGACATTTTTGAAGTTGATAATTTTCATATTAGAAAGGACTAATTTTTATCACTAAATTATTTAGAAAATAGTTGCTCATAAACTGATTTTCTATCCAGTTGCTCACTGTAGTGATTTAATATGCTGTTTAAAATGCCATTTGTCACAACTAATATCCTTATTAAGACTTAATAGTCCTTTATTAAGTAATGTAATATTGGTTGCTGTAGAAAAAAAACCCCAATGTCCAGTGTCCTATACACATGTAATGAAATACAGTCAACCAGCTTTATGCAAAACAACAATTTCGCAATTTTTGTTGAAGTCTGGAGCAGCAAACCATTTAATCACATTCCAAACAAAACAAAACCAATCTACTGCCATCATGTTTTTTGTGCAATTGTTTACATTTCTATGAATGTATTGAAAGAGGACAAAAATTTTTGTCTTGATATTTTCCCCTCGTAAATGCTGCAGACTGAAACTATGCCAGTTGTCCTTTTTTCTTTTTTTTTTTGCACTGGAAGGGTGCTATTGGAGATATGGAAAGGTGCATACATCCCCACAGTATGGATGTTGAAATGATTGTCTCCATTCTTAAAGAAAGTTGAACTTGCAGAAAGAAAATAAACACAGCAAAACAACTAGGACAATGATGAGCCTATAGAAAGTTGGTGTGAAAATCTAATGAGCTAACTGATGATTTTGGAGATGGAAAAATTCACCCGGATGATGAAGGTTCTATTTGACCCCATAAATTCAGGAAAATCCTGATACACTTTCTCTCCAAAGCTAGTGTTAATTCAGACTATATAAGAAGATCTTTATCAGAGAATCCATACAATTCTCAGCCATGGAGGTGCTCAACATTCCCCTGGACACCATTCCAACAACCTCCTCTAATATTTACCCTGCTCCACACAGCTGCCACCCAAGGATCGCTTCAAACCTAAATTGTTCCAGAATACAGTGAAGTGATCCAAGGAAGGCCACTGCTCCTGCTTCTCCTTTTCTTCCTCTTGGAGACACCTCCCTAGGGGACTTAAGAGTCTCTATGGGACAAGAGCAGACTTCACAGTCTGTAAAGCCAGGGAGGTTTTAGCAAACAAGTCACAACATCCATGACCGAGGAGAAAAACAGAAGAAAATTAATTGGTTGCATATCCTTAACTTCATATTTTTGCAAGGCTGATGATCTGCATCACTGAACCACATAGAAATCCAGTATATTTGGGGCATGGTTTTTCATCCAACTTCAATGGAGATCCTTTAAGAGAGGGGCTATTTTCATTCAACTTTACCTTCAACATGTCCCCTTGTCAACTGAACGCAGCACTATTAATCCTGTGACAAGGGCTTCTTCTCACAGCAGCTCCACAGCTATCACTGCCTGGTTTCTTCTGGGGATCAAAGCTGTGCTGCCCTGACCCAAAGGAGAATGGGTTTAAGACTTGGTGGATTTTACACAGGCCTGTGGGTTAGCTGTGGTGGACAGCTTAGCACCACACAGCCAAAACCACCTGCAGCAAAATGAAAGTCAGCAGCAAACAGGCTCAGGTTATACTGGGTGAAGCTGTGCATATTGCTTCTTATGGCTGTAGGAAGACAAAGCCTGGCTTCTGAGGTGATTATGTCCCCCAAACAAGAGAAACCACAAAATGCTGGACTGGCACAGCTTGGGAAGGATAAAGTTGAACCTAAGATTAAGGCGACTTGGCATGAGAAAGGGAAAGCATTGGGAAGATGACATGACAGTACACGTTCTTCGGGGAAGTAGCTCAAAAAATGTTTGTCTCCATTAATTTCCCTATTATCACACATTTCAAAGAAGAAGCCACAAATTAAGGCTGATAGAGGTTAACAACAGGCTAACATATTAAGACTGATATAATTAAACATTCCCAGCACCCCTAAATACTGGTGTGAGATGGCACAGCACAACCTGTGGGTCCTAGCCATGTCCCCTTCTGGCTACTGCAAAAATTATTAACCGTGTCCTGGCCACAACCAGGACAATTTGCTACATGCTTCAAGAGTCCAAGACTTAAAAGCAAAAAATACAGTTCTTATTTACTCTGATGAAATTCTCAGACATATCAACAATTTGGATAAAATATCTGGTTTGAAGTAATCTTTTTATGTTCTTTACCCCCTAATAAAGACAAAAACAGAAAAGGAGATAAAAGCTGTTGGGCACAGAAGACCTTCATGCTTGAAAACAGAGGGAGCAATACTCAAGCTAAATAGCAGAAAAGAACAATTAGGCTGAGTTTAACTTGGTTGTGTTAATTAATTAGACAATCAAAGAGAAACATCTGTTTGTAGCTGTGCTACAGATGTGGATGATAAAGTTAAGCAATAAATTCCAGCCTTAGAGGAGGCAGGGAGGGAGAACAAGAGAATGATTGCTTTTCAGAAGTTCAGTTCCCTAAACCCAGAGTCTCTGTCTGGGATGATTTTTAGCCAGTAGAAGAGTGACCTTAAATTCCAAGCTTTGATAGTAATCTTTTAGTTCCTCAATGAAAATCGAGTTTTAAAGATCCAGTATTTTTGTACAGAAGCTCTCTTTTTGGACAAAACAGGAAAGTTTCATTCAGATCTTAAACACAGCACTCTAATTAGATATATGAGAGGAAGAAAAAAGTTGTTCAGTGGGCTGTTTACAAGGAAGTGGTGGTCTCAGCTGTTCATGCCCACCACCTCATTAGGAGATCACTGGGCAAGAAGATAGATTTTCTCTCCAATTAAAAGTGTGGATTCTGTGGCTTTGACACTTATTTCAGGATAGAAATTACATGAAGCTATCATACACTACTCTGCTGCATTTATTTGTGCAGGTCTTTTACTTGTTCTAATATAAAAACGCTAAAAAGGTAGGATGTGCTTTACAAATAAAAAAACAAAAGCAAACCAGAATGCTTTGGATTAGTTTCCTTGTCAGCTAAATCCTCTTTACCCCTTAGCATGGACAGAAACTTCCTAGCCAGGGCACTATACAGAAAATTTTGGGTTAAAAAAAAAAAAGGCTTTTGAGGTCAGAGAAACTAATCACTACTGTGATTTACAGCACAAATTGGTGCTCTATGGGAGCTGGAGGGGTTTAGCCTGGAGAAAAGGAGGTTCAGGGAGACATAATTGCTCTCTATGAGTACGTGAAGGGAGGTTATGGCAAGGTGGTAATTGGCCTCTTCTCCCAAGAAACAAACTACAGGACAAGAGGAAATGGCCTCAAGTTGTGCCAGAGGTGCAACTGGGTATTGGATATTAGATAAAATCTCTTCACTGAAAGGGCTGTCAAGCTTTGGAGCAGGCTGCCCAGGGGAGTGCTGAAGTCACCACCCCTGGAGACATTTGTAGGTGTTGGAGACACGTAGATGTGGCACTTTGGGACGTGGTTTAGTGGTGGGCTTGGCAGAGCTGGGTTAGTGGTTGGACTTGATGATCTTAAAGGTCTTTTCCAAACGAAATGATTCTATGAAGAGAGTTTTGAAATTAGGTAATTGCACGGGTGGTTAGAATTCATAAAGCATACGAAAATGACCTCTGTGTCTACTCATCAAAAAATTCTGAACACACTGCAATTTAATACTTTCATAGTGACATTCCATTCAATAATACTCTGCATTCATTAAATTTCCCCTCTTTCTCTACTGAAAGTAGTGAGAGAAAGGAAAGAAAAGAAAAAAAAAAAGGCACAAAATGAAGCTCAGTTGTGGGCAAAACCGTCAATCTGTGACACTGACTCTAGAAACAGTGGACAGGCACATTCAAGGATTCCCACAGCCCAGGCTGAGCCTTGGCTATCTCATGAAGTAAATATTCACTGTGACACTTTAAAAACTCCCATTCCCTGCAAATGTTAAGAAACTGCTCCCCAAACTGAAATTCAAACTTATTACTACATTTCTCCACTCCCTTCCAATGGCTGCTGGATGACCAAGCAAAGCCATTATCACATTAAACAAGAAACACTAAGTCTGATATACTACAACCAAAGTATTTTCAAGACCAAGATGCTATTGTCTTGTTGCTAGGAAAAGTCACTTTTTCCTTGACTCAAAAAAATAATTATTGGCCCCCTTTTATATGTTAGTCATTTTGCATTTCCTTCCCCAAAAGATTTTGGTGAAATATGCAGCCCCAAATACTTAATTTCCTCAAGTGCTTTACTGACTGCTGTTTTGGGGATTTTTTTTGGCTAGGAACAGCACAGCAGCTTGTTATTTTTAATTGAACAACAATGTACATTAACTCATATTATAATCAATGACCAAAATTTAATTGAAACATTTCATTTTTTCATTACAGAAATTCTCCCACTACCAACAGTTATAAAATTGCTGCAAAACAGAACACAGCCCCCACTCCTTAATAAAACTAAAACATAGATGAAGGATTCAAATCTACAAGATCTTGGATAACTAAATATTGTGCCAGTGGGCTGTGTATTGCACTGAAACCCACCATTCTCTGATCCTGCCCTTTTCAAACAGATTGATTAGAAAGTCAGTTGCACTAATAGAAAAGTCACCTTTTCTACAGCAAGAAGCTCGATCACATCCCAGAAACTGAGTAGAATATTAAGGGGATTTTACATTTGGCCTATTCTTATCCATGTGTGCAGTCTATCACTTTTTTGATATTTTTATTGTCATCTTCAATTATACATGAAGATTCTTCTTTCAGTTACAGTACTTTAAAGAGTATCTTTCCCTCCTGAGTGAAATGGTAGCTTCTGGATTTATTATGGTCTTTAGTTTAGTTATTTTCATTAGTTTATTTTGCAAGAAATTAACAAACACTGTTATCCCCTCTTCCCGGTTCCTCCCATTTCTCAGCAATGGGACCAAGACTGCTTTCAAAGTGATCCATGGCAAGGGGCTGTTAGGATGCTGCCAAGCTTTGTGTATTGATTTTAATTCACAATAACTTAATGCAGGTAACAGCTCTTTCTGAACCACACGACAGGAATATGGATTGAGATTGGAATTGATTGGAGTGTTTTGGAGTGTGTCTCAAAAGTACAAGGGTGGCTTTAATGCAGATAGTTCAGATACCTGGATTAGCAGAAGTGTGGTATGGAAACATTAACCTGCTGAGAACTCCACTGGACTCCTTTCAGCAGCCTTGCAAGGGCTCCTGTTTGTAAGGAGCTGTGTCATGCTGCTCACCTCCCTTCTGTCTTGCATGATATGGAAGGGTAATTACAGCCAGAGCCTCTTTCTGTTTCAAATTCCTGTGAACTGTGTGAATTGCTCTGGAATGCAAATATGCCAGAGCAAATGGATAAGGGTCAGCAAAGAACCAGAGAGCCCTGAGATGTAGCCCTTGACACAAGGATGAGTTAGGCTGGTCCTAACAGGCTTTGCACTGCACCTACCTTGCTGTCAAGCTGTGACCCCAGCCAGGTCCCAAAATATTTGAATTGCTTGATATCCACCTCATCTAGTATATAATATCTGCTACTTTAGAAAAATGGGTTGAAAACAACAATAATTGGAAAAAAGAAGGTGCTGGGCTTCCCAGCAGGCTGTGAGATTAAAGCTTGTCAAATGAATGATCACAGTAGTGAATAACTGTAAGGTTTATGACCTGTTTTAATACAAGCTAGGTAGCTCAAAGGAACATAAAACAGCTATTAAAAAGGCCTGTGCCCAGTCTGTAGCAATTTAAACTTGGCCCTTTTACAGAGGCCAAGAGGAGGAAGAACACAAAGACAGGTTCTGCCTCTATCAATGAATGTTAGTTTCTGCTTTTGTAATAATAATTTTAATTGTTACTATTTTGGGTACTATTGTAGTCCAATATATCAATAAATATATTTACATATATATACAGTATAATACATGCCTCAATTAAAATTATTTTTCTTAGAAGATTATGGGCACTAGGGCAGAGATAGAGCTCCCTGATGGAATGAAGAAACTTCAGAGAAGTCCACAGCATTCAGTTATGAAAATGGGGAATGGGATCAGGACTGCATGAGAAAAGCGATCACCAAAAATATTGGGAGAAAGTATAAGAAGCATTATCTATGAGACTATTGCACATTATTATAAACTATTTATTCAGTATTTAACGAGGTATCTTGCACATAATCTTTCCTGAGGTTGATCTTTAGTGTACAGTCATTCACTGATGTTTTTGTCCTGACATTTTTAATCCTTTATCACTTCTGACTGTTCCTCTTCATATGCTTAAACACTGTCTTATTTCATCTTTCTTATGCCTGTCCTTTTCCCAGTCACTCTGAAAGTTATTCCAGCTTTGGAAAGAACTTTTTTTTTTTTTTCTTTCTTTAAGCCAGTATTGGAATTCAAATCCCAAAGACAGTTTCAGGTTTTAAAGCCAGGCCTCAGCTTCATATCCTACTTTTCATCTTCTCTCAGAGTGGTAAATTCGACACAAAAAGAGACTGAAGACTCAGGCCTCCTGCCAGCTCCATGTCCCTAAAGACATTGTCTGCTTTCAAATTTCTTTCTTTCCTAATCTGGGCAACAAATGCTCATGAATTTAATACCAACCACTGAGAATTAAACTAATCCACATATGATAACATTTTCCATGGTGCAAATGATGTTTCTTAATTATTTCTTCTTTCTGTGACCAACCTGCAGCTCTGTGCACGTAACCTGGGTAATAACTCTCGAGACACTGTATAGGGGTGTTTGGCAAAGCATAATTCAGCATGGCTTGCTGTGATCTCTCTTTCCTTTATCCTGCCTGCCTTCTCAGGACCCCTCAGAGATGGAAATACATTCCTGTTTGGGAGCTGTTTGGAATTTTCACGTAGAGTCATACGTACCTTCTGCACCATTAGGATATTATGACTTACGCACTTCCAGGAAAGGCTCTGTACTTTTCATTCAAGGTTTTAATGCTTTAAAACAGGGAAATTCAAACTTTTTCCTTTTTTGAACAATAGGGACTTTTTAAGAAAATGTGATTTTACAAATACCTTCTGGCCTATTCATTATCAAATGGACCAAATCTCATTCCATTACCAATGGCTTAATATTCATATGAATAATTCAGTAATTGATGTGGCTAATAAAATTACATTATGAGAGTATAATGTATTTTAGGTCTTTTTCAATAAAACTGAACAACTGAAAAAGAGAATAAACTGAGACAGCCAAAATGGATATATAGCTAAATTTTTTCTTCTTGGGCAACTTTTCATTCAAGACACTCTGAATTTGTTTGGAATAGCTACGCTGACCTTTGATTGAGCTACATTTCAGAAACTCAGAATACATTCCAGAAATTCACCATCAAGTGACTTGAACTTAAGAGCAACTTGTCAAACACAAAGTTCAGACTTCAGCTTCATGTGTGGAAGCAGTCCAAGACAGAGACATCTGATATTTAAGTTAGACAAAATAAACCTTTTCTAAAATTGTAGAAAGTGTGGTACTAATCCAACTCATTTTAAAACATTGAATTATGTGTACACAAACATGACCATAATTCTCCTCAGAATAAACCACAAAGGAATATTTCTTATTGCTATTTAAGCAATTCACATTTACTGCAGAAGAGCCAGGATTCTCTGACAAGTGAAACCAGATGATTTCCAGTTTGGGGCTATACTGTAATCAGCCATACTCACAAAGAGATTTTGGTTAAGATCTGCAAATACGTAGCTCATCATTATTAAATTTATTACTTGAAAGGAAATAAATTAGTAGATGGATATGGATGATAAGAATTGTTCAGTATTTGCTTATCGAAAGACCAAGGAAATAAGTCACAATCATTGATGATTTTCAGACTCCAGAAAGTTTCATTTCATTACTACAATGCAGTATAAACGCAGGTGTTGCAATTTTCTATCCTCTCAAATTCTACTGTAATTTTAATAAAAATTCCTTTTTCAACCTGAAGACATAAAAAAAAGAAACTGGAAGAGGAGAAGGCGTGCTATCTAAAAAGGCATGAGAGATTTGAACTGTTAACGAAGCAAATTTACAAATTAGTGTAAACTTCTCAACTCTCAATGAAAAAGAAATCTATTAGCATTCAAGGGTATTACTATTTAATTTTAACACTTGTTTCCCAGGATCAAGATCATTCTGTTAGAAAATGGCAGAATTAATAACAATAACTAATCATTCACAGTCCACATAGATTCTTTACTTTTAACAGAAATATATTGACTTAATTGAAGAACGGGGAGTAAGATGGAAGAGAAAATATAATGAATATCATCACTAAAATAAAGTTAATTGGTGAAATCCCTCCTGCTCTCACATCCAAAGTAAGAATCACACATTTTCATCACACAGGTTAAATACAAAACTCCAGTTTTCTCCTACCCAGAAGATATAAAACTAGTGGGGGGACTGAAATGCCCTGTGCTCTGTGCTGAACTTTAAATGTCTGTCTTTCATTTTATAGTTACTGTAGAATCCTACCAGCATAGGTAATTATTTTTGTGTATCTTTGCAAATTGATAAATATTCATGCTGTAATAATGTGAAAGAAGCTCTCTGTCAAGGTAACAAACATAACTGGGGATAAAGCAGGGACAGTGGGGAGAGAGGGAAGAACTACTACTAAAAACAATGCTAATATTCTAATTTCAATTTATTTTTCTAGGCAAAATCCACAGATCATTTTTGTCAATAGATAATTATACCAAACCAATTAATAGGAGTATCAGGCAAAACAGAGACCAGCCAGTGCCACCATGATGCAATTTTGATGAACATGCAATAGTAATACAATCTTCCCCCTCTCTGTTACTACCTTTTGTTTGTTTGTTTGTTTGTTTGTTGGGCTTTTTTTTTTTTTTTTCCTGTGTGTTCATCCTTCCTTGGCTGGCTTTTGCAGTTGTTTGGTTTTTGGTTCATTTTTTAGGTTT
The DNA here is from genome assembly GCA_013398615.1 of Brachypodius melanocephalos. Taxonomy (NCBI): domain Eukaryota; kingdom Metazoa; phylum Chordata; class Aves; order Passeriformes; family Pycnonotidae; genus Brachypodius; species Brachypodius melanocephalos. The sequence goes on from VZSR01000931.1 coordinate 2,127,616, forward strand.
GTGGGGTTTTTTGGTTGTTGTTTTGGGGTTGTTTGGTTGTTTCTTTGTTTTGTTTTATCTTGTAGATACTATCACAGGAAGTCCTCTAATGTACTGAGATCTGGAACAGAATGTTCACCCTGATAGATAAAGGTGTCTAAATACCCATAAAACAACTGGAGTGGTATGAAACTGCTCTGTCTGTGGCACTGACACGCTCTGGTGATTTCACTTCCCACCCCTGATGGAGCCTCTTCCTTCACCATGCACTGTCAGCAACACAAGCCCTGAAAACTCCTCGTCTTGTTCTTGATAAAAAAAGTGCTGGGCCCTCAGACATTGAACTCAAACACAAGTAGAGAGTAGCAAGAAGGAAGCAGCTCAGTCTAACACTGACATTCCTGCAGCCCTGGAACAACTTTGTATTTGGGCATTGGTCCATGTCTAATATTATTTTCTTTTTCTTTATTTCTTTTTTTTTTTCCCCAATCTTAAAAAATTCTCCTCAAGCTGAGTTTATAGCAGGGAATACACTGGCCTCAAATACATGAATTCCTGTTCCGGTAGACATTGTCTGTTCAGCTTTAAACCAAGAATTTTTCTTGACATAAGGCGTCCACACAGAGGAAAAACCTGGCTGACAAAAAGCTGACAAAGGATGGGACAGTAGATGCTTTACCAAACTAACATTGCTTGACCTAAGCTGACCTTGAATATTTTCTGAGTGTGACAGCTTGTGTTAGACTGCACACAATTTGCCAAGGTGATTTGAATCGTATCATTTAGAGCTTTAGCTAGGTAACTTTAGCTAACAGGGCACTTGAAGCTGCCTTTTATCAGCTCATATGCTTATGTTACCTAATTTATAATGTGCCTGTGCAAGAAGCAGGTTCTAATGTGTTTGATTCAGTCTGAAATGCACTGCACTGATAAATAATTTTATTTCGGGGAAATTTATCCATCTTTCTGGAGTTTTTTGACCAGCGTAAATCAGACCCTCTAACACCAAATACTTTCTTGGTGAAACAGTGCACTTGATAAAAAGATGAGGCAAAAGGAAGAAAATGCATTCCTGCTAGTGCAGGAGGATGAGCATCTGCTTACCAGCACAGTCACCACACGCAGAACCACTCCTCGCATGTTGTTCTCCAGCTTTCTGTCTGTTAGTGACCCATTCAGACCAGTTACAGGATTCCAGCAGCCAAGCTAAAAGGAAAAAAAAAAGAAATCATTTTCTCATTGCCCATAAAACTTTGCTAGTCATTCCTCCTAGGTGGCTTTAAGCAGGAATGTATGAAATAGAATATATTCTGGAATCAATGGGATGGAAACTCTGGGAATGGCTTGTGCACAGATTCATCTTGAAATTGAAAATTAAGCAATTAAGGATATCGGGTTTTGATTTTAAATACCAGTGTGCAATGGATGACAGCATCCAGGATTTGGGGTTATGTGCATTGCTTTAAAAGAGGTCAGAGAGAATTTCAATATTACTGAAAAACATTTAGAAAGTACTGTAGCTGTAACAATATTTCTACCTTACATTCAGTAATACACTAATAGGAGAAATAATAGCTACCACCAGTTTAGCATGCTCTCTGCTCCAGCCCATCCTTCTTAGTGGAACTCTGACAAAAGGAATTACACCAGCTTTAATTAAAGCTACTAATTGGTAATGAAACAGCAGTGATCTTAAGGTAGGTAAAAAATCACATTTAAAGACGATTGAGGAAAAGACTATTGGATAGGCACATCTCAGTATTGAGAGAGTACTGCAATAGATAATGCAGAAAAAGAAGTTCATGTATGCCATTCTTTGCATTGGAGCTATCATATTTCTTGAGCTTCTGTGGATGAAGCTTTTGTTCAGTAATGTTTCTAGGATTATTTGTCTTTCAATCTGGGTTTGGTAGATACTGCCTTGTAATTCAGTTTCTCTGATAATAAAACTTGCCTGTTTTTTTTTGTACGATGGCAGATGCTTTTTTTTTTTTGAGCACACAGAAACAAATCAATCAACCACACATCCCATAGCACTACACACCAAGATAACCAGTTTCATTTTTGAAATTCACTACCACACTCAGCTGGCCTGCACAATTACCAGTGTTCAATCCAAAGCCCAACAGAAGGACAATGTCTGACTTCAGAGGACTTTGGAGCAGAGTCTCAATTAAGGCAGGTAAACCAATTGCCTGTGTGAAGTCATTACACAGCCAAAGAGACAGGCAAAGAGAACAGCTTCCAGTTCTTTATCTGAATGGCCTTCTCCATGGCCTGTGAATGAAACCTTTCCAGGGATGCCCATCTTCTTACACCTATTTAAAGGAACAAAAGGCCTTGTTCCCTCTGACAAACCAAGATTAACATCAATCAAGTATTACTGGGTCCAGTGGTCTCTACTAAGACTATTCCCTTGAAGAATTCAACACCATAATCTGAGAGAAACATAAACTGTAACGCATGGAAAACATTAATTTCACACAGAGTCACAGAAATGGCAGGTTGTCTCAAACCATCTGAAAGGCTTTGTAAAGAAGGGCGCTTTGCTGACTGTACTTGAACAGGAATTTACAGAAATCATTATTTTCAGTCCTTCATGTGAAAAGGCTTTTCATGTGTGTTTCATAGGTCATTCAAGGTGAAACAGAAAACAAAGAATGAACTTCAAGTAAATATTTAACAATTTTAGAAGTGGGTAATCTGAAATACGTTTTCTTCATTACACCTATTAGGTGTAATGCTCTGGTCTAATGACTAGAGCAACATCTAAATTTTTAAATTTCAATAAATTTATATCAATTCTTTGAAGATGCCTCCTTATGAAACGAATGTCTCAAATAGTAAAAATAAAAGGTTTCTGCAATGATATAGAAGTTAGGTTTGTGTCAATGGTCTTACCGGTCTTTTCCAATCTAAATCATCCCATGATTCTATGTTTCCCAAAGAAAGATGGCCTTAAAACAATGTAGCGACTTCTCTTTGCCACTTTCAGAAGTACTCATAGCTAATTCTTGCCCTTCTGAAGTCCAGGTTATCCTACAGTCAGGGAATGAGCCAGGGTAGTGCTGAGCATACTTGTAATCACAAGGACTGAATCAACGATCTACTAGATCCAGAACCCCAGAGAAACGGAAAGCAGCGACAGGATACGAGGAGAAACAAAATCAGGAGGTGTCCTATTAATCTCTTGATATTGCTCATCTTTCCTATGGCTGTCTCTAAATAAAAGCCCAAATTATCTCCCTTTGGTTTCCCCACTTTGGGCTCCCATCCGATCACAAAGACCAGCAAGAGATCATAGCAGCCCCTTCTGCTTCTGCTGGTCCTGCACGGTGTTATCCAGTCGTTCTCTAGTCATGGATGGACTACTGACACATTCCAGGTCCTCACCACTCCCCTGGCAAAGCCCTGCAACCCTTTGAGGTGAATGACCTAAATGCTGAAGTGTATCACCCATAACAGCACAGTGAAATGCAGCAAATGTACCTGCACTGTGCTCTGGGTGTGACGAACCACTGACACCCTGTAAGGCAAAGCATTTCATGGGCTACATTTTCTGTACGAAAAATAGTGAAAACAGCACCAAGTTCAGAACAAAACTGCATTAAATTAATTCAGTGATTGTCATTCTTAGTCACACAAGAAACTAATTAGAACTTAGATCCAATTAGCATATCCAAATGTGTTGGATGTATAATTACTGCAGAAACTCTGCTTCTTTTGCCAGAACTAAAAGCCTAGGAAGTTGCTGAAGAGCCTTTTGATCCTTTTGAGGTTAAAATCCATTTTTAATTATGTACATTAATGTGCACATATTTATATAATTAAGGTTTTAGCCCAACCCTACCTTTTTTAAGACAAAACCTCCCCACCAATATAACATTTCTGGAAATTCAGCATAGCACTAATTTTCCTTTAAAAAGGTACTTTTAATTTTCAATTATTGTTCATTTAATTTTCAATTCAATTGTTCCTTTATGCAGCTCAGTCATGGTGAAAACAAATGTGCACTGTCTCGCCAACAAAGTTGAAATTGATTTTGAGTGGGAGCTGCTTACTGTTATTAGGAGAAAACAAACCAACATTTATTGATGACAATTTGAGCTTGTCATTGCAGCAAGAAGCAAATGTAACTACTGCTGAAACATCGAGATGGGAGTGGTATGAAGCTCCCTCTTCAGCTTTGTCTCGTTTAACTGCTTCTGCAAAACATTTGCTGCTTCTGCAGTTACTTCCTTTTTCTTTTGTTCTCTCTTTGATGGTTGGAATGAGAGAATAGATCAGACAATAACAGAATCTCACATTAATTCTGGTGGATTTGGGCAGATGGGTGATGGGAACGTTCTTCCTGAGCACAGTGCTTGTCATCTTCATACCACATAAAATTTATCATTTATAGTGCTTTGAACTTCTGTTTCAGTTTCTTTTATTTATTCTAATGACAGCTTTCACTCTGCTAGGTTTGATGTAACATGATAAAGATGGAAAAACTGTCAGTCTTCTACTTCCTTTGATATCCAATTTGCAATCTCTTTCTGTTCATCCCACATCCCAGCTTGTTATCCTCACTATCATCATTGTTGCAATGGGCTTTGCTCTCTTGTTTTGGTGGCAAAGCCAAAAATTTACTTCCCTTCTTCATCAGAAATTTTTGACTATATGAACAATGTATTATGGAAGGTCTTTAATTTGGATATTAATATTAAAATAGGCAAAATCTATGTCATGTGTACTTACAATTTCATTATTTATAAGGAACTTGGAACACTAAAGTCCATAATGCCTTTATGACAGAGCTTATAGCCACTTTTCCTCCCCTGCTTCCTATGCAACCAATGAACTCAGCTGAATATCTGAGAGCTTTCACTTCTTTTTCTGGCAGACTAAAACACAGATTGTGTCAATTAATCAAGAAAAATACACTGGCCTGCTATGGTCACAGTTGAGGACCATCAGAGAAAATGAATAAAACCAGAACACTGATACAGATGAATTACTTAAGTGCTTGTCACTACATCAAAGTTTAGAGTTTCTGTTACTTCAATTAACACAGAAAATACACAGGAACTGGTTTATCCAATGCAACCAACTGGGAACTCAGACTGCATTACCACAACACTATTAAGGGTCAAGAGCAGAAAGCACTCTAGAGGAGGTGCAATGAAATCTGAGAGATAAAACTGCATTACATCTGCAACCCAAATCTATAAGGACACTTGGATCACTGACTCATCTTTCAGTTATTTCTCTGTCACTTAAAGAAAAAAATTCCAACAATATCTTGGTTTTAGTATGGACAGCCTGACAAAACATTTCCAGTGGAAATGCCCATGACAGAGCAGTTCACAGAGAGCTGGTGAGCTGCAGAAACAGCAGCCTCCCTGCCTGAAGTACCCACACGTGCTTCAGAAACTCCCTCCTCAATTTTCACCCGGGTCCAGCCTGCTTTAGGAACCGAATTCTTACAAGATCTGACTTCAGCTGAAGAAATGTGCATTAATAATCCCCTTTTCCAGTCCAAAGCATGCTAAATTCACAGAGATTGAAAGGATCCCATGAAGCTGTCACTAAATGACACTCAGCTGGAAGATTCAAACTCCCAGGAGTGCTGGGCAGACTGGAAATGGGGTGCACAACAAAAAATAATGAAGGAAAAGACAGAGGTTTTTTGGTGATGTGTGGATTCAGCATTTGCAAAATTTTCTAGGACACCAGTTCAGGCAAAACTCAAGCAGGACAAAATAGAAATTGTTTTGCACAGAGTATTTCTGACGCCTCTTGTCAGCTGTTGTTTAAAATGTCTTATAGCAACTGGGAAATCAGACACTAAATCCTATTGCTTAAAGACTATGTCTCACAGTAGAAACACCATAAAAGATATCCTTTGGTTGTCAATGTGTTACTGTCAGTTATGTAAAATGTAGTCAGATACTCTGTGACCTGGTTAGACAGTCCCTTCAGTTCAGCTCTTTAACCAGCAGCCAACAGCCAACCAACCAAATCTCAAAAAAATCTGGTGGCCAGGGGCTAACTGAGGGCTTTTGGACCCCTGGCCTTGATTAAAGAAGTAAGGATCAGTTTGGTTCTTCACAGCAATCTCCTAACATGATTGGTTAGCAAAAGACTTTCTGTGTTTAAGTGCTGCCTTCACCAAAGCTTAGGTAATAGTCAGCAAATAGTAAGTTGTTAAAATCAATAGAAAATACTGTGCTCAACAATTGGATAATGTATAGCAGCATTTGTTTTCTCCTACATTCTGTGTGGTGAAATCTATACAGTTGTGTGCATTCAGTTAATTATTTCGTACAGTGTGTTTTATTGCCTTAATTTGTCTCTGGCCTAGAAGGAATGGCCTGCCCCTAGACTTGCTCTGTTTTTTTCAAGCTGTTAGGAGGATGTGAATACTCAAGTTTAGTTTTATATCCAGTGTGCTAAGGACTGCAATTGCAGCAGTTGAGGTGTGCTATTTGTTTTGTTAACTGATCATAGACACAAGTGCAAGTGACCTCAGTAGGAATTTCTTTCCTCAAACCAATGCACAAGGCAGAATAACACTGAGCAGAGTTAATAAAATATTTTGCTTTGGGGACTTCACAAATTTCCTTTTCTTACTGAACTGAAATAAAGATCCTAATGGAAAGTTACCTGCTGGTAGCCTGCTGTTCATTTGCCTACTAGCTCCTGACTCAATGTTTTCTCAAGGACCCAGATTGCTGCCAGAAGTTATAATTGGGTATTTTAGACCACTGACAAATGTTGAATTTACAGGGGAAACAACACAGACTTCAGAGCTATTCTCCCCCTGCATGCTCTACTCACAAAGCTGATGCTTAGTGCTTAGACCAAGCTTCTAGAATCTAATGGTATAATTTTTCAAATGTATAGTAAATTACCACATCTCAAAGAAAATGAACCATTTCTCCAAGCTAGTGGTGTCATTCTAATGATCCCTGACTTCTCCTTCCCAACCTCTCTTTATTTCTGGCTTACTTTCTCTATTTCTTCTTTTCCTTTCATTTGAAATTTGGTGGTCTTAATCTATCATTTTTCCCTTCTGTCATCTCTTATCTTTGAGAAGTACCCTGTTTTCCCTTCTTTAGTCCTTTTTTTACTGTGAATTCAGTATTCTCAGCAGCTCCCTAACATGTAGTTATCTTCCTCTTTCCTACACTGCAGTACCTCTTGCCATCCATTTCTCTGTGTACTTTCACTGTAGTTTTTGTCCTCTGCTTTTCTTTCCCTTGATCTTCCTTTCCATTTCCTGTGGCTTTTTCCTGTCTTTTTGTTTGCTTGTTTGATTTGGTTTTTTAGGATTTGAGTTGGTCAAGGGACACCACTTTTCACTGCATCCAGCTTTGACTCATTTTTCAAATCACTTTGGGTCCTTTCCCCTTTCTCTTTGCCCTTGGATTTCCTTTCCTCTCAGGAAACTTCTCCCTAACTCCTCCTTCCCCTTTTGTGTTAGGACGGAGATGGGACTTAACAAAATAAATTACTGTATAGCTCTGTTTCCTTTGCTTTCATCTTTCCTGCTGGTTTTTTTGGGTTTTTTTTTTTTTGGTTTTGGTTTTTTAACTCCCATCCCCTGACAACCTTACATAGCTCTGAAGAAAGAGTCAGACAAGGATAATAACGAGTCAGATGTTGATCTCTTTTCCCATCGCCTCCATATTTCAATTAAAGTCAAATACTCAGAAAACAGTGTTCTTTGACCTAATACTGACTTCACCCTTTTGCTAACAAATTTCTTTGTAGTGCCAGAGTAAAACTCATGAGTATCACTTTCATTTTACACTGGAAGCCTTCTCACTGATGTCTGAATTATTCCAAGGTAATTGATAACACCAAGGAAGTTCAGGTTTGTGCGCAGTTTAAATAGAGTCACTTTGATTTTTAATTGCAAATGTTTGTCTCTTTTCTCATTAAGCATATTAAGAGTTCAGAAGGATGTATTTTATCTAAATCATGTAAGGCCTGGAAGAAAACCAAAAGCCTTGAAATCAGGTTTTATAACTGAACTTGGTCTGTCTTGTTCACTGCTGCATCTTTATGAAATCAGAGAAAAATGTTCAAGGTTACTACTCCAGCTTGTATTAAATCACAATACATAAGCTTTTGATACCATCTCAAAACCTTTGATCAAACCTATTCAGTGAAAAACAATGAAAAGCACTATTTTCCACTTGGTTGCATGAAGCTCCCTCTCTACAGGTAGCAGGAAAACACACAGAGCACATTCCAGGTTCTCATCAGTTCCCTGGCAGAACTCAAACATTCTTCAGCACACTCCCAGCTTTCCCCTCAGCTTAGCAAGGCACGTTTTTGAGATCTGAATTTTCAGAAATGGTTTGTCAAACTGGAACATCAACAAAACCTCTTTACTGTTGCAAGGCTCAAGAATTCTGGGGGCAGCATTCCAGAAAGAAATCCAAACAGTAATAGTGCAGAGCAAACCCACCACTGTTTCATCTGGAGGGAAGTGGGTTTACAGAGCAGCATTCTGAATAAACTCAGCCCAGAAAAACACATTCTCTGAAGAATCCTTCAAAGAAAAGTGGCCTATGGTGAATGCTCTGCTCCTGCAGCAGAGTGCTGCCAGTGCTGAGCTGCTTGGGCACCTCCACACTGCGTTGCAGTCAGCTTGGTGAGCACAGATGCTGAGAAGCACCTTGGCTTTGGTTTTTTCTGCAATGAAGATCTCCCCTTCAATATAATCACTGAATTAGTAGTCTAGGAGTCAGCTCTGGAAGTAAATCCACATGGAGAATTGTGTATTAGATTCATCACTCTCCAAGCTGGGAAGAAAAAGAAATGCTCCTGTGTAGTTCCAGCTCAGGAATTGCAGTAGCAGAGCAATAGTACAGACCCGTGCTTGCACTAAAGAAATCGGTGCTCATTTTAAAGGCAGCTGACAAGGAATGCATGTTCAAGTATACATGAGGCCCAGTGAGGCTACAGAACATCTGGACTAATCTCAGTAGCACCTCTTTAGCTTTTTTTCCTAAGTGTAAGCAGAATTATCACACACTGCTTTCCCAGTAATGCGTCAAGGAACTCTACATCTGGTTATCTTTTCATATGAATACAATGTTATGAAGCGTACCTTTTTCTGGCATAGCAAATGGGAATTTCCATCTTTCTTTGGCAGGCTAAAAGATTTTAAATGGAGCAATACCTCAGCACTATTTACTCAAAAGTATATTTATTTATTTAGCTACTGAATGCTCACTGGGCAGTACTGCTGTGGTTGTTTTCCTCATGCATGAAGACCAAGCTCACTGGACTTGGGTGAAGGGTGGAGGATGTTCCTAGGATGCACATACCATGGAAATACATGTCCTGAAAACCTAGGAAATAGAACAACCTCATTTCACACCATGCTTATACTTAGCATCATTGTCATTGCTGCACAATTTTCAGCCTCACCATGATAAGCCAAATAGGAAAAGGACACAGAAAAACACCTCCTTTTCTTAGTCAAGGCACTGATGTACTGACATAAAAATACTTCCTCCAAATACCAGATACAAAGCCAAAGAGAGGCAGCTGTGATAAGATTACTATTTTTAATCTCAAAGACTGTGGGTCCCTGTCTCCTCAGACACGTTCATGGCCCACACGAAAAGCAAAGGAATTAGCATGTAGGTATTGTGAGAACGCACACCAGTGCTCAGCACAGACAATTTCTATATCTTTAAGCATATTTGTACCTGTCCAGAAGCTGTTCAAACTTACACAACATCAAAGTATCTTACACTCTCTGCTGCTCAGCACAGCAGAGTTTGCCAGCTCTTTCTTAAATGTAGCACAAAGAAAGATCTGACAAGAGCATCTCCTTTTCATACTGCTAGTGCAACATGCTTCCCAAGCACAGGGGCTGGGAAAGAGCTGCTCACAAAGCATCAACACCAAAAAGTAAATACTGAAAGAGAGAGAGAAAGAAAGAGAAAAACCTGATGGACCACGAGAAACTTGCATGAAAGGGCAATTTAGCTTATTTCCATTTTAAATGTGCATATGTGAAGACACTCCAGAGAGTTTCTAAAGAGGGGAGAGCTTAAGTAAAAAGCGACAAACCAAAACAAGCTTTTACTCAAATATTCCCTTCAAGTTTCTCACTACAGAGGAGCTAACATGGCAATGAAGCAAGTGTAGCATTAGATGACAAACTGCTTTCCATCGATTCTTCAGATTCCTGGGATGCTTAAATGAGGAACACAGAAATGGAAACAGTCTTTGCTTACACATAGATCAATACTGTTTGTAAAAATTCAGGATTTATTCTTAGTGTTGGCAGAAAAAAAGAGGTCTGCTAAGTTGGATATGTCACAGACTCACCAGCTTGATACTGGCCAGTAAATCAAAGCTGCATTTTGCCACTGCTACGTTAGAAAAATATTACTCCACTATAACCCATGCTCACAGAGTATAAGGCTACAGAGTCACCAGCTTTGAGTGCATTATGGACCAGATATTACAAGTGATTTACTGGACCATATATTTGTGAGAGCTTGGTAGTGAAGAAAATAAGATTGTGGGGTGTTTTTTCCCACTCCTTCAGCACAGAGAAGCTTTCTCAGGAATCAGAACTATTTGTAAAGAAATAAAAAATTTACCACAGCACTGACTAAGCAGAGTTAGCTGTCAGTACCAGGCCCCAGCTGAGAATAAACAGCACCTTCTTCTGAAGGCTCTCTCCTGACCCTGACACTTGGGGCAGTGGAGAACAGAAAGGACAAGAGTGAATTTGAAGAGAGGGTTGTGGCCAACAACACGAATTACAAGTGACTTCTTCCCACTAAATTCAACTGCAATGACAGCAGGTGTGTTCACCTAGAGCCCCAAAGATCAGCACAGGTACCAGGAGCATTGAACACTGGGAAAACATTGGTCTGGTTCATATCTGGGGTCTCTCCCTCTACGGGAAGGAGATAATTCTAAAATTTTGATCTGCAGATGGTCTACCCTTAATTGCAAAGCAAAGGCCTCTTTAGCATCAATAGACTGTTACTGAAATCATCTTTGGTCTAAAGGCCACAAACTGCTATGCTGATAACCCAATGGCACACTGATAATGGTCAAAAGCAATTCTCTAACTACCAACACTATAAACTCACCTTCAGCACAGTCAATACATTCAATTTCATTCTTTTCTATATGCCAGAGGCCATTTGCTTCATCATTGGGTAGCAGAAAGGCTGTCCTTAAACCAGACCTGTACCCCTATGGCCTTTTGATGATGTGTCCAATGACACTTCAGAGGCACTGTCGCCTTACCAGCTGGAAAAGTGTAATTCTGATTGCACAGTGGTTTTTTCCTGGGGCAGTGCTGTAGAGCTACCACAGCTGTACATTACATGTTTAAAATATCTATGTTACACTTGTGCATACTACACAACATACATGGCAGAGAGGAAGATTGGAGTCCACTAGACTTACTACTAGTGAGTGCTCCATTGAAGAATATCTAAATCCTATTAGGATCTGTTAGTAACTACTTCAGTGGAGCCACATGCAGGAGTGGGTACCTCTGCATTAAAGAAACACAGACATTAGTGTGAGTAAATTTCCTATGCTTTCATAAACATTAAATGGCAAATGATATGCTGTAGAGTACCTGAAGACTTAAATAAAAGATCCTTGTAGAAAATAGTAAATCATTAGTTTAAAAGATTAAATGACAACATCTAATAAGCCCTGTCTAGAATAGCTGAATCACTGAAATAAATTTTTGTTACAGATGAAAATTACTGCTCTAATGACACTGGAATTTGCCACAAAAATAAATTAGAAATACATCTTAGTAATTAAAACTACAGAAACACATGATAAATCTGTCTTGCAAGCGATGAGAATTATATTTGCTAGAACACAATATTCCTACAATAGATTCATACACACTGCTGAAACCAGGTAAAGAATCAAGAACTTTAAACCACTGAGAACTTTCCTCAGCAAGTTTGATATTGCAAAGATCCTTCTAAGAACATATTGGCATATATGGTGATGCCTTAAGTGATAATTTAATCAGCTAAGTAATAATACTGTGCTCATCACTACAGTCTTTCTGGGATTTAATTTTAAGGGACGATACCTATTTTAAAATCATCTTTTCATTTGAAAAGGTCTACTCACTTTTAAGAAGAAAGAAATGTCTGTCCTAAGAGCACATTAAGAAATCAGTAGTTAGGCTCAAATTATCTTACCAGCCTCTTCCCATATAAGAAATTTCTTTCAGCTGAGAAGGGTGGCTTAAAAATATCATCTTTCCAAATGCTAGAAAGAGCCTCAAACCAGAATCCTCGAGTCATTTTCTCCACATACCTGTGTGCACAACTGCATTATCTCCCAATGCACACTCATAGCTTTTGTCTGGGGACACTGATCATCTTTCAAGGAGCAGGTCCTAAGGTTAACAGCTGCTGGAGAAGGTGTAAATGTCTGTAGGACTAAGAGTGCTTGCTTGAAAGCTGACCCTTGGTGGGACTACTCTTGTCCAAGAGTTCATCTCCATTATAGTTTTGATGGAGAATGTTAATGGTTTTCATAAACTTAGGAAGAAATATTATTACTATAGTTTCAGACTTTAACAGAAACTCCTCATAATAATTATTTTAACTTATTTTTTTATTTTTAATATCCTGGTCTTTTAAAATTTCCCTGCAAAATCAACCTCAATTTATGCAATCCGGAGTAATATGCTGTAAGTCCCCCATTTCAGGCTAAACAGATAAGCAAAAACAAAAAAAACCCCCACAAACAACCCCCCCCCCACAACAACAAAAAAAGCCAAAAGAGCCTATTACCTGGTGTGGCATGTTTCCATTGTCTAAATCAGAGCTGAATGCTATTAGTCTGTCAGCATTTGTTCTGATTTAAACACTTTAATCTAGCCACTTTCATTAACTGTGTTGGCACAGCTATATATTACTCATTTAACCTGCACTTCATTGCAGTCCTGATACACAATCAGGTTTTGCAAACATGAACCCAAATATAAAGCACTCGAGGCTGGAGTCTGGGTTGGTGTAAGCCAGAGAATTTTAGTGAAAATAAACCTCACTAGCCTATATGAGAATCCAATCCTACCCCTACAGCTGCAAATGCAACTATATTTCTTCCTAGAATAGATCCTGAATATGTCTCCATTTTTAGTACAACACCTGGGAGCTATGCTCAGCTCACTTTTCATTGCATTAAAACACTCATTAAAATGAGAATTTGTACTGCTATAGGAAACATAAATTGCCTCTATGCAAGACGCACTAAAACTAAGTGAATAATTCATCTATTTTTCATATACAAATTTATTCATGGAATAATATCATGTAATAGCTCCTTTATGGAGATTACAGGCAGTTTCTCCAAAGCGTTCAATAATCAGAAAGCTATGCTGGTTTGTTTGCCTGGGCACGTTGTCCTTACAGAACATCTTTTTTCCCCATGACTGGGCTATCTGGTTCCTGGCATGAACATCTGCATTTATCAGTTCAATCCTTATCAGTTTTGCAGCCTGTGAAAATACCACATACTTTCTAAGAAAGCATTGACAGTAACTTAGTGCAAGCATCACACTTAGCACATGACAGTCCTGCTCCCAACCTGCTCAGGAACCATCACTCTTTAGCAAATTTAAATTACTTGAACAAGCAGAACTAAGTCCTTGCACAAACAAGCTGTCCTAAGTCCAAATCCCTGACACCCAAACCTGTTCTGTGGTTTTGTGATTTCAAAATAGACTTGAAAACTCAGAATGCTACTAAAACTGTACTAAACTAGAAAACATTCACTAATTTCCTTCTCCCCCTGCTAATGGGATTTGTAATTATCTCACTTCAGTAGCTAAGAGAATTTCCCCAATATTTCTTTCTGTTAGTTCTCTTATGCTATTTTACTGTTGAAAACAACTATAAGTCACTCCAACAGGTCTATTCCTACCTTTAGTACACTGGCATTTTCTATTCCCATCTGCAGAAACCCATATTAGGCTCATATCTCTTTTGAAAAACATTCTCTAATCAGCCTGGCCTATTTCTAATTATCACTATGCTCAGAACGACTACATTGAATAGATAACCTTAACATATATAACATGTATTATTTTGAATTGTATAGGCTTCTGTCTCCTTGCTCATACAGGAGTGTCATTGTAGCTCTGTTGGTGTAATTCTACAAACCTGCTAGCCTGGTAAAGAGAAGTAATATCTTTTATTAGACCAAGAAATATAGTCAGGGGAGAGAACGAGCTTTGAGCTCAGAAATCTAATGAAAGTCCTCTCAGACAAAAATCTTTCTTGTTTTTCTTCCAGCTGAAGAAGACCAGTTATTTGGTCTTATAAAAGATATAACCCTTTCCCTGTAGGCCTGACTGTCCTTGGTTACAATGGATTACTTAGGGTGGAGATAGGTCAAAAAGGAGTTGTACAACAACGGACCAGAAAGAAAAAAATGCAAGCAAAAACCATGGCACAGACAAATTGTGGCTTCTTACAGAAAACAGTGTCCCTGACAGCCCTGAGGAGGGTCTCTTCAACCTTAACACCACGGTAGGATTTCTCACCAAGACTACTGACCTCTAGACCAAAACATGGGATCTGTTTTTAGGAGATGGTGCCCAGGGAGTTGCTAATGGGCCCGCTGTCAGCTGTCTGCAGGAAGCAGGCAGGAAACTGGATATTGCACAAGAGATGTTCTGTGCATCCAGGAGGAGTGAGGATATGAAGGCACTGAAAGAAGGGCTCCCATGCATATCTGTGGAAGGCTATGGAAAGTACAGGCTTGCTGCTCAATGGGTGGAGGAGCCAGAGACAAGCACAGAAGCAGATGAGGAACGTGCTTTCTCTGACTGGATCTTTACTGTCAGGGTCTGTTCTCAGGCTTTACAGCTCCTGCACCTGGTGTCAGAGTCTGGGGGAATGAAGTACTACTACTACTACTACACGACAAGAGGAAATCAGTGAGGATGTGCCTAAATAAGAAAATGAGTCCATGGAACTGCACAGGATATAGCTGATATGGCTGAGGGAGATACAAAACTCTGATGTTTGAAAAGTCTTAGTGGCTGGAAAAGAGCAGACATCACATCCATCTTCAAAAAGCACAGACAAGAGAATCCAGTGAAGCAAAGACTGGTCAGTGCAACCTCATTTCTTTGAGGGCTGGTGAAGCCCTTTCCATTTGAAGGTGATAATCTCTGGGGATCAAGGCAGGACATCCTGTCTGTGTGCTGCACAGGCAGTTCATGCCTTTGAAAGGGAAAAGCACACTTCTATAAACAGAGT
The DNA here is from genome assembly GCA_013398615.1 of Brachypodius melanocephalos. Lineage (NCBI taxonomy): Eukaryota > Metazoa > Chordata > Aves > Passeriformes > Pycnonotidae > Brachypodius > Brachypodius melanocephalos. Next base: position 2,142,879 of record VZSR01000931.1, read on the forward strand.
GAGGAAAAAGACAGAAAGTTTAAAGCCTCTCCTTCATCGAAGCAATTTCTATCTATATTATCCATATCCATCCTCTTTTCATATAAGTCCCATTTTATCAATTAATCCAGACTGCTTTTTATAGCAGACAACTCCTCCTGTAGTTATCTGCAAGTTTTATCAATGCTGGTTGTCTACTTTCTTGAAGATTGATATAAATATTTAAAAAGAAAACAAGTCAATTTCCTTAAATATGAATACACCTCAGAATCAGCAGCAGCTGTAACACACAATCATAGCATAAACTGATGTATTCTTAGACAGACATAATAGATTGAGTTTTAATCAGTCGTTATTAAGGTCACCCCATCATTTGTGAAGCATCATTTCTTTCTTTGCTAGATTTGGCAATTTGGGCTACATAGGCTGACGTTTTCCATACCAGATGTCAGTTAAGGATAAAATAAGCTATCATAAATCATACAAATAATTTGAATTACAAAAGATGGTGTTTAAATTAATTGGTAATTTTCTAATTTCTGGGTCATGTTCAACCTTGGAAATATTTTTAAATTCTTTTTATTTTTTAAGTGGTAATACAGTAAGGAAGTGTTTTAGCATAACTTTTACCAAGTTTCCCTCCTACTATTTTTTTACTTATTTCACACTTTCTAGCTGGAAATATTCCAGCTTTTGTCTTTGACTGGCATTTATTTTTTTTTTTTTAAACTAGGGCAAAATTTTTCCAGCTCTGCAAAAGAAAGACTGCAGAAAAAAATACTTCCAAAATTTAAAAAAAAAAAAAAATCTAAAGGTGTCATGACCCACTTTTAATGCTGTTTACAAAAGGAGCTCTATTCAGCAAGGAAACAAACAAACTGAAAAGTTTGCATGTGGTAGCTCAACCACTTCTGAGATAGGCAAACAGCTCCACTCACCATTGTCACTTTTTACTGTCCTACAGCTCTTGTGGAAGATGAACTTGGTACAATTTGCTTCTGACATTTTAAAAAATCTTACTAATGTGCCTTTTCTTGACAGAAGAGGACAGATGTCCTAATTCACAGCTCAGTATAGTAGAATTAGAGATTTAAAATGTAGCAGACTTTTTAGAGATGGTTTTCAATTGTACCACAAAAGGCACTTTAAAGAGAATTAGCATTAGCACTAAAACCCTGAAATTTCCTGTGGACTACGTGAATTTGTTCCTGACAGCTCCAATAATGGCTCGCTATTAATCGGTCATAAAAAGCCCCCAACTCCCAACATTGTTTTATGGGTTTGGTTTTTGCTGTTTCTTCTTTGATGAAACAATTCTTTGAGCTTCAGGAATGGCTGTTTGTTCTTTAAAGCAAGGAACTTTTTTTTTTTTTTTTCAGTAGAGCACAGGGTTCTCATGTAAAATACCTAAGGAAAAATGGCTCTTTGAATAAGATAAAATTGCCTTTCCTGAGGTAGGCTTGGCTCAGTGATTTGAAATTTCTCAAGGCTTCAGGCAGGCTATTTTATTCTAACCCAAACTCTTCCTCTTTGAAATCAATCATGGCTACAGTTCATAATTTGAATTAGTATCTTAAAAAACAACAATAGCCTCTTCCTCAAATGTAAAGGAACAAAAAAATTAGCAAATTTTGACACTGTAGAAATAACATCTTTTATATTCTTTTGCTAGTACAGAAACAATATTAAAAAGGAATTTGCAAACAGCTGTCTTGTACTCAGGTCCCAAATCAGACAAAGAACTGATGAAGGTGTAGTGACTTCAGGCATCTTTGGATCAGAGTTTCTGGCTTAGATGGTCAGCCCCATTTTTATTTTACTCTTCTCAAATTCTAAAGGAATGTGGCTGAAAAATTTGCCGTAAATGAATTACCTGAAATGAGCTGCCCCAGTTGCTTGTGATTTGTTCATAGGTATGTTCACAGCCATTAGATATCGACAGAATTAATAAAACACAGAACATGACAGAGCCTCAGACCATCACTTCAGCATTTCTCTGCTTTGACAGAATTAGAAACCCTCTAATTATTAAAGCTCAAGATCTGCAATTCTAAATGAAGAGTTTAATAAACATCAGTCTTCTTGGATTTGCTTTTGCTCTTATGCCAAGCAGACCCAGTTGGTATGGATTTGCTATCACTTCCCCTGCAACAGTGAAACAGCGCAATGACAACAACAACACAAAACCCCAAATCCCAACAAGCCCAGGAAATGACAGCAAAGGTACTATGGCTCATAAAATAATAAAATTCATTGCAGCTGCAGAAATCAGTATAATACAAGTTCATCTGCAGGTATAGAGAATTTGTGGAGGAAAAAAAGGAAAAATCTCCCCAAACCAACCCTTCTGGCTCAGAGTCAGGATGCACAGCATGTAAATTTGCTAGTTCTCACAGACCGCTCATAAAGCTTAATGCTGCCATATCAGTTACCTACTTCGTATTTATAGATAAGGGATGAAATTAATGCAATTTAAAATTTTTTCCTGGCTTGCTGCAATCACATGAATACTGCAAAACCTATAAACACGAGGAACTTGGCTCACAAAGCATAAGAAAGCAGTGGAATTAGGATTTTCCTGTGCTGAAACTACTGACATTTTTCTCCAAAACCCAGATAAGATGAGCATCAAGCCTCTTCCACAGAACAGAAGATTATGCACTTGCAATGCCCATATAAGGGATATGTGGAAGAAACTTAGGATGTTGCAGAAGTTCCACATCTTGCCCAAATGATCAGAATCAGACAAATGGACATACTCTTGAAAAAAACTGAAAATACACAAAGAAGCCCTTAAGAAAAGACAATAAAATGAGAGGAACATCCTGGCCAACCAGTTCTGGATCCAACTGACTCTTTGAAAATTCCACTTCCTGACAAAAGCCTTCATTATCTCCTTTGATCACCACCTGCCTTTTTATGACCCATTGTCATAAACCATAAAGGGTAGGTTACCACCAGCATCACATTAAAGAATCACTGTTCCCTCTCCACCTCACACTCTTACTTTTGAAACCATAGGAATATAACGAACCCCTTACCCCTTATGTATACAGTCAAAGGTAAAATGTTGACAACTGTGATGAGAAGAATGAATTTCCCTTTATCGAAAAGTTGTGCTTTTCAAGCTATATATATATCTCAAAGACTTTCTTCCTTGATGCAGTGTTCATATAAAAACACCAATTCAAATAGACGTGGTCGATGCTGGTGAGAACTGTAGTACAATACAGACAAAGTTTCAACAATTTTTCCATGGGGCTTCTCACCACTCCAAGTGATCTTCAAACAATTCAGTAGGAACACATCAGCAGTGATAAGGTTCAAAAGGAAAGAAAAATTATAAAAAAAGAAATCTTAAAAAAATTTCTTCTCTTAGTGCTGTCCAACACACAAAGATGTCATTTCTGAAGATGAACTGAGTGATCTCTACTGCGTGTCCTCATTCCAAACTATTACATCGTCTTGGTCTGCTTGTCAAGGGATTCCACAATTTGGGTGGGCACTGAACTTACTGCCTGAATTCTCATTCTCTAAATTGAGATACATTAGCTACCTCACCTCATTAGGGTGCTAGGAGTATAGTTTCATAAACACCTACTCAACATCTGAAAGAAATAAATTTTTACAAAGAGCAAAAAGACGCAAGTATTTGAGACACAAGTACAGGTCCACGTTAATAGTGGAACAGAATGACCATCAAGAACTCCCCTTTGTACCAAAATTTTCCACCTTTTTAGACGTTTGTGACATTCCAGCACTCTCTTTGCCACAACATCTGCCCTGAGATGATTCTTAAGAAGTCTGAGCACCCATTTTCTTCCTCCCACATATATTGACCAATGTAATACTGTCCTCACTATCTCCCATCGAAAACTATCTTCTGTTAACCTGACTCAAGCAAACACTCACAAAAGTACTGTTCACATCAACTGTATACAGCACTTATGACAACATCAAACATCCTTTCTTAGGTTGTTTTCAACCTTTTGGTTCTTTAAGTTACATGGTTTCCTCGAGAGACTGAGTGGGGGACCTTACCACAGTCTACAGCTTCCTCACAAGGGAAAGAGGAGGGGCAAGCACTGTTTTTCTCTGTGGTGACCAGGGACAGGATCCAATGCAATGGCCTGAAGTTGTGTCAGGAGAGGTTTACGTTGGATATCAGGAAAAAGCTCTTCACCCAGAGGGTGGTTGGGCATTGGAATGAGCTCCCCAGGGCAGTGGTCACAGCACCAGCCTGGCAGAGTTCTAGAAGTGTTTGGACAATGCTCTCAGGCACATGGTGTGACTCTTGGGGTGCCCTGTGCCAGGCCAGGAGTTGGACTTGTGATCCTTGTGGGCACCTTCCATGTCAGGATAAACTACAATTCTATAGTATCTGTATTAAGAGACTCGTCCAAGTGCTATATTAAACAACACAATAATATTTTAAAAGGGTAAATCAAAGTTGTGATAGAAATTTCAGTTCAGTGACTCTAACCAAAATGCGATGCAGATGTGCTTAACTTATAAATTCCTGATCTACACAAGATGATATCTATTACATCTATACTTCAAAATGAATGTCATCAATTGCTCTGGAGACCATGAAAATTTCTGAAAGTTTCCAGGGACAGTGGTAATTTTGGCAAGAAGTCAGATACCTTTCTTAGCAGAATCATGATCCATCATCATATATGAAATCCCAAATAATATGTACTCTCAGAAATAATGATCCAATATGAAAAATGTCATCTACCTACTGAATTACCTGGGAGAATTCTATGTGATTATCAAAGATTAATAATCATATTAAGTTGATTAATTTGAATGTGAAACCAAATAAATCTGAGGAATTTTTGACAGTGCTTCTATTTCAACACAGTGATATTGACTAAACTCTGTGCTCCACACCCTAAAAATAATAATATTGATGGAGAAAAATCCCAGAGATCAATATTCGTAAAACTGAAGAGAATCATGACTCAGCATTAAATGAGTAGTCATGCAAAAATGTTGAGACCAGAGACCACAGACATGTAGAATCATAGGAATGAAACACAAGTTTAAAAAAGGATGATTTTTTTTGTTTGTTTGGGTTTTTTTTTTGTTTTGTTGTTTTGGTGTTTTTTTTTTTTTAATATGGACACACTAAATCATTCAAACAAGATCTCAAATGATTTCTTGACTGCATTTTTATCACATAACTGTTTTGTGTGCTTAGAGTTGATGGTCTTACTTCAAAGCTTGATGTAAAAGGAACTAGGATATACTGGGTTTATTTCTCATTTCTCTTTGGAGCTTCCAAAAGGGGGTGGAGAAGAGTATTATTGGCATGTTTATTGAGACACTTTCATTCTTAGAGGCAATTGATATCAGCACTTTTAATGTAAATTACTACCTCTGCTATTTATTATGTGATAGCATTATTATGATTATCAATGTTGTGTTTAGATTCCTAATGAGTGCTAATATTATCATCATAATGGTGACTGGGAGAAGAACTAAAGCTTTGATTTGGTGAATTAAAATGCAAGAAGGAGAAACGTCTGTTCCTCAACCATTTTGAGATGTCACTGTCAATCAAGTGCTGCCTTACAGTTCATCTGCTGGAAATATTTTCCTTTCCACTCAACCTCAGCTGCAGCTCAACTACACTATATTCAACAATGCGAATTTTTAGATTTTCCTCATTCACATTCAGGAAATATTTCATTTATAAAATTAAAATTATTAAGACTCTCTCCAGTTTCATGAGGGTTATTTAAGGATGACAGTCAGTCACTAGTGGCTTGGACAGGATTCAAATCAGTGACGTAAACATGGGACATTGTGTAATCTGTTATCATTTCCTGAGCAAAGTGCAGTGATGTTTTACATGTTCACATCAAGGAAAAGCATGTAATTTGATCAAACTGCAAGTGCAAGCTTCTTGGCAGAGCCTGAGGGAAAGCAATGACAATAATAAAATGAATAGGCAGGTTGTCAAGAGAAGTGAAAGTATTTTCAACTGCAAAATTTCAAAGCAAGTCTTGCATTGGAGAGACTGAAAATATTGTCTGCAATGATGCCCATGGCTATCCTGGAGGTGAAGGATTATTTTCTGAACTGTAGACATGCTATTATTAAATGAACTCAGATAAGAGTTAAATTCATTCATTTACTTAACTCTGTTGTTGGCACAGGAGCAAGCCCTCAGTGATGTAAAATGGAATTGGAGCTATGACAATTTCTAGCATGAGTGTCTGACCCTAGAAGTATTTATTTTGCTTGGAAAAGTAAAGACAGTTTATATGTAAATGAGATGCAGCTTGCCAGTTCTGTATAATTTGTCAATATGGATGCTAATTTCACAAAGACTGAGCAATCTCTATTCTAGAATAATAATAGACTTCATCCCACCAACTCTTACTTGCAGGAGCAATTTCATTATGGTGGTCGGACTAGAGGAACAGCTGGACATGTATCATATGATGCTTTTCTTTATATAATTTCTTTGGTATGTTTCCTGGTCTCTTTTGGCATAAGGAATGATGCTAAGAGCTAAATGAAATTCTAGAACATCTATTAAAAGGCAGCTTTTCCATGGATTTTCACAGAGTAATATTTTTTGCAACTGGATATGTGTGTAGATTAAAAGTACTCCTTTCTATTGAATATCTGATATTAAAACTCTGGCTGCTTTTTCTTCTGTTCATTACAAAGGGATTTATGCCAGGATGCAGAAAACATTATGGAGCTAAAACCTGTCACAGGAAGAGTTTCTTGGGAGAATTTCCCCTCCTGAGAGTTCGAGACATAAATCCAGATTCTCTGATTTATTCCCATTCTTGATAGCACTGGCCTGAATCTGGAGAATTGACTTTTAAGGATTTGAAAAGAGCCTTAAAGCATCTTTAAAAGTGAGAGTGCTCCATCGATTTCGAAGTGTCATAAGACCATAATGCAGGCTATAGACATATTTTTCAAAAAGGACACATTTAAAGTGTTTTCTCAGACACAACAGACTTAAATCATTTCACCTAAGAACTAGAAAGAGAATAAGGTGCAGAAAATGAATAAGAGCATAATTCACTTTCGCTTCATCTGCTCCTTGAAACTTTTGAATTTATTTTGTTTTCATTTTCTTCTGACTTCATTAACATTGATTTACAGTTTTTCAGTTGACTAACAGATTCATCCACAGCGTAACATACATGTTGAGAGACTCTTTTGATAATGTTTTTTAATTTTCAAATAATTTTGTAATAAAGTCTTTAATAAAAACAATGCATCTTTTGTGTTATACATGCATCCTGTGATAAAAGTTTAAATTACCTAGAACTGATCTCAATATAAAGCTTAGAAGCATCTGTTTTAACAATTATTCTAAACCTCTGCATTTGAGGCATGAATTTAATTGGTGAAATATTTAACTTACTTAATACAGTCTTCTTTGACTTAGCTTTGTTTTGTTTATCCCAAATTCTTTTCTACTCTGACAATATTACTTATGTCTTCTTTGGGGCTATAACTCTATTAATTTTTTATATCCCTTAGTCTTGCCTGTCTTATTTCCTGCTGTCTGCTAGACATAACCTCTCCACCCCTGCAGAAAGCAATGGATATTACTCAGGAACATAATAAAAGGAAACAACTGGGCTTGGCTCCTATTTACCAAAATGCCATGGATGTCTCTGGAATTTTAGCCTCCACTTAAAAATAAAGGAATGTCAAAAGACTCAAGTGCTTTTCAGACTGGGATAATTAGAAGACGGTAACCTAGGAATCACAGCAGTAACAACATTTATTTGAACTCAAAGTCAATTGCCATAATTAAAAACAAAAGAGTACATTAGTTGGCTTTGGTTGGAAAAGGGTCAATTTGTACCATACCAACAATATTAAAAATGGACAACCAGTACCTCCCAGAAAAAAATTCTTTTTCATGTTCTTAGTGTCACTTTAGTATTTACAAGGTCACTTACCAACACTAAGACAGGTAGAGTAAATAAGCATATGCCAGCCCCATACTGTTGCTTGAAACATCTACAGAGCACAAGGCTGGAGCACAGACAGACATTTCTACTTTTTCCTAACACTTCTTTCTTGCTACCAAATACTGCAGCGGTTGGTAACCACATGGTCAGACACAGGCTACAGAGCTGGGATGATTTTTAGTCTGACTTCATACAGCAGTTCTTATCCTACAAAACCAAAAGACCCACAGGCCACATCACAGTGCACTGCCAGAACGTCACGCATGTTCAAGCCTCACCTACCAATCTTATTTAGGAAACTATCTTTATATAGGGTAGCAATTACCACACAAGCCTGATTAATCTATTTCAACTTCAACACATTTTAAACAACTAAATGTGTTCCCTTGCTCTACTATTATTTTTAGTACGGATGAATTTAAACTTGGCCGTAACTATCTGAATTAGGTCCAACATCCATACTTAAAACTTAAATCCCCCATAAACAGCCCTGTGCCTTCAGAAACTGTAAAACACGAAACATATACTCCAACGTTTGTCGTCTACCTCACTGACTGCTAAATCAAGCTCAGCAGCCCAAATAGTTTTAAATAAACAGTTTAAAATAAAGTTTTAAATAAATAAAAAACATTTGAAATAAAAAACCCTCTATTATTTCATTTCATTGATAAAGGTGAGTTGCCTCACTGAAAAAGCTGAGAAGAAAATCTCCTTCCTTTCACTCCAGAAATAAATAAGCAGCACTTACTTCCTCCAGTTTGCTGCACATCTCTCCAGTAGACTGCTTTTACATATACATCCATGGGATTGCAGAACTTGGAACAGGAATTTATTAGCCACATTCTGTTTGACAGGGAAAACGTTAATAGCTTTTTAAAAAGTATGGGAACATGGGTATCTTATGCAGGAAAATGTAGCTAGAACTTCCACAAGCCACGACTATGCAAAAACATAAGGATGTAAAACCTGAACTTTGCAGGTCTTTGACTAAAGCTATTTTTTTCCTTGTAAATTTATTGTTCATTAAATGAACTTTTATTTCTTAAAGGACTTATTGTAATGCTGTCTTAGCAAGAAGCATGAACAAAATTTGTGATCTTCCGTGTAAATGTAGACCATGGGCACACACAACGTATATTTTATAGTCACGATTTGCAAGCTTTCAGATCTCTGTACCATTTATTATTCCTGTTATCGTCTCAGAATATTTTTATGAGGCAAGACAGCTTTTTTTTTTTAAATCACAAGGAATGGAGCCAGAAAATATACCAAAAGCAGCATTCACATTTTCCATGACAAAAGTTTCACAGCACACATATAAAGGTGCCCTTGATGTTTCCAAACACACGTTCCCCTGACACTAATGTTTCAGCATCAACTAACTTGGAAATAAAAATGAAAAACCCAATGATTCTAAAAAGACTTCTAAAAAAATATTTGTTGGTCTAAGGTACTCTTTAGAAAAACTCTTGTCTTACTAAATTTTCCAGTGAATGAGAAAGATTATACACCTTGCCTGCTCTGCTAGTTTATCAGGCAATTCAGTTATTGCATTCTCTGATAAGTGTAACCCAGATGGAAGAAAAATAATAAAAGGAAAAAACTCCTTGGTTTATATCATACATTTCACCAACATAATGCTATTTGATCATCATGTAAGGAAGTGGAGCCCAAAATCATAACACAAAAAAACCCAAGAAAAGAAATAGAGATACATTTTAATTGACAGTGCTGAGGTTTCTACTTCCGTTACCTTTACAAGGAAGCAACTGACGTCTATGTTTGTAGGTGGGTATGGAAGTGGCTAATAGAGACTTCTAAGCATTATTGCTTTTATATGGGTGTCTCTTTCCTTATCCCAGAAAAAAAAAAACAAAAAAACCCCATAAAGTCAAATATTACCCAGTTTATCTGCAGACAGTGAAATGTAGGTTTTTTTACACATTTAATTTGATTTCTGATAAGAGACTGAAGCAGATATCAGATACTATATATATATACATATGAAAGACTAAACTTCAGCACTGCAATCTCCTTTTCTTCCTCCTTTCAAAGTTAGTTTACCTAAATTTCCTTAGGTGCACGGTTTTTCAGTTCACCACACTGATTTAACTTTTTTTTTTAAGTAAACACTGACCTTTCTACTCCCAACCTTTCTCTTGAGGTGACACAGCCCTGTCTCTGGAAAAATAGACCTGTAATTTTAGCCAGAAGTAGACAACCTGGCATTTCCCAATAAATGACCTAATCAAACAGGCTTATAACACAAATTGTGATGACAGGTAGCTTGGTCATTAGTTCAGCTGTTTGCTTGTGTTTCTTCTGGCAGGCAGTTCAAATCAGCATAAGAGACCAGGAGCTCTACTGATCTGAATAGTGCCAGGCAGTTCTGAGCTTATGTGGGGGATACACAAACAAACTGCACCAGAAAACGGCAGGGTCAGCCCTCAAATGCTACTGTCTGGAGAGAGTTAAAAGCATAACTTCCAGCACTACATTTGTGTTACCATCCTTTAAACAGCACTGTCCACTCACTGTGCATTACACTGGCTTTTACTTTGTTGAGCTACTATTTGACTGAGTTTTGCACTTTACTTTTGAACACAGATTGCTTCAGCAGATGAGCAAGACCTTTTTTTTTTTTTTCTTTTTTTTGCAAGTAGGAGTAGACAAATTTGTGAACAATATGTAGAAGAATGACCTAAACACAGCGAGGGGGTTACAGGTAGGAGTGAAAAATCTCATCTCCAGATCTTTGCTAGAGTGGGCACAAGCTCGTCTCACAGTACATCTGTGCATTAGGCTCACTCAAACGAGGAGACAGCTTTTGTGTCTAACACCCTTCCTGGAGTCAGTTGTCCGCAATAATATAAGGCAGTAATATTTGAAGAAAAAAGACTTATTTTTCCTCTTTTAGGTGGGTGGAGAGCACCAACCTCTTTTGCACAACCTCCTAGAAACCCGTCAAACGGTTGTAATTTCTGCAGTAGGGCCTTAGCTGGGATTTAACTGTAGGCTGAAAGAAAAACTCATTGCTGATATTCTGTCTCTAATGAAAAACCCCATGTACAAGGAAAATGCCCAAGCATATTTCTAGGACTCAGGCTGCCTGCTATTTAGTCAGTGTAAAAGTTTGTGAAGTCTGTAGGAGGAAATTCTCTAAGCACTGTGAAAGGACAGATTTTAAATTTATAGTACCAGTAAAATTAAGAAGTTTACACAACTGCAGTTCTGTCTCACAGCGAAGCATCTTCATCCAAAACTATTTAAGGAAAATATATACAATTCCTCATCTACAGTCAGACAAATAAAAGTGCATTTACAGTAAACAGGCAGCATAAGATATTTAACAACAATCCAAAAGGAGGCCATAAACCCAACACTTTTAACTTTAATGGAGACAGAAACACTGCAATTTCATGACTTGCCAAAATTGGCATCTAACACGGAGAGCTTCCTTTAAAAAAAAAAAAAAAAATTAGTCAAAATGAAACACAAAGTAATTTCGACCCCAGTGAAGAAAGGAAAAGATACTGTAAAAGTAAAGAATCAGGTATGCAGTTAGAAGAAAAAGAAATGTAGATTGCAGTTTGATCTCAAGACAAAACAATGAATTAGCAAAACACCAGGATGCCTTAGGACAAGGAAGAAATCACAGCAAAAGCTTTAAGAGGCAGGGAAGGCTGCTCCACTCCACCGTGCCAGAAACTGATGGGAACCATCAAAAATGCTGTAAAAGAATGGGACCACCCCAGTGCTTTTCACCCCCCAAAAACCTGAATAGCTAGCAGGCAGCCTTGGCTGTAGCATTATAAAGCTTGGACAGCCACACTTCTCCAGTGTCGAGGTGTAACATCCCTCTCTTGCCAAGGAGGATCTCGCTTAATCCTACTCTAGCACAGCTGCCAGGCATCAAGGTTTTTTCAGTCTATATTATCTGGGTTTAGATGCCAGTCCAAGATTTATGAACAGAGCTGTAGTTGCACCTACTGCATTCCTCAGGCTCTCAACTAGTCACTGCTACACTGCTGCCAGCAACCCTCTTCTGGGGGTGGTAGCAGCAAAGGATGCATATGGCAGATCTTGTATTTACCAGCTAGCTGGTGCTCTCTTTCACCCTGCCTTTACTACAGCTTTGCTGTACACAAACTGGAGAAATCAGCAGAGTACAGAGATTATCTTCCAAATAACTTATTAGTAGAAACAGTGTTGCACAGTAATTGTTCTTTTCACACAGTTCACCAGTGATTATCAGGGCTCAGAAATAAATACTGTTATTATTGCTGGCAGGAAGATAATTGAGATCATTGCTGACCACAAACATGGGTGCAGCAATGAGAGAAAGAAAGTGAAGATAAGATCACACAGAAAGAAATTAGGCTTGTGGAACATCAAATTTTGTAACCTATCAGATATAATTACAGAGGCATGAAGCTCTTTGAGAAAGAAAAGTGATACAGTTGTTAACTATATTCTACCTTGCAGCAATGCCAAGTCTTGAAGGCTGTGGTTTAAAGCATTTGACCTCAGTCTTTCATAAATATGTTGCAAAATCTTGCAGCCAAATATTACACTTATTATTTATGTGAGGAGTTTCACTGATTTCAGCCACTGGAATAAATGATGATAAACAAATGCATGAGGATATGTAAAAGGAATTACACATCCACTTCTCACCATACTTGAACACTTCTGACGTGGCACATTACAATGGAGCATTAAAATTAAGAACTAGGTGCAAACCTCCCCTCAATGTCTCAAAATAATTTTTATGGAATCTTACATGAATGCACATGTCCATGCACATACACATATAGATATATTAATACACATTTGATGAACATGAGCAAGTAAAAGACCTGTGCTTACAAACAAGGCCACAGATTTCAAGTACGTGCATTTCCACTTACTCAGATTTCCACAATCAAGGTCTGATTTTTACAGAAGTTCCATGAAGAGATAAAATCAACTGAAATCAATGCCTCATTAGATCAGTTTATAGTGGGTAAAACAAGCCAATCACTTTACACCCATAGGACAAAACATAGAGCTTTTTGACCTGTAAAAAAACCCTGGAAAAATCTGTGTCCACAGATCTGTAGTTCTAATTTTATCTAGAATAAGCACGGAACAAGCGAGACGCAGTGCAGAGGTCAAGTGAACTTGGGCATACGGTATCCACAGAGACAGATTTCTCCTACCTTTCTTCCACCCATGTCAACTAGGTGGAACTCACATCCAGGAATTAGGGAAAAGGAAGAGGCCAAGTTGTCAGTAACCAGGAGAAAAAGAAAGAGATAGAAAGATTATTCCCCCTAAGGGAGGTAAAGAAACAATCGAAGAAGGAACCCAAAGGCCACCTAATTGAACCGGTTTTATAAGAAAAGTGTAATTGTAGCTATTCCAACTTTAAAGACAAACTTTTATCTCCTATAAATGTATCAAATCATCATACTCCCTTGCTAAGCAAACTACAATTCACCACCAAATTACAACATGATGCATTTTATTTTAAAACTCTCTGTGACCTTATCAAATGAAGGGGTTGGCTTCTGGCTGTTAAAAGTAGACATACCGAATTTAAATACAAATCAAGGGAGTTTGGAGCTCTCTATGCCTGGATGCACTGAGCAGGAAGAAAAAGTATTCTTTGGCTTTTTTCTACCTGGCTGTTTGTTTCCAGGGACTTTTCTCACTAAGTGTCAAATCTTTATTGGCTGTGCACTTTTCCTCCTATGGTTTAATCCATTAGAAAATTCCCAATCGAAACAGTTGGGCACAGTTCCTTCTCATGCAGCACGACATTCAAATCAGATGAACTCAAACATCCACATGAATCAGGCATTAAAACACTTCATTCAGTTAACAGGAACACATCACTTGATTTATTATAGTCCCATGGCACATCACTAGCCCACAAATGTCATGTTACAATATTTAACAAAAGATATACTATTAAATAAAGTATTCCTGAATAAATCACAGTGATTTGTCTGCAATGTCTAAGCATAAGAAAATAATTTGGCTGCTGACTTCATTTCTTTTGGTACAGGATACAGTTGCAAAATATATTTTTAGATCTTCAATTATGTTGCAAGTAGCAGAGTTTATCATTGGCATTATTAAGCTGACATTCATCCTTTTTTTCAAATAGCTCTGCCTAATAAAATTCCCTATCTTTTTTTAACTACATAGCTTTCCTATACACTTGAGGCTTTAAATGTATTTTAAATATTAAAACACTTTTCATTAAAATGCAGAAACAGGGGTGGTGGAGCTACTAAAAAAGGCTTTACTTTGTCTCCTTTAGTTTTTTGTGGAAATATTAATCAAAACCTTCATTAATATTGTATGAATTCAGAGCCTTCGCACAATTGGAATGCACATTACTTCTTATTTACAATATTTTTATTGTAAGGTACTCCATTTCACAAAAAAAATTAGGAATCTGAAGATATTTATGCACATATAGAAAGTGCTGTATTGCAGAATTCATGTTCCAGACAAACTTCTGGATTTAAAAAGTGGAAAATTAAAATTCTGTAGGAATCTCAAGCAGCATTTCCAAAAATCTGCATTTGATATGACAACTCTAACTCTGTAAGTGATTGATTATTGAGTGCTCTGGATTTATGACTAAGGTTTCCTTTCCTCTTTCCGGGAGTTGGGGTAAAAACATGCACTATTCACAGATAGAAAATCCACAACCTTCAGGAAACTGGGTGAGGTTAAACAGAATTATCAGCTCTGCTGCTAAATACATAATTACAGGGGGAAACAACATGCCTCTTCTAGATTAAAGTCACAAATAGCAGAAGGTGTCATGGCATGTAAGGGAAAATTATTTTCTAGATAACCAATGTTAAAGGACAAAAATGATAAGAAGAAAGAAAGAGGTTCATATTAGCAGGATATTAATAATATCCTGGTTTCTGCACTAATCTCCTGGGCTCTGCTTTTTGACATATTCATACAGTGTCAAGGAAAGTTGGTGAAGAGCAGAATGGCAAAGTCTGTGTATTGTGCTAAATAATTCAACTGAGTAAACATGGAAATGGACAATAAAGAATCCAGACAGACCTCACAGTACTGAGCAACTGTGGTACAATAGCAGGTGATGTTCAATGTTGATAAATGTGAAGTAGTGTACATTGGAAAAAAACCTATTCTAACTGTGACAAAAAAAAAAAAAAAAAAACAAAAACAAAAAGGGCAGGGTGGTGTCCCAGATTTGCATTAACATCAAAACCTTAAAAGGCCTCAAAAGAGCATAAAGAAAAATCCATTAAACCAGGTTTGTTAAACACAAAGGCACTATCTTATTCTAAGAAGCCTTTAAAACCTGCACTGCTGGAAGGTGTGATGGTACACACATGCCTTTTTCTTTTCTTACTTTGTCATTCCCTATCATCTTCATCACAGTATATTGGACTTGAGGACCCTCTCAACCCCTTCTCATACTTCCTGAAATAGATTTGTTGCTGTCAAAATCAGACTTTTCTTATTTGTTATTAAATACTGTCATCACTTTTCTGTGATAATAACATTACACTGCAAAATACTAGAACCCTACGTGCAAATGCTCATGCTTTTCCCTCCTCCCATTAATACAACTCCATTTACTCCTCCTAAATACTGCTTCCCTTCCCATGCCTACAACTCTTGCATACCCAGACAGAAGCTTCACACATTGGAAAGGTTTTTCTTCCTTTGGAAAAAACTGGTTCTACTAGATTACTCCACCTCTACATATAGAGAAAAAGTCAAAAAGTCAGAAATTACTTTTGGAAAAATACCACCTGGAAAAATGGCATCCTGTGGGAATAACTTCACTGAGGTCAAAATTTCACTTGTGGATTCAAACAGATAGTTAAAATTTCAATAAAAGGCTTTTCAGAATCAAAGGAAGGAGAAGACTTGAGATCAGCCTTTTAACTGGAGAAAAAAGACTGCACAGCAGACAATTTCTACAAGATAAGTAGAATGCAGCAAAACTTTCATGAAGTTGCACAATTTTTTTTCTCTCAACAGGACCTACTAATATCTTCTGGCTATGAGGTTTTAAATTTCAAGCAACAACAGAAAAATGAACAGCTAGATATGAAATCTAAACCTAATCTGTGAGCTACAGTCAATATTCTGACTGTATTATGGGATGACTCAAATTATCCAAGTAAGCATATTAAATTTAAATTCCTGGTTCACTCGTATGGTGCAGGCATTACCATTCATCGTTACGTGAATTTTATAAACAGCGTGTCCAGTTATTTGCCTCTGCTAGAAACCCACTGGAGCATTTTCATTGTATGTATTACACTCCGTGAAATTAAAGGCTGTTCTAACATTTAAGTGTGATCCCACGGGGACACAGAGCACTTAATTGTCAGTAGTTTTATTTGGTTTTGTCAATTCTCTAAATATGTAAATTAGAACACTTCCTTAGCTCATGCCTTCTCCAAGACTTCCACTAAGAAGGGAGTTTATGTAGTTTGGGTTTCACTGCACTTAGATGTTTTTCAGTTCAGGAGTTTATATTTGTCTACAAGACTATGCTGTAAACATGATGATAACATCTCCATCCAAGAAAGCAAAAAAGGAACCACCTTAATAGTGGTTCCACTTGAAAAAAATGAGCTGTTATGTTAGTGTGAATGAGAGTAATAGAAAATTTAGAACCTAATAAAATGATTTTAAATTTATATAATTTGTCTTATTTTACAAAATATAAACAAAATTTTCCTACCCAAAAGCAGCACCACACTCTATAGTACTTGAATTGCATTAAATTCACTTTGCAATTCCCAGATTATACCTCTCTGTCTTCTAATGTAGTAAGTTTTCAGGCAGAAGCTTTAAATTTTAGTGTAGGAATATATCCAATACCATGTGTGGTGACAATTAAACTGAAAATTCCTTATAAAGCACATTTGACAGTATAAAACATGCAGATTTTTTCGTCTGAGACCATTGGTGCAACCTTCAAACCAGAGGTTCCTGTAATCCAGGGTATTGCCAATTGCTGGTGTTGGGGATGCAGGAGCTGTATTTCAAGAAGGGACAAGACAGTAAAGCACTTTAAAGTTAGTCTAATAAAACTACTCACATTCTGTAGATACAAAATCAAAAGGAGTTTGAGGAGGCCACTTTTCTGAGAAGCCACACACCTCATGGGGAGCATTTAGTGTCATGGTCCAGGTGAAGCTCCTTCCTTTACCTTGTTTTGCCCACCTGTTTAGAGTTAACTATTTGGGAGCCCATTTCCTGCTGTCTTTATAACTACACATCACGGCCCCAGTGGTAATGAGATACCAATTATGCATTTAAAAGCAGTTATGTGTTTAGTGACAGTCTGGCAGTCTGAGAAATGAAGTTAGAATTAGTAATGTTAAAAAGAGAGGTGCAATGTTAGGATTTAGGAATGATGCATTACACTAAAATAGAGGCAATTTCCTTCTCCGCTCAGAATAAAAATACATAAAGGTAATTTACCATATTCTTGTGGTAAATAAACATCAACAGCTATAAACACTAAGGCTAAGAAATATGAAGAGGCGGGATTATCTATTTTTGTGTACATACATATATAAAATTGGTTGTAGATATCAATGAAGATGATATGTGCACAGATCTGGTGCATGGAAGTTCGTATTGTGAATTGTGGGAAGCATGAAATCTACACTACATAAGGAATTTGCAAGCTCCCATTTCCAAGCTCCAGTTTTTTGAATCAAAGTACAAAAAAGAAACATCTCCTTTCCAGGCTGCTGTACTACCTGAACTTGATGCTGAGGATGTTGCTTACACCATCTGAAGCCTCCTCACCTCTAATAATGCTGTGCAGATACAGACACACTTACTGCTGTAGGACTTGAAATTTTTCCAGTTTTCTTTCCATGTACAGCAGTTGTCTTGGCCTGTCTTTACAACCCATGAATGCCTTAGTTGTATAGAGGGCCACTGCCAGTCATCCAAGGTTTTACTGTATGTACAACAGACTTAACAGGTAACAGCTAATTATCTGGCAAGATAATTTCAGGCAATCAGCTCACTTCCTTAAAGAGAATGAGAAAAAAAGACAATTTCTACTGAGGTGTTAAGCTGCACAGAAACTGAAGCACAGTAGAAGGACAAGAATAGGATTGATTAGGAGCTATGATATGTTCACGGATCATGCTGGGAACCTCTGGTAAGCACAATGCATCCTTAATGCAAATCAATAATGACAGCCTGACGATGGCCCTTGAGAAAGGAAGTGCAATCAAGCTGCTGCTCCAAAAGATGGGGCTGGTCCAGCTCACGGGTTCTCTCTTCACAGCGTCTACGGGAGCGAGGAATTCGTCTGATAATTAGAGCAGTTCGACTGATTTTTGCTGTTAAGTAGGCTGTGAAATTCAGGAAGGTATTCTGGGTTTTGCTTTATAATGGCACAATTACTCATTGACAGAGCACAGTGGCACCATTGTGGTGAGCCACTAGCAAACATCAGTCTCATGAGCTACAGATGATGCATAATTTGAACAGAAGTTGTAAAGTTTTCCCCAGATTGTCTTGGGAATTTCAAAAACCCACTTTCAGAGCCACGAAGTTTTGCAGTAGCTTTTTTAGAGAGAGAAGTTACAAAAGGAAGGCACATATTTACCTGCCATCCCCCAACCTTAGATGCTCATCTGTAATCATGCATGCCCAGTTCACCAAGGAACAGTAGGCGGGCAGTAATTTTTACAACGTTCACTCATTTATTTCAACACGGCACCTAGAGTTACTGGAATTGTAATTGAAAGGGAAAAAGGAAGTATACTGCACCCCTACCAACCACACTTCCGTCTGAAAACAATGATTTCTCAAAGCTATTTCACTGAAATTTCCAATCTAGGCACACGGTTGGCGGGAAGCTCTAACTGCTGGCCCAAGGAACAGACAGGGGGGAGACGAGAGGGCTCGCAGCAGCCCTTGTGAGGGACACTCACGGCCATTAACTGACCCTGTCTCTTGTCCCCTGGCCTCACAAAGTGTGGGGAGGGACAGGAGTCAGGAGGGGCAGATCTGAGACCACTTTAGACAGCTGAAGTGTAAAATGGTTCACATCAATTTGTTGAGCCTAGACCCTTATACTGTGAAGAGTTGTGCAAAGAGCGGCATGATGCCCGAAGCAGCTGGAATGAGCTGAAAGCTTTCTAGGACTGCACTGAGCCTGCTCTCTGCACACCATGGAGCTTCACTGAAGGAAATATGCGGGAAGAGAGCAAAGTTAATTATTACCTCAAGGACTAAAACTCACTCTGTGTGACCTTTGAGACTCAGGGCTACAATTTCTCGCTGGTTTTTCCAACATACTACACCAGCTTTCATCTGGTGAAGCATCTGAAGATGTCAGATGATAGTAAGCTAGACCCTCAGTTTCACAGGAAATTGTGTTACTACCAAAAAAACATATTTCCTTTAAAGCAGGTACTTTTTTTCCAAATCCAAACAAAACCAGACAAATAACCAAAAAAATCACAAATTAATATATAGTGCTTAAAATTCACATGGATAAATCATCCTCAGAGCTTAATTGAGCATACATTTCTGAGTATTTTGTTAAATGGAATAAATACCTATAAAGCTGTAAAAATGTCTTAGATGTTACTACTTCTGCACCTAAATTTAGAAACTTAAGTCCTTAATTGTCCATGTAAATCTAAGCACTTTCATCCTCTGATATACCCAAGACTCTTAGCTCCCAATAACTTTGCGAATTTAGATATCTATCCCCTACTAAAGAAAAACAACTTTCCATGCTTCATCAAGTGTTTTCATCAAGTATACTTTTAGTTTGGAATGATGTTTCCCTCTCTGAGGAATAATTATATAAATAAAATTAACATATATGTATTTATTCACATTACACACTTAAAATTACTTTTTGAGTGCACAGCTTTATCTTATGATCTTACATTTTAATGATTAATATACTTTTTTAAATTAATGATGTGTTAATTACATAAATATTTTACCATTACAAAGAATGGGAACTTCATCTGTGTGAGCCTTATTATTTAGTGTCAAATACACAAGACCCTTTCTAAAGTACCCTAAAGAGCCATCCATGAAAATTTATGGCTAAAAGAGGTCTATATAAAGACTTTAAACAGCTTTTTGGAATTTTCTGCAGATAATTTAGTCTTGTTGTAATTAAAAAAAATGAAATAAGCATTTCAGCAAAAAGTATATATATGTATGTATGCATATATGTATTTGTGTGTGTGAAGAATTATTTCTAGCCTACATGAAGATAGAAAGAGTTTACAGTGAAGAGAATCTATCACAAAGAATAACTCCAGCCAGTAGAAAAATCAGTCCAATATGGTACAGACAAAGCAAGCTGTCTAACAAATCCACTAGTGCTTAAATATCAGGAATAAAGTTTGAAGTGCAAAGATTAAGAAGTACTACATGGTTGGGAAAAAAAAATACAACGCAAGATTGAAATGAGCATAAGTGATATCCAATCATGACCAGGGACCAGACCATGACTTAAGAGCAAAAAAAAGAGAATTGTCTCCTCCTCATAAATCTGTTGTAAGGATTCATGGTATTTCTAATTAACTGCTCCATCAAAGCCTAAAACAAAACAAAAAAAAAAAAAGGCAAGTTACCCTCTTCTTATTTCCCATCCAAGTCACTTGGTTCATTAAACACTTGCATTAGAGTGATAAAAGTCTGGTGAGTGATTCATTCATTTATCAGATGAAGAAGAAAATACAATTTGATAGCTTCCCTGAGTCTATCTATCATCATGTTAGGGAAGGATGAAAAGAAGGAAAAAACTGATGACAAGAATATTAAGAGTTAAGAATGTAAGGACAAACGTGCTGGAGGTTAAGAAGAAAAGAGGAACCTA
The DNA here is from genome assembly GCA_013398615.1 of Brachypodius melanocephalos. Lineage (NCBI taxonomy): Eukaryota > Metazoa > Chordata > Aves > Passeriformes > Pycnonotidae > Brachypodius > Brachypodius melanocephalos. The sequence continues at coordinate 2,163,702 of VZSR01000931.1, forward strand.
GAGGTAAAATGGCTCCCTGTGAAGCCATTAATCTCAGAAGTTAAACCACAGGCACAATTTCCTACCCTTGTCTCAGCATAATGGATTCATTATTGCTATAAATACTGTTGATGGCGATGCTCTGCATTTACCATGGGCACTTGGGAAGAGAGGAGCTGGGGTGACTTTCCATTCAAAGAGGGCTCAATGACAAGGATAGGAATAAAAACAAAGAAAGGCCAATAATATGTGCTGCTGTCCACAAGCAACCCATGAGTCTTTTGCAGGCCTGAAGCAAGCAATCCTTTCCAGGATCTTAGGCACCCTATGAAATGGAGATTTCCAAAATATGTATGATCTTCAGCAGGGAAAAGCTCTAGGGCTTTAGAAACAGATAGAAAGAACTGCAGTCAGAAGTCCATCTCACCTTTGGGGAATTCAGGATATCTGAATATCCTGCATTTGAGGCCATTCAACCTATTCTACCACAGAGACCTCTGTGGTCTAGGGCTTTATAGGAAAACTGTAGGCCAGCAGCTATGTGTGCATGCACCTATATGTATCTATGTATATGAACATATATTAATGAGCTTCACTCTGAACTCAAAACTGAGTCAGCCAAAAAGTTCTCTCTGTTACCTCAGGTCTTCCTAGTGCTCTGTGCTTTAAAAAAGGAGTGCAATTTAAAGGCACTATAGCTACTTCTACATAAATAAGATATACACATAGTTAAAAATGACAAGCAGGCACTGCAGTGGGAATTTTTTTCATTTGTCGAATTATAGGGAGAAATCTTAGGGCAGTGGCAAAAAGCTACAAATAAATTTTTCTTTCCAATTACTTTTCCAGCTTCTTAGGAAGTCAGTAGGAAAAACTGGACAGTGACCTTCTAACTGTAAAGAGGTGCAGAGCAGATATCTGTATCCAGCTTTTGGCATTTCACACTGCCCAAATGAACTTGGAACACTCAGACAGCAAAAACAAAGGACAGACAACACAGAAAGCCAGCACAGGAAGTAGCTGTATTCATTCTCTGTTCACACTTCTCTCAAAATGGTGTTTTTTACTCTAAACTCTTCTGTTTCCACATTGACAACGATGAACGTCCTTACTATTGTATCACCAGTGATACCAGAAACTAAAAACGAAGAGGGAAAGATGCATTGTTATTCCACAACATTATTGAAGGGCTTCTTCCTATCACTCACCTTGAGCTCCTGCATGCTTGCTCCACACTCATGTCTCTAATTTGCACCAGGTGTCAGTCTAAAACTCACCTCCAAGGGGTGCCTGCCCAGACAAGTCAAATCCCCGACACAGAGAAATGGAGACATGGAGAAATGCCAGCCAGGTTTGTACTTTTAAGTTAAAACCTGGCCTTTCTACTAGTACAGAAATTGTCAGTAGAGAATTGCAGCTAGTTGTGAGCCTGTCTCCTTCAAAAATACAGTAGGGATGGGATGTATCCCACAAGACCAACCTGAAATAACAGCTACAGAAGAAAGAAGGCAGGGAACTGTGTGGCAGCCCTGAGGTACTTCACAGCAACTGTGTACCAAGATTGCAACATCAAATACATTGCATTTTTAAAAGGTGTCATGATTCCTCTTTTCTGCTATCTTGAAACAGATATGATTGTTTCCCCTTTCAGTAAAGACACAGGCAAAAAATTTAATAACTGTCTCAGCCTGGTTCTTGAACTGTTTTTGCTCCTTCTAATTTCCTGCCAAAGTATGTAGCCAGTTTGCAAGGTGACGCTTGCAGATGCTCCTTACAGATTGATTGGCTAAACTGCCGGGAAGCCAAGAGAATTCATACAGAGAACGACCTTTGTTTATTATGAAGTCAGACCTGCTGATGTTGCCCGAATGCCAGAAAAGTCCAAGCATTCCCCACACATTTCTCAGAAAGGGCCACTGATGGATGCAGATCACAAGCAGGACAGCAAACAAGAGGCTAAGATGATCTGCAGAGTTCCTGAAAGCCCTTGAGTGAAAACTCAGGTCATGGTGCTGCCTACTGAGTGCTAGACAGGAAAGGAAAAAAGAAATCTTCTCTTGGAAGACATCCTGCATAGTAACAAAGAGCTGCTTGGAGCGTGATAGTGACTTCAGGCAGTAAACGTGCAGATCCCTTCACTTTGTGAGTTTCAGGAGGCTCTCCTTGCCTATCTGTCATAATTTACCTGCCTTTCAGACTTTTTCTTGAAAGTCGCTACACTCTTGGCATAGCTCAAACTTTTAACCACTGACACATCTAATCCTCCATCCTTTCAAACTAGGGTCACTTGCCAAATCTGCATTTGGTACAGAAAAAATCATTGCTCTGTATAAAAACATCTAACATGGATTATTAACTTTGAAATTCTACTAATAACAGCCATTTGTGTTTTAAGTATTTCTCAGTACAAAGAATTGTCTCTGTGCTTTGAAAACACAACACATGCTAAACTGCTTGTGTGGCTCTGGACATGTACCACATTTCTGTTTTCTTCCATTTCTTTGGCTTGAAGAAACATTTTCAAAAGACAAGACTTATTGGTTTATCTTTTCCCATTCGCTCCTTTGTAAATATTGTCATAACAAAGACATCCTGAAATACACACTGAAACATAACTCATCAAAAAAAAAAGGTCCCTTTGGGAGTTGCAAGTTATAAATAGAAAATACGTGTCATTTCTAAATTATAGCCCCTCCCGCAGTATAAACTCCCAGACTTCCTGAACCAATAATGCTATCATTGAAGAATTTGATTACTTTGAAGTAAAACACAGGATTCACTGAAGTTTACCTACACTCTCCGATTTAACTTAATCAGATTTAATCATAGCATGGAAATCAAACCTCATGTTTTTGTGATGTGTTTCACAGAACTGTTCATAATAACACATGGTTAAAAAAATCAGTCATGGTTTATGGCTCCATATAGGACTTCTCAGTTCTCCCAAACATCAGGGATAACTGGGAGCAACTCAGAGAGCTTGCAAATCTAGATCTTCTTTTGAAGGAGGAAAGGTTTTATAAGTTTTGAAAGAAAACTTGAAATCAGCTAAAAAATATCCCAAGATACCTTCTGCAGTTTGGAACTGCCTTTGAGGGCAGTACCTCCTCTCTGCACGTGTTAGATGAAGATTATTTGTTAACACATGCCCCTGAATTAGCTGCCTAAAACTGACAGGTTTTAATAAAATAGTGACTAGGTAGTTATTCCAGCAAGAAATTAAAATGTCATTAGTTTTGCCACTGCTCACAAGACACAGACTTTGTTCAAGTATTTTTAACAAATATTTTAAAAAATTCGTATATATAATTATGGAAAAGAATATATTGTCATAATGTTTTTATAAGGCTGAATACCTAAATAAATGTTCCTAAACACATATAAGCACACATCATAGAATAAACTCACAAACAAACAAGCTGAAATAAGTAGTAGAGCCATCACAACTTCGTGGATAATTATTAATCCACAATATCCAACTTGCAATGATTTCGTGGCAAAAAACCCACTCAAAACGAAGGAAAAATCCTTTTTGCTCTTTAGTTAAGGTTTGTGAAAAAGAGGCCAGTTTTAACTCTCACCAAGAGAGGGCAGTGACATATCTCAAATTATTAGAAGATCCCATATAAGAGCCATATACCTTTATAGCAGGCATGATAGCAAATAATCTCTGCAGACATTTAATTTTAAATTCTGTGGAGCATTTAGCTGATGCTGTATTATTTTTAATTAACATCCTCCCACCCTTGAGTAAGTGTATTGTAGTGTTTGGAGAAACTAGAAAGAGATTGTGGATAAAATGGTGAGTCGTTAAGAAGTAAGATTTTCTTTTTCTTTTTCAAACAGGTTTTTCAAAGCAGAATATTAAGAAATACCTGCCTTCTACTATGAACCACATTCATAGCAGTGTGTAAGCTTTATTTTTGGTTTTGACTTCTCCAGGATGTGAGGACTTTACCACTTTACCACTCTATCGCGTACTTTTCTATTCCCTCAAACCCAAAAATGGCAAGTTAGAGGCTTTTTTTCCCCAAGTGTTAAAGATCTTGTTACAGGTAAGCAGCTGTACTATGCTTTTCAGGATGATTGATTTTTTTTTAAAGGAAGTTAGTATACCCTCTTTTTTTTTGCCCAAGGTTATCTCAAGACTCTTGGCTTGTGAAGCCTAAATTGTCCTACTCCAAACTCTGTAATTAAAATACGTCCTAAGTCTTATTTTTGGTCTCCAAAGGACTGCAACATCTTCAAGTTCATGACCTCTTGCACAGCTACTGCTATCCTCTAAGTTCAAAAAATACAGCTGGTAAAAATCCAGCACCTTTCTCTTTTTCACAGCCTTTCAGTGGATAGATGTAGTCCAGAGGAAAATATTTTGTCTTCTAATGAAAGACTTTGGGGTTTATGTTCAACAGAATTTAAGAGAGATCACACACAAAACCTGTCCAATCTGGCACATGGTTAAGTATGATTTTCTTTGCAACTTTCAAGGCAACTTTCAAAAAGTATGGAGAGGGGAGAGAAGAGAGGGAAAAAGAGGGAGAGAGACATACACTTCCTTTTAACTATAGTCATTGGAGGTTTAGAGTAGTTGGAACCCCTTTCTGAAAGTGAATTTAACTAGACCAGATGCTTTTATATGGGCTTTTTTTTCAATTTCTAAGGCAAGTGGAATGAATAAGAAGACACAAAATAAAATAATGATGAGGACAAACATTTCTTTAACAAGGTATCATAACATTCTCTTATTGATATTTTCTTTATTGATGCTTTAATTTCCTCTTGCAGAAATGATTTGTCTCAATATGCTAGAGTGTCACAACAAACTAGAAAGCAGTTTCTAATGACTAATGGAATGACTGACAATTTAGATGTTACAAACCTGTTAGAAAAGAGCTTAGAAGGAACACATAATGGGAACCAAATAAAAAAAAAATTGGAGGAATTATCTGTAATAAATACGGAGTATCACATTACATACCAAGCACATTAGAGAAAGGGGGATGAGGTCCACTGTCAGAAAAGGTTCACTAGGATTTCTTATTTACACTTCCTATCATGTCTGTCATCACACCCCATACATACACCCACACCCTGACACCCCTATTGTAAAAGCAGCACTAAAATATCCACCACAAAATCAGCTTGGTGTTAAATTCCCTCCCCTTCAGACTGAACAGAAAAGCTTCAGTATCTACAGATGCCAAAAGCATTTGTATTCAGTGCACCAGTCCTTCTTTAAGGCAATCTGTTGGTGGCCTGCAGTCACAGAGCACATAAAGATTATATTCTCATGTGGGAAGATATCCATCACTTAGTTGGGCTTGTCATTCTTGCTTTCCTGCAGACACAATAAGCAGCAAAGCTAAAAGCAAGCAGGGTGTAAGGTCTGCAGTAGTAAGGTTAGTAGCTAGAGAGGACAATAACTTTCACATACTGTTCTGTGTACAGCAAGCCCCAAGGCCAAACAGAGAAATCAATTCAACCATCCAGAATTAAGTGTATCAAGAGACTCACTGAGACTTTACTGGAGACCAAACCAGCTGTGAATTATTCCAGTCCTTCAAACATATTTGGAAAGGTAATTTGTGACCATATAGATACTGTGGAAATACAATTTACCTTAGTCTGTACTGACCAAAAGGCTGTACTTCAAAATCTTTCTGCTAGCAACCAAACATGTTGGCAACCCATGTTCTGTAGACTCAGATTTGAGTAAAATATTTCTATACATCATTACCATCATAGAAAAAATAGTTCCCCTTATCTGTCCCCTGATAGAAGGCTATCACAGAGATAACATAAAAATCCATTCACCTTGGTTTTCCAAACTGTAGCCTCATTCTGGAATAAATTTTGTGGAATTATACCCACCGACCCCAAAACTAGCTACCATCTCTCTGTGAACAGAGCTGCTCTGATATTAAGGCTGGAACCTCTCTCTAATTCAAAGCTTAGACAACCTCTCCTGTAACTTTCTCTGGTTTTCTGGAGTGAAAATGAAGTTTTCATCCTTTTTAAGGCAAAGCATACAATTCTCAGTGGACTTCATGATGCTTGTATCCCCAGTTGTCTGTTCTGTTTATGTTGGATATTAAATTCTGCATCCTTAAGGATGGTTCTGAGAGTGAAGGAAGGGGAAAGAAGTGTGCAGTTTGTTTTCAGAAACTGCACTCAGTCCTCTGCATTTTGCTCCTGGACTGTGTTGTCTACAGACAGACAGCAAGAGAGAGCTCTCCTTTGCTTTTAGTTAATTTTTTTTTAAGCTAGGTGAGGCAGTGAAGTTCCCCAGACTGTGGCTTTTCTTTTTCTTGGAACTTACCAGCCTGCTCTGGACTGAAAACCCAAAAAAGCACTGGGAGCTCACACCTGTGGCCCACCAGAGCCTGGGATACAGCATTTTCCAGCGCTGGAGGGACTGATAAGAGACTGAGCTGAGCTACACCCCAAGACAGGGACTTTCTGAATTTGCCATCTCTTCAGAACAGTAAGAAGCTCCACTGTTTAATATTACTCCTTTTTTCATGCTTGTGAATACTTTGCTTGTTAAATAAACAGGTTTTTTCCATTTTTCTCCAAAGAAATCTTTTCCCAAACCAGCTGGGAGAAGGGCTGCTTGAGTCTGCTTTCTAAAAAGACCCCTTTGGAAGTTTCCTCCCAATTTTGCCCTAAACCAGGACAAATACATTTTTTGGTGCCTAATGTGAGGCTCGAGAAAGCAGAAAAACCCTGTACTGATTGCATTTTGGTTCTACTTACTCTGTATCAGGATAAAGCAGTCAGTAGCCATGCTGCTTGAATTAACAAAATCTCTCTGGGTGGAAGACTTCATGTGTCTCTTTTTTGAGGTTTTAATACCTTTCTGGTCCCTAGGCTTGTTTTCTTATTTGGAGATAGCTCCAGAATTGTCCCTAACATGTACTTTTTACAGTAGAGGGGCATGGTTTAGAATAGCTATTTTGTTAGGCTCAGTGATAATGATTTATAGGGAGTTTACAAAGCTACTGGTGTCTCTTTGAGATGTGTTTGGTCTATAGTTTCTTTGTCCTGCCCTGCATCCCAGTTCCAGTAGCATGCTTTGGGGGTTTATTAATAATTGCAGCCAGTTTGTTAGAGGAGGAGCAGTGGACAAGGCTTTCCAGCCTTTCCTTTCCTTCGTCTCTTTTGAATCTGTTATGTCACTTTTTGAGAATGTTTAGTTTCCCCTGATTGTTAAAGAGACCACCTTCCTGGTATTTCATCTGGTCTAGAGTGAGGGCTGGGGTGTCCAGGGGAGCTGATGAGACCCCTGACCCAGGAGTAGACTCAGGCAGGGAAAATCCTGAATAGTGTAAAGAATGGGGCAGACCCTGGAAGAATTTTTGGATTCCCTAGCCTGGGAATTTTCATGTGAACACATTCAAAACCCAAATGAGGTGGGGAAATATCTGAAAGAGAAGTGCCATGGTGATTTTAATGAGAAAAAGCTCATTGTGATAAGCTGGGCCTTGGCCCATTAATACTTATCACATTAATTGGCACTGTTCCAGTGAGTGGTAGGAGTGATTCAATAATGAATTTATGCTATTTAACTAGATCTTAATTATAAGACCTGTTTTCTACTTTAGGACAAATATTTGTCTAAAGTAATATAATAGCTTAAAAAACCTGACTAACGGGATCTCAGACATGCACATTCAATGGGGAAATCACACACTATCAGTAGTTAATAAACTTGGAGAGCTAAGAGTACCTGAGTTTTAATTCAGAATACTAATGTTTAGAATGCTGAAACCTTCTAGAGCCAAACCGATGCAAACCAGCATCAAGGCTTTAAAATAAAATTTATTATTTTCAAATGCAATCAACTTATAATGCAAAATCAGTAGAAGTTGAACATTGCATTAAAATATTCATATAAAATACTTATGGCTCATTATTAAGGCACTCCATTAGAATGCATATTTTAAATCAGATTTTCATGAGCTCCAAGTATATTATTTATTATAAAAGTGTATTTAAAACAAACAAATAAAACCCTGAAATCAAATCCAGCATTTCAGACTAAGAATTTTGTGATGAGGTTCAGAAGCAGACTGCTTGAGCACTTATCAGAAAAATATGTTAAAGCTTCAACTTACATGTATTTTTTTTTAATGCCAACATATAAACTTTGATATATTGTGTCGTACTTTTCTAAACCAATTAATTTGTAAAATATATATATATGATATTAATTAATTGAAGCTCAAATTTTGACAGAACAGCTTCTGCAATTTATCCCATTCTACCCTTTTCTGTTTACACAAGAAAGATATTATTTTCAATGCTACACTTCAGGAAGAAATGTCTAATATTTTTCATAGGTTTTGAGAAATGGAGAGAAGTAGTGTTGGAATAATGATGAGACTATTTTCTAATTGACATCTGCCACAGGTGCCCGACATATATTTCTTAATTCCTTAAAACATGTTTATTCCCATTTGCTTCCAGCCTAAAGAGCCTAAAAGCCTTGTTAGTGCATAGAGTTTCCTCAAAAACCTTATTTTTAAGTGGTTTTATCAAATAACATTAATTCTGTTTATCAAAATGAAAACGTAAAGTATTTGAGACTTCATCGATTTCACTTTTTCCATTACTCCTGCTGTGCATTTTAAAGCAGGAGTACACCATGAAAAGAATATTTATTATTAAATTCTATTGTAACTTACCCTTTGATTAAGGCATTATATCATAACTTTAGAACAGGCAAAAATCTGAGCACTGTAATTTTAAGGCTGAATCATAAAAACCTTCCAACACTATGAAGGAACTATAAATATTATGAAGTCATTGAAAGCTTCACCATCCTCATTTTTATTATTTGCAAAGATCTCAAAAGGTACAAAGAGGTGCCCCTAAACAATTACACAGAGGTAACTTTTTATCTCTGGAAATCACTTAATAATCATTAAGATTATTTTAATTGCAGAATACAGCCATAACCACTCTAGGGGAAAACACGTCAGCATTGCCATAAACGCAATATTGAGACAAAATGACCTATCAGTTCTGCTCCTGAAGTTATTTTAGCAGATAAGAAGACTTAACTGAAAACGTCTACTTTACAAATGGATTTATGCATATTAAACTCTGCCACATTTTGAAATATATGAGCTGAGTTATGTAATGGGAAGCTACAATACATTATAAACATAATACAGAATCCAAACTGAAGCACAGGGATAGTTCTCTTTGTCTTCTCAAATACCACTGTTTGATTTTTATTGGTCTTTAAAACACCACAACAAACAAAGATTTACTGTACTTTCAAGTGTGCTTTGCTAACAACCCTGGAATGCAATTTCCACTCTCTGATGTGTCCTTTCTCCTCTTTCTCTTTAGCAATCACTGTACTCACAGGCACTTTCTGGTCCAGCCCAAAGACAAGACCCAAGCTGTTCTTCCTGGTGGGCAGCACTGACCCTCGACTCTGCTAACATAACACCATCTGACTCTTGCCTATAGGTGCCTATATCCTTCTGAGGGATTCGGGAGCCTTCAGCAGCTTCACGGATGTTTTTGCATTTGTGCCTGCTGTACATCTACTCCCACAGCTCTGAAGGCTGAGGGTGGTAGATATTACACACACAGATATATATCATTCAGCATCATGATCAATGAAATACAGTCTTTCCACAAAACAAACAAACACAGAAAGAAAAAACCCCAAACACAAAACCCAAACCAAACAAAACCAAACAAAACCAAACAAACCAACCAAAACCTGCAAAAAAATTCCCCCAAACCAACCACACATACACACAAAGATATATGCACCACAAAAACCCCAAAACAAGCAAACAAAAACCAAATCAACTTTTTGTCTCTGATACACATGAATAGTCAATGTCTAAAAAGACATATTTTTCTGTTTCCCTGCTAATAGACTAACTTGGAACAAGGAGATCTTTCTGCAAAAAACATACTCTAAACTTGGAGCAGCAAAGTTTCAATTAATATGAGCATTCCAGGCCTTTCAGATGTACTACATGGCTCATCCTATTTATGTGGCCTACAAGACCACATAGCCTTCAAGGAGAAGCCCTTCAAAAAACATTCAAGTTCAAAACAATTTATTGAAAGGTTGGACCAGATGATCTCTGAAGACCAGCTTGGACTACTGTACAATTTTATGATATATTATCATGGGATGTGGTTGGAAGAACACAGCAGGCCCTGTAATTGCGTCAGTCTTGGCTTGCGGTTCTTGAAGAAAAAGACAATTTATCCAATTCAAATCTTGTGAAATGGCCCAGGTGGCCAATGAGGCCAGTGGCATCCTGGCCTTTTTCAGCAACAGTGTGTGGCCAGCAGGACCAGAGCAGTGACCTCTCCTCTCTACTCAGCACTGGTGAGGCCACATCTCATGTACTGAGTTCAGTTTTGGCCACTCCCTACAAGAAAGACATTGAGGTGCTGGAATGTGTCCAGAGAAGGGCAACAAAGCTGCCGACAGGTCTGGAACACAAGTGCTATGACTCAGGGAGCTGGGGGTGTTCAGCTTGGAGAAAAGGAGGCTCAGGGGAGACCTTGGAGACCTTATTGTTCTCTACAACTTCCTGAAAGGAGGCTGTAGTGAGATGGAGAGTTCTTCACTGGAAGGATGCTAAAGCACTGGAACAGGATGCCCAGGAATGTGGTGAAATCACTATTTCTGGAAGTGTTCAAAAAGTGTGTATATATGCTGCTTGGAGACAGGGATTAGTGGTGGGCTTGGCATTGGACTCAATGATCTTAAAGGTCTTTCCCAACCTCAGGACTCCCATGATTTTAAATCTATGTAGATCTACTTTCACACATTATGGATTAAGATCTGGATGATAACCCACAGATACGTATCAGCCCTCCCAAGGCTGTTACTGAGTCCTTAATTCTGAGATCTGAACCCTTCACCATCCTCAAAAGCCAAAGTTTAATGACCCATTTCATACTATCATCACTTCATGCCTCCTGGTAAAAGAAGCAGTTCAGTTTTTTAACATTCCTCTCTGCTGTCTGCATGGTTTTTCAATTATTAGGAACTTTTGACTAGGATACCCAAATAGGATACAAATTTGGATGGAAATATATAACTCACTAGAGGTATAGTTATTATCTCCCTCTTCACAGGACAAATTAGCTATAACATCCTCATTCTTTTGGATTAATGGAGGGTTAAATACACATTACTTTTTCTTACTCCTGGAAAATATATGTTTGTTCCAGTTAGAAGCACTTGTGAAATGAAGTAATTTTCATCAGACGATAGCCTTGATTGAAAACAAAGCAGCTCTAAAGACCAAAAGACAAGCATTAAAAACTTTAATTCTGAAAAAAACTCTATAATTCACCGAGAGTGTCCACCTTAAAACAAGTAATTCCAAGTCAAGCTAAGTGTTTTATCCTATTAATTTCAAGGATGATGAACTACATTCTTGAAGCAGCACCCACTGAGTACTCTCTTAAAGGTGAAGAGAAGTCCCTAGTGGGATTTCCAAAATCACATAGAAGTATTACTGCCTGAGAGGTCAATGAAGCATTAAGTCCATTCTTAAATAATACACAGTTCCTTCTGACATTATTCAAAATGTCATTTTTGAGGCACTTCAAAGTTTCCAGGCACTTCAGATCTCTGAAGTGAGTTGCAAAGCTAATTTGCTCAGCTGAAGCATTTGAGGATGAAAATTCACAACCTGCCAGCCAGTTCTGCAGATCCATGTTCACTGGAAGGCTTTCACAGCTACTCAAGCAGAAGAAAAAGCCATATAACCACAGTAAAGGAATTTCGAAAGCCACCCAACCAATCACACTGAAAACTGGAAAGGGTTCTGCCAATATCAGGTTTGGAAAAACAAAAGTGATCTTAACCCCTTGGCCTGGTTGACCCGAGCCAACTGCGAGCAGTTCAAGAGGAAGAGAAGAATCCAAAATGAAGGAAAAATAATTAACGGACCCAAATCAAGTTTTATGTGCTACATAAAACTGACCGACATGCAAATCCAAATTTGTTTTTTTCAATGTGGATATTAAAAACCCACCACATGATTTCTGATATTTGAAATTGTTCAGGACAAAAAAAAAAAAGAATCTCTGCTGCAAAAATGACTGAAGTTCTGTGTTATACTTTGCTCTCATGCCCATTTTGGATCACAGAATAATCACACAGGAGCCTCTGTGGTTAGTCGCTTGCCTAGCAGCATCAACAAAATACAGGAGTTGCTGTTCCCAGCTTTTTAAAAATTATTATTAATTTTTGACTGATCTTTCTCTAGCTTCCATTGTCATAACAAGATATGAAAGGAAATTAAAAACACAGTTTGAAAGTGGAAAATATTTCTCCTGTTCTTTGCTGTCAAGACAACTATATTTTCTGCAGGAGATGGGTAAAATATAACCTCTTTTCCAGATGAATAGAAATGAATAAAATGCATGAAACTATATAATTTAAAGTGCATAAAAAAGATTTGTCTCTCTCTGATGAAAGCAATCAGTCAAAATAGGCAGTTCCCAATGCACTGAAAATATTTTTCAGTAAGAACCTTCTTATCAGTTTTGACAGGACTGGATATTCTGAGCAAAAGAGACGAGCTCATCCCTGCCAAAACCGTGATGAGAAATACTACAGAGCACCCAGGTCCCAAGGGGAATTTCTGCTTGACATCAGTGCTTCTCCCTAGGGTTCCATTGCATTCTCCCCTTCTTCCATCCTGCATTTTCTCTTTCTCCCCACACTGTTCCTAGTGCAGGAACATGTCCCTCAACTCCAGAGTACTGCAATTATTCATTGGCTTGAAAAACTTTTTTTTTCCAAATCATCTCTAGCTCTGTAAGTCACTGTTAAGGGTCATCCAACCTGTGAGCTGGAAACTGGATAAACCCAGGATTTAATTATTTGAGTTGAATTTTCACAGAGCACTTATCCTTATTCTAGACCGGGGAATCTGGAAACACATTAATAATACAGCCTAAAATAATTTCTCTTTTTTACAACACACTAAACACACTGGAGCTCAGCAGACATGGCTGACTGTTCTGTCAAGGAGAAATAGGTGGAATAACACCTCTATAGCGCACTGTGCTTGCCTTGGGTTTGTGGGTTTTAGTTTGGAGTTTGACTTCTGGGTCATTTTGTTCATACACCTGATTCTGGCTCTTATGGATTCCTGATGCATGCTTTGCTCCACAGGTGAATAATTCATGTGGAATGGGTCGAGCTGTAGCAACTCTCCTCTGCATTTATCAGAAGGATGACTTGAACCTTCGTCTTCTGTGTTCCTGGGGCAGCATCCATCAAGCCACTAAATCCATCTCTGGCTTCTTTACTTTGCACTAACTACAAGCAATGAAATACTCATCCAAAGAGACCAGGGTCAGGGCAGACAGCTGGACAATCCAATACCAAAATTAGGTTTCACTCCCCCCATCTGAATCAGAGAGTCCAAAAGTTGAGAAATTCTCCAAATGATACACTACTGATTACTTTGAGTTAGTCTACCTCTCTTACGGCATCCTCAGATTTTAAAACAAAATGCTCCATTCAAAAGCCAAAAGGAATTAAAAAAATTTTTTTGAATTCAAAAATACAATTATGGATGCATAATTTAATTTTGTTTTCTGTTATACTCAAATATGCATTTGGTTTGGCTTTTAAGCTACGCAGAAGTACACTCCCAAGTAAAACACAGTTCTCTATTAACTCTAGTTTCATTGTGATGGCAATCAAATCCCCAACACTTTGCAGCCAAATTAAATTTCACTGAGATTTGACAAAAGATTTGCAGAAGCTACCAGAAAGTAAAGAATTAGTCACTGTGTCTAAATCTATTTACTGCATAGCATTAAAGGGAGGAAATGCTACTCTTCAGCAGGCTTACAGCAAAATTTAAGTACTGTGCTGAACCAAAACAGCAGGTCTTGGCTCTCCAAGGTATTTAATTACCTCTTTATCTTTAGTATTAAGTAGTTTATTTCATTTCTAGAAGGGCAATTAAGCATTTAAAGTCACTTTAGAAAGACTATCATGGTAGTACTCTGCCAGGTCCACCTTCTCCATAAATACTACAGGCAAAGCAGTCACACACAACAACTTTTATTTCAACTCACTAGAAAATAAACCACCAATAATGTCTCTCTAAATTGCAAGGGTATCTTTCAGTCACATCATAAATTGCATGTCAACCTTCAGAAACATCTGCACAGGTCACAGCTTAAAGTACCAGGTGCTGACAGAAATATATTTTTCAAGTTACATTACACAGCTCTATCTTTATCAATCCTCACAAAGAGAACAGGTGAACCCAACATTTACCTCAAGTAGCTTACCAAGAAGCTAACCAAAAAGAAAATACTTCCTAGGCTCTTGGTTATTAAATGGGCTTAGTTAACAAATGTTGGCAGAGCTGTAAAAATTCTCTTTTTACCTAGTGTCACAAAAGGGAACACAAGATAATGGATGCAGAAAATAAGTTTTAACTTTATAAGAATAGACATCAATTTCCTGAAGATCAAAATATATGCTTGGAACATTGCTCCATGATGCAAGTGTAAGAAAAAATACAGTGTATTAGAAAGAAAGGCCAAATACTGTGATCAACAAGTGTTTTCAGATTAAGCAGAAATAACAATTATTTTAATAGAATGAAAAAATGCAAACCAGCTTTCCCACCTCTGAACAAATAGCACAGCTATGGGGTGTTAATAGTCTGTGAAATAAAGACCTGCCTGCATTGACTCCACAGGGAAGGTCCCGCCGCTTGCGCTGGCAGAAGCGGAGAGGAACGATGTATCTGTCACACGGGTTTCAATCCCTCCCACGGGAGAGGCTTGGCACCACAGATCTCCCCTGGATCAAAACGGATGACATTTCCTCCTTAAGACAATCAAATCAAAATGGTTTAGGACTGAACTCTGCAATCCTAAAGGACAAATGCAGATGGCTCAAAGCATCCTGGGCCACCCTGGTGCCCCACCAAGGCTACCTGTTTTCCTGCATGCTCACAGCTCTATCCTTCCTCCAAGGCATCTCTAGCTGTCCTGAATGCAAAGGAAACCTTGTTATTGAAGGGAATTGATGCAAGAGCCTAGTACATAATCTTGCTCCTTTACTGGGAGGAAATAACCTAAAACATCTCCAGAAGAGAAAGGAAACATACAGGAGGTGGGTGTATGCTAACACGGATAGGGAGGTAAAGCAAAATACACCACGATCTTCAAATGCCCACATGTGGTAAGAAAACCAGTGTGGGAACAGAAAGAAAATCCTCTAAACTTCAAAGGATGTAGAACAGACCCTTTGAAGAGGAGCCCATTCAGAATTACAAGGAGCACTGTAAGAAACATGAAAACCACTTTATTTCTGTGGTGCTGTTTTCTACAACACTAAGATGTAGGACAGTACTCAGAGCTATCAACCCCCTTTTGTTCATTTGTTTGTTGGATGGTTATTCACAGGAATGGCAGCTTTTATTTCAGCAGTATAGATAAAAGTATTGCGCTGAAATTTAAATGTCAAAGAATACATACTCAAATGTCAAATACCAACAGACAAATGCCAACAGAGAAATGTCAGAAATACACCCATGTCTCACAATGAATATAACTACATCTGCACAAATGCAAGCCACGGCATGATGTGTAAAAGAGAGAGTTTTTCTTCAGTTCCTTTGGGGTTGTGACACCACTGGTGTCAATAAAATCGGTACCTGGCAGCAATCTGAGTGTATTACTCTGAGTAGCCAGCTCTGGCAAAAAGTGCAGGCCAAGTGATCCACAGTCTGCAAGGTGATGCATAACATTTACAGTCATAAGGGTACAAAACTGCTGTTTCAGGCAAATCCCACTCTGGGATTTGCTAACTTGTCACTAAATGACAGAGCTGAACACAATGACTTTTCACATGGATTCTCCCACTGCTTTCCAGGTATGACAGTAGCCCATGAAAGCTGAAGGAGAGGATGTGAAGACAGTTTTTCCTAGATACAAGGCCTAATTTGTCCAAGTAAAACAAACATAAACACGAATTTTTGGTGTATCCTAAACTATTTGCATTTTTGGGTCCTGGGAATAATCACCTATGAATATAAGTGATCTTTGTAGAAGTATAAATGGCTCCAGAACCCAAGCAGAACAGATTTCAAGCAGAATTTGGACTCTTGAGAAATTCAAGTGGGTTTTAAATTCTTACTTGCTTTATTAAAATCAATTGACTGTTCCTCAGGAAAACAAAATAACAATTCTTTACACAATTCACTTGATGGAAATCTCTGGTCCCAACGACTTCAGTGGACCTTTTGTAATGATTTTACCCTTCATTATCTCCTATAAAAGTACTTGAAAATATGTTGATTAGGGAAGATGCATTAGCTTAGAAATTTCAGTCAGTCTGCTAATTGCACCTGCTTCTACTAGAGTTGAGAAATAAAAATGCTTAGGTAGTTCTACAGTCAGATCACTAAATACATGAAAATCTGAAGTGCACTTTAATTAGCATAGTTAACAAAAATGTATCTGACTCCTGTAATTATTATGATTTGCTTCCAACACTAGTAGATCATACTCTAAAGAAAATCCAAATCTCAGATAAAATATGTGAATTTCTGTCAAATATTAAAACTCCCTAAAAATTTTCTTCTCTGTCTCTGATTGTTTCGAGAAACCTACCTTGTTTTCTTAACTCTGTGATATTGACTAGAAAGACCATTATAATTTTAAATTCTTTTCTTATTCAATTTATTGCAAAAGTTTAAAATAATTAATTGGATTTTTTAAAGAAACTTTCGAGAAGGATTACCACATTCTCACAATATATACAGAACTTTCTAAAGAAAATTTCTTTCTTTAGAAAGGTTTCTCTGCAATACTGAGTGCTGTTTAGGAAAAAAACAAAACCCTGAAAGTTTTAATCTGTTCTGCTCTGGACTCTTTCTTCTTTTCTACCAGCTGCAGCACATCACACAACTCTACAGAGAGGCATTTACTGACTATCTTTGTCAACAGGAACATTTTCTTATAATGTCTATATTTAATTTTAACTGCTCATCTTGGCAAGTGTAAAAAAACCCACAGACTTTTAGTGTCTTAATTTTAAACTTTGCCCTTCTCTTCAACAGGATTGTATGATGCTGAGTTTCGTCATCTAATTATATTCTGAACAAAACTCTATTCTCTTTGACCAACTTCAAGTCTATTTCCCTCCAACGACAGTGAGCATCTCTTTGTTCTTTAACTATCTTAAAGAATAAACAAGGAAGGTTCAAAAAGCCTGTTTGTATTATCCCACTGTTTTACACAAATCAGGTGTGCCCACAGTCATTAATATCTGTTTTAAAATCAAACTCTACCATAGCTTAAATTAACAGTACAATTCTAAATCAGACCATCAAAAAAGAGCTAGAATTGCCTGGAAGTCTTTTGGCACTTCTATATTTCCAAGATCTTTCTGTGAGTCCATCTTTATTTTCTATCTTTTTGGGAATGAAAGAATACAATTTAGTGCTTCACTCAGGCACTCACCAGACATGCCTGAAGTCATAAAAACCCCAGCCAAAGTCAACCAAATAAATTAAATGAAGAGATACAGATTTGTCTTAGGAAGGTAACTTTAAAGAATAAATAGCTCCTCAGTGCATAGCATAGAAAACAAATCAAAATATGTTGAAACAGACAGAACTTAAATGTAAGGGAATAAGGACTTTTCCAACATTCAGGTCTCCAAAGACTCTGTGAGGTACCTCCAAATATCAAACAGATCCAGTTCTGTCTCGTTTCTGAAGCATCTGTCAGGACCTCTGCTCAAGGTGACATAACTGTAGGCCCATGTGTACATTAGGGTATTGACAAGGGAGGAAACAGCACAAACAGAATAACAATTCTGATGGATAGTGGAGGAGAAAGTTCAGTTTTTAGACACTTCAGGCTTCTTATTTATCTCTTCCTTCTTTCAGAGTACTTATCTGTTGCTCCAGAAGGTATGCAGACAAATGCTGTGCTTCATCCTAAAGTGATACTGACACATGGAACCAGTTTGCATACATTAAGAAAACTCTCTCATTTCCTTTCAATCATGTTCCTCCTATACAAAACCCAGTATGATGTGTTACACTAAATTAAGAGATCTTGGTACTTTTCAGGAAGTCTGTCTTTGAAGGAGAGTTGCCCCTGGAAGAGCCTATTAGTATTTTTTTACCTGTGAAGTGCCATAAGATTTTTGCCATACCAGATGAGCAGCTGTTCAAAGTTAAGGATATTCATTGCAAATAGAGACATGTTTCCACCATTTGTTATGAGAACTTAAATTTAGGTTTAGACTGGCAAAGCTCAAATACCAAGGAAGAGTAATTCTGCTGGACACATATGACATTCCCTGTAACAATCCAAGTCCAAGCCTTTGGACTGTGTCTGGCAGCTGAATACATAACATTAATTTATTCTGTAGAAGTTAACTCCTATAAAAACACCATTTATTTATTTAATGAAGAGGCTATAGAAATTTTATCTATTCTAGAAGACAATTTCTCTTTTCATAGCTATGAGTTTTAACCATCTAGCAGGTGGAGAATCTCACTTTGACCAAGTATCAGGGACCAATTTCAGTGCTCTAAAAATAATTCAGTGTAAAATCTGCTACTCTGGACAGGGGTTGTAAGGTTACAAAACACCAGCTTTCACTGGTCTTGTGGGACAGTCCATCAGCAGCTGAATACATTCTGCATTACAAATGATATCTTGATCAACACAACCTGCTCTGAGACCCATGTGAAATAATAGATGAGTATCTCAAAGTACAAAGCTTTTCTCACACCTCTTACTCCTTTAAGAATACAGAACACCATGTTATCTGCCATCAAATGCTTTTCTATTAACATAGAACACAAGAAAGGTTTTGAAAAAATCACTAAAAGTAATCTCTTGTTTGAATGTGTAGCCTCACCTTGCGGATGCCTCTGCCAAGATCTTCTCCATAGTTTGTCCCCAAAATTTCAAAATGCACATTGGGATTTCCCCCATTTTCTGCAAATTCCAGTTCTCCAGTCAAGCCATTCACTCCACCCTATTGGGAAAAAAAAAAAAAAAAAAAAAAGGAAAATGGACTGAAAACTTCTAAGTGGGTTAATTGTAACAACCTTTTGTTTCTCAAAGGCCTTCATGCACTAACTATACAGAATACATAGGTAATTACCAGAACCAGAATAGTTTTCCAAAAACCACGTTTCCCTAAAAATTCTGAAGCTTAAATTATCCCTGCATCTTAATGAAGTTCTTCACAGAAGAATGAAATTCAGCAATGCTCAGCAGATGCAATACAAGCAATAGTCTTACTCTTAGCATATTTGCACTTCGATTTTTGTTCTTTGACCCATCAGCATACATGTATTGACACTTTAACTCCAACAAATTAAAAAAAAAAAAGAAGTTTTGCAAACAAGTTTAGTGGAAGCAAAACTAAACACAAGTACATAAAACAAATTGCACAAAAATTAGTTATGTTTGTTGATCTTTTGTTTTTCCCCTCAAAAGTTTCTCCCCCATGAAAGATTTCCACATGAGGGCAGGCTGAGGTTTAGACAAAGTTACATGCTTTTTGAGCTCAACTTATGTGATTTGCACAAATGAAGAAGGGATTCATTCAAGGTCTAGCTGAATGCAGTGGTTTTTCTTTTTCCTCCCAATTATCCTTTACTAAGAACACATGTCATGGGTAGCAGTGCAGCATCTCTTCAAGTTTGCTTTAATGTTTTTACAGTTTTGCTGGAAGGGGTTAAAATACTAGAGATGAAACACTAGAGTGAATAATCCCCACAAAGAATTAGAGTTGAAAGGGCTGTACATGCCACAGCCATACTCAAAACATATTCCAGAGTTAATTCAATATGACACACATTTCATCTTTGTATAAGAACTGTGCTGACCTGAACTATAAAATCAACAGAGCCATGCGAAATGCTGATAACGAAAACTTTTACCCTTCAAAAATTTCTTCAGTTTACAGATTGAATAAAAATTTTATGTTTAGCCCTTTCCCTCAAAAAAAAAAAAAAAAAAAAAAAAAAAAAAAAAAAAAAAAAAAAAAAAAAAAAAAAGAGGTAAAAGAATATTTTAAGTATGTAAAAAAATCTGCATCGGGTGTAAAACCCCATGAAATGCATGTTTTTGTATTTTTGTTTTTTATCTTTCCCCAAAACATAAGGGAAGAACTTTGCAGTTGTGATTGCTGTTTCACTTAGGAGCTTTTTTTTTAAACTGGAAAAACTTGCAATATAAACTACCTAGCTAAGCACAGGAGGCTTGCTGAATCATGATATTAAAAGCTCTATTCTTACATCTTCAGTTTGGACAAAATCCAAGAAGGAATACAAAATTTGCATTTCCACTCTAGATTGCTGTGAAATAACAGAATGTTCTCTTACTTTTATATAACCTTACTGTGATTGTAACAAAAGTAATGAAACTGATCATTGAGATTATACCTTTCAAATTTACCTGACTACTAGAAACTAGTACTATCAGGGAATAATACAGAAATAATTATATATTAAAATAATAATACAAATATTATAATAATACAACTATTTTATGAGTGCCATTTACAGTTAAAATCAATAAAATACTTTGTGTATATACATATTAAATGATTTAAAAAATATTTTCCAAAATATTTTGTTTCTATAGTATTTACTTTTTTATTCTGTAGTAGAACAAAAATAAATTGAAAAAAAAAAAGGAAAAAAAGGAAAAAGCCAGTAGCCTGATTAAGTGTACATCTAAACAGACTTTTGCAGGAAGACTGGCAACTGCAAACAAAATAATTTCGACAAATGTGGTTGGCAAAACACTCTGATTATTTTTTATCTTGACTACCATCCTGCAATAACCAGACCTTCAGGGTTTTTAGACTGGGGTTAGCACACCTCTGCTTGTTCAGAGTAAAGACAGAGTGGACTTGTGTTTACCCACAAAATCACTTGAACATATCCTCTGGTAAATAACTGAATTTCACAAATATAAACCTTTTCCTCTAACTTAATTTGACTTCATCCTACTCGTGGACAGGAAGCAGAAACCTGCTCCATATACCTCTTCTCTCATAGGTTCTTATCTGACTTTTTGAATACCTAAGGCACAGTTCCACACCTGCAAAGTTGCAAAGACCTACAAAAGTTGGAATGCCCAGCTGATCGCTCAAAGCCTCCATCTGGACACCTTAGCAGACACTGATTTGGTTGTATTATACTTAATATTTCCTATACTGCTTCCTAAAACTTTCCCTCACGTTGGGTGTTAAACCTGTGGGTCTGAGGTAGGTAAAGCCTGAAAATCAATTAAAACGTTATAGACAACCTGAGCAGCACCATGATTTCAAGTGAGCTTTAAGCAGGACCTAGAGAAAGGAAGGGAAAACTCTGGAACAAAATGATGGAAGAAAGGAAACATTAAAAAAAATTATGATCTCTTCACACAGATGCTTTGTACAGCAGAAAACAGAAATGAAGAATATAGGATTTTCAATCTAGAAAATGAAAGTGACTTTATTTTCCAGATTGAGTGGTCCCAAAACTTTACAAACATGAGACAGAATTATATTTAAAATGTAAACAATTTTTTGAGACTTGAGATAGCAATTTAAAATGTTATCAAATGTTTACAATTATTTTTTATAACTTTGTCCTTATTTGAGCAAATAGGATTAAAAAATAATTCAAAGAATCATTTAACGTCAATTATACTTGGATTAATCAACCAAAGAATTTCTTAAGAAAACACAGGATTCTTTTGCAATATATGTCTCCTTACATACAGTACACATTAACAGAATTACCTAAGATGTTTTGGAATTTGATCTCTATCCAGAAACTTTGTATAAGTTTGTTTAACTTGGTTTTTAAATGGCTGCAATTTTCAGGGCAAGATACAAACTCTAAGTCCATCAGCTTTATTTGTCTGGAATCCAATCTTAACCACAACGATGTTATTTCTCATTTATCTATTTTGGCAATCTATCATTATTCGAAAATTTCTCATTGAGGAGTGTCTTCATCAGAGCTTCCTCTCCTGGACCGTGTCCACATGAAAATAGTGTAATAAGAGCTCTGATTAGAATGGGAATGCTGCCAGCTTGGGAAGGGCAGAGGCACAAAGACAAAACAGCAAAGAACCGCCCATATAATACCAACAATACGAAATTTATAGGAAATTTCTTGGAGGTCTTGGTTTCTCCTCCCTGTCTGGGACTGATCTTGTTGGACCTGCAGGCCATGCAATTCTATTTTTGCTCTCTACTACTCCTCACTGTCCCACACAGCCTTTTCACAAGGCTTGGACAACTCTGGTGGTTGCTCAGGGCTGATAGAGCGGAGCAGGTTATCACCTAGGAAGATTTTCAGGACGCTGCTCCAATTTTTGTGAGTAGCCTTTCACAGCATGGATTGGTCTGAAACACTTGACTCACAGCATGTGTTTTATCAGGCTCTGATGCATAGTGGAAGGAGATCACAGAGGAAATGACCATCTGCATGACAGCTACTGATACAGTAAGTTCCTGATGTGATTTTTTTCCAAGTGATTTTAGTTTTAATCATGAAAACGGGCAAGAGTAAAAGAAATCTTTCATTCCATTTAGCTTACAGAAACAATGCTACAGTGTTTAGCCTACAGAAACATTTTGGGAAAAATGAAGACATATTTGTTATCTACCTTCTCAAGTTCTTCTAAGGTTCAGCTGCAACCATGCAATTTCCTGACACAGATAAAACTGAAGAGTGAAATGACAGTTGCTAGGCCAAAAATGTTTTACTTGTGATTCTGATCACCGCTGTTATAAAGCTTGGCAAAATAATTAAAGCCTACTTGATTCCCATCTAGACTGGCAAGATAAACTACAGTTTATATGTGCTTAGGCACTACTATATTGTAAGTCCCTGAAGAAAGCACTCTTTACCCAGCAGTCAGGACCTCACTTGGGAATGTCAGCTTGCCAGTCATCAGCTATAAAATATTGTACCTGCTCTCAGCTTCTGTTCAAACTTCCTCTTCTTTTTTTCTTCAGGTAACAGCTATTTGGCAATTAAGGATAAAAAAATGTGGATATTTTTATCCAAATAAGGATAAAAAATATAGGCAGGTAAAAAAGCTATAAACAGTAAATACATATTTCACATTTTATTCTTGAAAAAGTATGATCCTGAGAACATTGCTGAGTTTCCAACTAGCACAGACTTTCCAATCTACTACCTCAAAAACATTTTGGTTTTTTGCATGTCACCACTGAGTGTCACTGACATTTCTGAGACCAGAACTAGATGACAGTTCCACCTGTGATTCAGCACGTGAAACAGCACGAGGTGCAGCTCATTTTCCAGAAAGGGACAGGCTCTGTGTTGCTGCTAGCATTAAAAAATTGCTGTTAGTGAGCTAAACAAATGTGACTGGGAAGAGCCCTGAGACATGTGAGAGAAGGTATTACGCAGAAACTTGATGCCATCTTGCTGAGATGATCCTCCCTATAATCCTACTTACATTTATTCCCAGGCTACTCAGGAAGATTAATTTTTTCTCAAAGTAGAATTATTTCCTAGTGATACTTATTCCTCCAACTGTGAAATAGCTTTACTGAGAAATAAACAAGTGAGCATTTGTTTAGGGATAGTTCCTCTTACAAAAGTGAATTTAAACTAATTGTTGGAGCTGGCCTAATTCATTAGACGGATTGTATTTCCTGATGAATTTAACTGTTTATTCAGTTCTAGACTGGGAAGAAACAGATAATAGATTTAAATAATTGTGGTGGGCTTAAAATGTTTTCATTAGGCTTTGTCCAATCAGCTGAATTCACAAAGAAAAAACTGCTTTTGTAGCTGTTGGTAGAAATAACGATGAATGAGTCAAATGCTCAACAGTGAAAAGTAACAAATTACAATAAGGAATGATTTAGACAGCTTTTTGACCATTTTAAGAAATGTTGGAAACTCTAATTTCCTCTCATTGCTGACTCTCCTTAACTAGCTCATTAAGTAAAAAGAAACCAGTTTATTTACCACTGGGGTAATAAATTTAACAATTGCTGCTGTAGGTAAAACGCCAACGTCCTTTTGTCTTACCTTCTGCAGTGGGTAGCTTAATAAAGATTTACCATCTCTTTTCTTATTTCCCCCTCCAGAAACCAAAGAAAGATTTCCCTCTGCAGCTAAAACACTGCAAGATATTCCTATTTCTGCATCTTTTCAGAAAAAATTCTCAACTCTTTTTCTCTTCAAAACTGGACTTGAGTATAACTTGACTCAGCTACACTGAGAGAAGGGACAAGCTGAGATCAGGTGATCATTTCAGCTTTGCAATAAGGTCATCATGAAGGCAGAATTAAGGCATTGCAGAGGATGGAAGTTTTTTTTCCAGGAGTATTTAAGAAATCTCAGAACGTATTTTCACAATATCTTATGTATGGAATGGATAATCCATTATACACCACCACTGGAAACAGTAGTGATTTCAAAATGAAAATGCAGAACTTTTAATTCAGAAACTATTTAAATAGCACATGGTGACTTCCTCCTGTTTCCTTTCAAAATTAAGAGAAACTGGTATGCTTTTAAGAAAAAAAAAATGTATTTCAGTTGATTTTAGAGGATTCTCCAGGACAATAAGAGAGAGAAGATGTTTAAAGAATAAGGCAAGACAGGAGAGAAACATTCTCAGGAAGAGAGACTAAGTGGGGGCTTTTTTCCTTTCATTACTTTTGCATTTTATTGTTTTTCTGATACCTCATCAGGCATTCACCAATGCCAATCTTGTAATTTCAAAAGTACACAGCTGTGATCCCAAGGTTCTTCTACACAAATGCTTTAGTGAAAGAAAAGGGAAAGTAGGCCACAAAACTAAAGCAGAATTCCTGTTCTTGTGGAATTCCAGCTTTGAGCTGCAAACTTAGCTTTCCTCTGCCCACAAATCGAAATGCTACCGACATCTGCACAGAGTAAAGTTTTTGTATTTCATTTGGATTAAATTTTGACTTTCAATTTTAGCACGTTACTTCTAGAAATTCATCTCTATCAGCACAATGCAGTAAATTATTCAATTTACACCAATAAAAGCGTTTGTTATCAAAGCCATCTCATCTAATTGAAATAGCAGAGCAACCCAAAAGTGACAGGATGGAAGCATGATTAGTTGCACAGATCAGGAATTTCTTTGGCATTTGATTAATTTTTTAGCAAGCTAAAAACAACTCTGGAATTTCCTCTTGCACTTGCCTTCTTGAATGCTTTCATAATTCTCCTGGCCATTTAAATGGAAAAGTGTGTGATAGTATTTACAAAATCCAAGGGAAAAAGAGAAACAGCTTTGCCTGAAACATAGGTCAAAATACATGGGACTGCCAAATGGGAATTTGAAATTACTCTGATAGGTTAAGAGCAATATGGTCTGGAGTCCCTTAAAGACCTGTCCTGCCCCTGAAATAAGAAATGTGTCCTGAATTATTCTTGCAGTCTCACGACTTCAAACTGTTAGGATGGAAAGTGGAAACAGATACCAAAGAAATCCTTGCGCTATCATTTTGAAGGTAATGCAGATTAACCTGGGACTGGGTAAAATTTAAGCAGTGCTCAAAGGAGCCTTACATTTTGCCTGCATCATCACAATTTCTGTTAAAGCTAAATACCTAATGCAGAATGGCAACTTCTCAAGACAACATTATATTTTAAATTATTTTTATGTTCCGTAGTGAAAATCATAAATAAAACACCATTTTAATTTTTTTTTACCCTCCATTTTTGTTTCTGTGTTTACAATGCCAGCACTTTAAATGTAAATATACATTACCAGGAAGTGTATGCAGACAAATGAGGAGGTAGTTTTATGAAAGACACCAACAACATGAAGAAAATGAGGTAAATAACTTACAGGGATGAGCAAACTCTCAGCCTGTTCATATGGACTAAATACTGGCCTGGAAGGCTGCAATATTTGTCTGTTAGTATGTGCAGGCTGTACACGTTGTGAAGAAAAGAAATAACCAAGAGAAAATATCTTTAAAAACTGAAGAACAGGAACATCTTGGGCATGAGCATGACTAAGGTATGAAATAAAAGTCACAGGGAAGCAGTGATATTGGATAAAGCTCTATTGAGACTGTTATAGGGACAGTTTTGTGATGGCAAAACATAGCCTAGATAAGTTAGGGGTTTCCTTACTCCCATTTCTATGATTTCACCTTATTAACATCAAAGGCAGTGCAATGGCAAATTCTGCAGAACATTACCCAAGTGTAATTCTGCAACCTTTTCTCCTTTCTTTTATAAACAAAATAGTAAATTTATTTTCTTTACTTCTTAACCTGTGAAACTTCTTTAACCTTGACACTCATTCACATTTGACACTTTGCCTTCCTTGAACATCCAACTGGTTTGGTAGTTTCGGTAAACAAACTTATTAGTTTTATTTCAATATGATTATTATAACATGAAAAAAACCCCCAATCAATCAACAAACAACCCAAACCAAACAAAGACTACTTCCATTCAGAAACTGTGAACATATAAAAATTATACTGATAAGAGTAATATGCACCTCAGGAGTAAACACTGCCTAATGTGAGTATTTTAGAAATCAAAGATGAGGGAATAGAGGGAAAAAGTACCTTCTTGATGGTTTCCAACATTGATCGCCCTCCTTGCCAGGGTTTAGAGTTCTTCCTGATGCAGGTGAGGCTGGCCATGCTGTGCCACTTCCTGTCCTCCAGCTTCTTATGAAAGGCATTTGCCAGCAGCAGGACAGTGTCATATATATACAGGTTTGAAATCTGTAAAGAGATCAAAAGGGAAGCATTAGCATTACTATTTGTAGTCTCCTGCCAGCAGCCAGAATTTAGCATTTGTTTTGCCTCACCCATAATCCTCTGGTAATTAAACACTTTATTTGGTATTAAGAACAACCTGTGAGAGGCAAAATATCACACCTTTGGGCTTTGGTAGAACCTGCAGCTGGGGGCTGTAATGCTAAAAGTGATTTGCAGCAACCAACTACAAAAACATGAGAAGTACAGGCAGCCCAACCACCAGCACAGCTCCACTTGCCAGATTTACAGCTCTACTTATGGCCATACACAGACATCCTTTTATTTTTAACCAGTTGCTTATGAGACTCAGTTTTTCAGTCACCAGATATTTGGACACCATCAAGTTATCTTCAAGGCTGTTTTGTTCTTTTGAAAAGCAGAAACTCCAGGAATTTGGAATAGATTTGACTGTGGGGGTTTTTTTGCCCCTGATTTGTGCAGTCAGTTCTGACTGGCACTTTTTGGCATGAAATAAGACTCAAGGAAATTTTTGTCAGTGTGCAACTGCATGTTGATTCTGTGATTTATAGTGTTTACTGTCAGAGTGTTTGACATTGGCTGCTAATGCTTTGCAGGACAAAACCCTGACAGAGTAAATGTGTGTATGTTTCAATGTGAGCACAACTGCATACAGTGTGAGAAGTTCTAGTCTGCGATCAAGGGCAGAACAGTGGAACTCAAGAAGAGGAATCACTTGTGTGCCTCTTCCATTTAACCATGTTCTAGTTCTATGTACCTGCTTTTAAATGCACACAGTGCAAAGTCAGATGTGAAAGATACAATTAAATGTAAAAGAACAGAAGCTCAGGACTCATGAACACTTCTGAAATAAGTAATTTACAATATAGTTTTACATCAGTCTTTTCTGTCCTCAAATGGCAGGAACATTGAAGTAACTGACAGTATCATAAAAAAACCCCTCAGCTGTCCTGAACAGAGGTTCTCATGAAGAAAAATTATGTTCAGAAATGAAAAGGACTTTTGGGAATATTATTTTTAGATAACCTATCGGTCATCTGAAGTTATTGAGGGAAACAGTTTCCTCAGCTGCATGATAAATAAAGGGCTCTGTAGAGCATTCCTAGTGCCTGACAACAAATTAGCCAGTGGCAATTTAAGGCAAGGGATATTTTCTCCATCAATCAGACAAGCCAAAAGACATTTCCTCAGATTTGTGGAATATGTTGGCTGCTCTCTGTAAGGGTTTTTTTAGATATAGGTGGTGTGCTTCAAGTTTTAAAAGAAGAAAGAAGGAAAGGATGGGGATTTAGTGGCCCTATTCCGCTTTTTAAATATATCCAAAGACTGTGAAAGCCTTGCAACTATTGGGAAGGGGCAAGGAAGAACAATAATGCTGAAGATCTGAGATACTGATTGGCAAATTTACACATCATCTTAAAGGGGGGGAGAAGTTAAAAAAAAAAACCTAAAGAGCTCTCTTCTTGCCTAATTAGTCCTTTCCATATAACATTTTAAATGCTTTTATTTTCTTTTGTAAATCCTACCTTTATGCTGGCTTTGCTTGTGTCATCCACAAACTGCTCTGTTAGCAGCACAGAACCTCTGATCCTTAGTGCCCTTTTTCTTTAAATGATCCTTCCCTGTGTCTTTCTTCTGAAGAAGGTGCTTCTTTATTTTCTTACTTGAGCTCCTCCAGTGGCTATGGACATTTTTATTTTGGTATTCACCCAGGAACAAAATCTACTTTCTTCAGATGCTCAGGCCAGGCATCACTGTGCATGACAGGATTAAAAGCATGGACTGGGGACCTGGGCTCGGGTTAATCAAGTGTTTTTAGAACAACTGGAATAATTTGTCTGCATATCGTAAACCTACAAAGAATTCAAAGCATTTCAGCTAAAACTGTGTTTCCCCAATGAAGTCAGCACTAGAGGGCCATTTGTTGGAGCAGAGGGGGGAGGAATTATCACTGTGCTGTAAGGCAAGCTTTTTTTTAATACATGTCTTTGTCAAAGGGAAAAAAAAAAAAACAACCCAAAACAACCCACACCACCTCTGGAGAGCAGAGGGAATAAGGTCACTAATGAGACTAAATTGGTACATGAAGCGCTGTGGCTGCCAAGTCATCATTTCCCAACAAAATGAAATTGCTTTCAAGGTAACTGCTGTAACCTACTGCCATGGGAATAGAAGACAATTGTCACAGTTCATGAGGAAGGACGCACTCACTAATCTAAGAGTAATATAGCTGGGCCTTCATCAAGGATTAACAGGGCTCAGGAGGACAGAGTTCAGCAGTTATTAAGCATTGTTAGTCCTTCCCTAATAGTTGAGCTTTACATTTAGTGCAATCAATCACTAATACTGCATTGATAAAGACCCTAAAATTAATTCCTGTTTCTCAAAATCACCCTTCCCTGTCACTACCAGCAGTATGCTTTGTTAATATCTGTCCTGATGAACAGAAGGGGGTTGTAATTTAAAGTCACTTTACACCTTTATTAATTTGCCATCTAAATTTACTGGGGCATTTAATGCATTGCCTGATGTCCATCACTAATCCTTTTTTTATTCCAAATCTATTAGGCTAAGGGCTGGACACTTGCATTACCAAGAAGTATTTAACTGCATAACCTCCTGTTAATGCAATTTAAAAATCAGATGTGATTATTTTATCCAGAGTGTGGAAGAAATGTACTTAGCATCAGATTAAGGATGAATGATTAATCTGGATTATCAGTGTTTATTTTATGTGCACCTATAATATTTGACACAGGTTTTAGACAAAAGGGTTACAGTACTGAATTCTTCTGTGAATCCTGTTTTTAACTTCCTGCCTTCAAAATGATACAAATTTATAGAAATTGTTTCAATTAGGCCAGTTCCAAATACACAGTGAGACATCTTCACCAGAATATTTTTCAGTGTTTGAATAAGGTGCTGAAAAAAATTAATTATTCACACAGACTTTAGGGGGGTGTAATTCATTAAAAAAAAATCAAGAAATTCACTCTTAAAATTTCCAGAGAATGTTTCTGATTAGTCACACTTTGATGTCATTAAAAAAAAAAAAGGCATTAGTAATTTCAATTTATAAACTGTTCCAAATCCCCACTGGATTAGAAACTAATTTATAATATTGTTGGGTAGAACAAAGAAGCAGCAAACAAACCCCACAGCTACTCAAAGAATTGTGCATTATACGAAGGCACAGGGGAAATTGTGTCAGAGCTTTCCTTCCTTTCACTTTATAATGCTGTCTCACTCTGCTAAAATAATAGTACAGCCATCTCAGGGAAAGCATGATAAAAGCAACTCAGTTGCACAGAACAATTAAACCAGTCCAGCTTCCATCATTCCTTTGAACCAAAATACTATGAAAGCTTCCAGTAGGAACATTGTAGCCCTCCAGGCTATAAGTAGATCATGACACACAGGTTGAGGCAGAAGATCCAATCTAACAAATTAAATGGAATTTGCCAATTTGTTGAGAATAAACTTTGAATTCTAGAACTAATCTTTACTGGATTCAGCCAACTGCTGAAGTGAAAATGAAAGCGAGGAGAAAGGCAAATCAAAATGTAAAGCATCCCATTGACACATGACTCTTGCTTTCTGCCTTGCTGTAGTCAGTAACTTTGTTCATGAGATCTGCCCTTTGCACTCTCTGGCTCCTGCATGCGATCACACTCCCAGCTTGGACACACTGTCCCTAGACTACCAAAGTTCCCCCTAGCACCATGCTGCCATGACAGAATGGCACAGCCTAAAGGATTTTTGCACTTCTTGAACAGTCTGCAGATATATCCTGTGCATCAGCGGTTGTCACAGAGCCCTGCAGGCTTTGAGAACTCTAACAGGAGCACTGTGCACTCTGCTACAGCCAGTTTTTCATGTCATCAATAATTGCTGGCTGGCTGCTTTGTGAACTGAAATTGGTGACAAAAAGGCTCTTACAACTAATCTGAAACAGGACAAGACTACCCACTCTTTGCCCCTTACATATTTTCATTTTAAACAGACTCTTTAAGACCTCCCTATTTTCCTCCCATTATTTTCTCTCACTCTTCTCTTTCAGAGGTGGCTGTTTGTAGCTACTGGGTTAGAAAAGCTCCTCCCTCCACTGCTAAAAATAATATGCAGCCATCTTTCTACAACTGCAGAAATGTCCACAAAAAAAGCCAAACCAAACCAAAAGTAAAATCCACATATTAAGCCAATTTCCCAGTCCTGATTTGCCTAAGCTTTGTCATGATGAAACCTAATAAGTGAGCCAGAGGACTTGTTCTTGGAAAAACTACGTGAAGTCAGCAGGACAGGGATCCTGTTGCTGAATTCACGTGGTAGGAACCTATTATAGTTTAATGGTAGTTTGTGATCAACAACCCTGAATATAAGGCCTCTTTGGAATGTAGACACAGGTTTAGATGTATACACCAAGGTACTTGAAAAGAGATGATGTTGGTGCTCCCAGGAAGACTTTCTTATTGACAACATATTTGAGGCTCAGAGAAGCACAGCAGCTCGGGACACATTGACTACAGAGAGGAAATTCTTTCGGGTGAGATGACAAAAATTAAAATTTAGCAGGGGGCAGCAAAATGATTACCCTGCTACCTGGAGACCAGGTGGCTTTTTTGGATGTTTATTGCTGTGGAACAGGCAAGTTGTTGTTCTCCATCAGGCACATTCACGACCTCCCCATCTCCAAAAATTTCCTTGTCATGACATGAGCCATTAAACCACGTGTCAGAGAGGACATTAAAAATAAGTTACAGTAAGCCCCTGGGGAAAAAACTGACAAGTTATCTAGAAAGACAGTTCCCAGGTGGGGATAGACTGGTATGTGAACTACCTCCATGCTTTGGGAGAAAGGGTCCTTCGGATCACACAGTGATGAAGATATTCTGTGGTTGCCACGGAAACAGCGCTGGCTGATGTTTTGGGGGACTGGAAATGTCTGTCGAATAATTGTCAACCTTCCAATTGACCTTCTCACCAGCTCCTGCACATCCACGTCATTTATTTCCTGAAAGATAAGGCAAGGGAGAGGATAGGTATGAGAGTCATAATACAGAAACGTGACCACCAAATTACAAACAAAAAATGAACTGAGTGAACCAAGAGGCCTCTGATTGACACACAGCTGTTGTCAAACTCCACCGCAGCCTCGAAACCAATATGTGCATGCTCATTAAAATAACTGCTGGTATTAAAATACCACCCTTAACTGCAAAAGTTCAAAGTGTGCTCTGCTCAAACCTCACCAAATATTTGTATTTTCACAGCTGTTTCATTTGGGGTTTTCTCTGCCTCTCCTTTTAGCTCTTCTGATCTTTTATTTAAAAGTGTTTCACAGCATCCTTGACAGATAATGTGTAAATCAGTAGGAAGCCATAGGCTGATGTATTTCTGAGTGTAGCATTGCTTAGGATCTGTGAAGGTAGAGACAATGTTTCAAGGCCTTAAGTGTTCATTTCCTAGAAACAGAGTATCAAGAAGCTACAAACAAGGTGCAAGTTAGCAATCATTTACCAAAAGGGCAAAGAAAACGCGGAAGGGCATTCCAGGTATAAATGTGCTTGTTTACAGCAAGATCTAATTTAAAATAAAATTTTTATTCCATCGGGTACCTATTAAGGCTCATAGCTGAACACTCAGCTCTACAGACAAATACTTTAAAGGAAAAATAAGTAAGTAAACCCACCAATATTAAGCTTGAAATATTAACTTTAAGATCGGTTAGGGAAACCAGAAAAACAGTTTTTTGCATAGCATAAATTCCTGTAGGTTGAGAACATGGTGTTTTACACTTTTGAATGATGAGACCCTCAAGAAGTTGTGTAAGAGGAACATGGGCTCCCAAGCAACAGCAACTGACTCCAAGCTTCACATAAGATCTTGAACTTTAGATGAACCTTTTTTTTTTTTTTTTTTTTTTTTTTTTTTTTTTTTTTTTTTTTTCCTGGTGATTCAAATAGCTGGTAGTTTTCAAGATAACTCTGTGTCTGTATTTTCCTGTAAAATAGTAGAAATAATCTAAAATTTGTGCAGTCTTTTAAACCAGGATTTCATCGTGTTGAACTGTCCATGATCTGTCTTAATTACAGAGGCTGATGCCCCAAACTTTCCAGACATTTAAAATTGTGGCTATGGCTCCCCAAGAAGGGAAGCAGATCAAGAGGCTTCTCTTGGCAGCCTGCATTTAATATTCCCTTGCATACAGCCACAGTTTATTGAATATTTTTAATTCTCATTTGTGCATTTATGTAATTTTTCAAGGGATATGGCACATCTGCACTGTTCATACAGTGAAATGCCAGAATCTTCTTCTGCCTTAACTTCCTGATATATAATCATACTGAAGAATTTAGGAGACATCAGGATAGACCTGATCTCAAATCAAGTATTTTTTGTGGAAATGAAGCCAAGATTTTTGAAAAAGCAGCTCTTTAAATGTTACAACAACCATCCCAGTTATTTTGGCTTTTTTTGCTGTCTCAGTATACTATTCTTTCATTTTCTGAAGGAACTACTTTGGACGTATTGGCATTTGTTTATTATCCCTAAACTTTGAAAGAAATACACATGAGATGTAAATTGTAACTTCTACTCTCCTGACTGCAGTAAAAGTATTTTATTTGTCCTCACAGATTATCACAGTTTCTGAATTCATCTGTTATTAATGTTCTTTATGAAATATAGAAATTTTTTTTCTGCAGAGAGAAATAACACTTAGCATCAGCTGTGCTCAGTGTCATATCTTGCATTGCTGGTCGATTAATTCTTAATGTACCACAGATAATGGCTTATGTCAGCTTAAGAGGCTGTCTTTTCATTTAGTGTGTACCATTTCACTAGCTGTGAGGTTAAAAAACCATATATAATGCTGTTTTAGCAAAATATGTATCTTTTTTATAATACATTCTATACAATCATAAAGGAGAGCTCAAAAAACTTCTTATCTTGATTTTAAATTATATACTTTCTCAGAGGATTTTAAAAAGTTTGCCTGGTTTCATTACAGAGCATGCCCAAACTGTAACATCGAGATTATTAGACTCACTCTAATAATGTAAAAACAGATACCTGCATGGCTGCATTATATTGCCAAGTACTACTTTAAATGAGATTTTGACTTGCAAATCCTCAAGCATTTATCTTTCCTGCCATAACAGTGTATTTACGTCTTCTGTATTCAGCACTTTTTGGAGCATTTTAAATAGAATGTTCTTATTTTAACCTCTAGGTTACTACCTCATGTCTTTATACATCACCTGGGAAATAATGACAGAATTCAAACACCAAAGCCATTTTTGTGTGGTGGCCAAGGAGGTATATACATCTATAGATTAATGACAGCGACTATTTTAAATGCTGATTACACCATAAATCCAGATTTTAGATTGATAACAAAGCAATGCCATGCAACCCCAAATTCAACATTAGTCACTTGCTATGTATTTCTTTGTCATTTTTTAAATACTTGGCATTGACTGAGTGACAAGCCTTTTATATAATGACTCTCTAATATCATCTCTTATTCTTGAATTTTGGATCTGACTTAAGAAAACTATATAAAGCAACTATTGTATGAGAGGAAACAATTTTCATTTGCACTTCAAAGGAGGATACAGTGTAATGATATAAGGGTGGCAGATGATCTGTTATACAAGCGTCGAACATCAAAAAAATTAGAAAGTTGGCCAAGTTGAACTGAGTTGGCACATGAATAAATTTAGGCTAGGTTATGTGAGGTTGGGTTTCTGGTTTTTTTTTTTTTTTTTTTTGGTTGGTTGGTTGTTTTTTTTCCTTTTTTACAACAGAAATTCAATATATAGTTTCAAGCCTTTCTTTTGCTGGGCTGAACTCGGAATTAAGCAGAGACTGCCCTGTCACAAATGGAACAAGGATAAAATCAGATGTACATGTCATCTAAGCAGGCAAATAAATAAGGAAAAAAATGTGGTTTGAAATTAAGAACTCTTTACAGATTAATTAGGAAACAAGAACTGACAAGGATCATTTTGACATATAAGGCAAGACTCCAGTGGGAATCAAAACTACATACTGGACATCTAATATTTGTCCCATTATTCTGAGATAAGCAGCCCAGATAGGGACTTACTGTTTGCCACAGAGCAACTGAACCAGCAGCGAGAGACATGGAGGGAAAGAATTTTTTTACATGCTCCATTATTAAGCACCAACCAAAGGCAACAATATCTTTTCTTATGGAAACATCTTAACTTTGGGCCAAGAAGATGGTTCCAGTATTTATAATATAGTGGACATGCACTATTTTCCAGTGCATGCCAGGACTTCATCACAGAAAATCCTGACACTCAGAGAGGAGAGTGTTTCTTCCTTTTCCAAAAGTCAGCAGAGGAGGAAAGGGTGGCTTAAGGCCTCTGGGCTGCCACTGCCTGTGCCAGAGCACATTTGTGAATTCTTCCTGAATTTCTCAGCACTTTCTAAAGAGAAGCTGAGGGAAAGGCATGGCCAGATGAAGCTCCAAGACAAGGAAAAGGAGATTTTGAACCGCATCATCATTTGCTCCTTTAGGATCTCCCTTAGGTTTTTTTAGACTTTGCAGGAAAGGATGAATAAAACCTGACAGGACAAGGAGAAAATAATTTTTAGCTTTTGCAGAGAAAAAAAAAATCCAAGATCTTGGACAAAAGCAGGGTTCACTCCATCTGTGCCTTAGCTCTCATTAATGCCAGGAGCTGGCAACTTGGTTGCCCACCTGTTCCAAAGAGGGTGTCATTTCACACAGACCCACCAACCCAGTGGAAAATGTAAGGGTTCAAGTGAAGCTCTAATGCTATTATCCATCATTATCCATATGAAAATGGTGAATTGAGTGAGCTCCTGGAACTTAGCTGTGACTATAGGACCTGATCTAACTGCTTGAGCTTGAAACATGATTATGTTCTACACTTTTATTCATGGTGGAGTGCACTGGGCTTGAAACACGATGAATACATGGGCCAAGGACAAGCCCCTCTCCTAGGAAAAATATCTTCATCAGAAAGAATACAACCTTTGAATATGACCTTGTAGGTCCCCCAGTCCTCTCTTGTGCTATGCTGGGCAAACCTGTTGGACATTTTCCCATGAACTTGTCTTTAAAACAGTCAGGAGGGGTTTTTTAATTCTTTCATCAAGAAGGAGTTTTTCCAGACTCTGGTGCCTCTGGTAATTAGAAACCTTTTATCAACTTTTGACCTCAGTTTACTCATGCACAAATTGAACTCATTTGTTCTTGTGTCAACCTTGTCCTCTGGGGCTCTTGACAATGATGCATTTATTCCCACTCTAAGTGTTTATAAACAGAGAGCACATCCTCTTTCAGTCTTTGCTTTCATAGGCCAACCAAGCCAACATTTCCAGTCTCTTCTTACACAAATCAGCTTTTCTGTGCACTCATTCCGTTCTAATTCTAACAGATCTGGTCAGAATTGACCACATTAGAGCAGATGAAATCCAAACAATCCTTTGTAAAGTACCATTAATATTTTCACCTCTGGTATCGCAACTCCAGGCAGTGGAAAGTGTTTGGCGCTGTCCTTGAGTAAACAATAGAAATGAAGAACTGGTGGCAGCCTTGGGTATAGAAGGATAACAGTAGGATAACCCTGAATGTTTTAACAATGGAAAATACTTGTGAGAAACATGATTTAAAATGTAAAAAAGAAGACATTCCTTGCATTTAAAAAGAGCAAGAGAAAGTGATGAAAATCATACAAATGCCCCTTCTTTGCTCCTGCTAAATAAAATCTAAGTTTACCGTACAGTTGTGAATTAAGAGTCATGGAAGAAATCTAATTTTCTATCCTGGAACTTTGAAGCTGTATTTTATATATTTGCAGAGGAAATGAAGCAAGCAAAGACAGATAGACAGAGGGAGAGAGAGTGTGAGAAATCCATTCTCACATTTTGTTAAGGCATATTTGATCATGACTACATTCAAATCTATGAATGACTCCTGCAAATTTTAAATAAGGAATTGTAACATCTGCTTTAAGGCCCTGAAGAAACAGGAACATTTATTTGGAGAGCATTTCCTCAGCTGGCTATACTGATCAGAAGAGATCTGCATTATTTGCTATGGTCTAATAAGATGCATTATGTTTTGGCAAATTATGAATTCTTTCATTTTATGGGAACAAACCCCCTCCTCCCACACTTACATTACGATACACAGTCTTCAAGAAAATTTGCTGTATTGCATAAAGCAGCAAGTAATGGGACAATAAAAATGAAGGAACTCTTTGCAGGCATTATGACATTTAGAGTGAGCAATTAAAATAGCAGATGTTACCTCATAAAGCCTAAGCAGATTTCTGATGACAAAACTGAAGGTGGTATTTACTTCTGTATTACTATAGTGGGTAAGAAGGTTGTATTCCCTTGGCACAGTCATGGAATAGGAAAGACAATTCCAACTTATTTTGGTATCTCAAGGCAAGGAATTATTTAAATCAGATGCAGAATTTGCAAAACAATGCATTTTCACTGTCATAGATTATCTTAGAATTTCAAACTAGGAGGCCAGAGAAGCAGTTTTACAGTCACTTATTTGGCAGTGTCATTTAGCCAATATAGGCACTCAAGCAAAGACGTCTAAGCTGTCACAAAAGATTCACAGAAGTAACAAAATGGGCAGAGCTCTGAGATCATCTCCCAGTCATATGGAGGTACTGTGGCCATCAACAGGCAATGGATGACCACCTCAAAGAGACTGGGATGTAAAGATAGCTGGTTTATGTACCACACAGAAAGGGGCCCACAAATCTCTGCATTTCCAAGTCCTGCACTGCCAAACAGAGGCATTGCAATCTCGTTACTGAACTGGCAAAACGTTGCAATAAGCAATTACCCAACACCAAACACTCAGGGAACATGTGGATTTCTGCTGGAATTTGAACATAGTGACAGGGAAAAATTGGGCAAAGCAGAACCCTTGCTGTAGTACTATCTGCTGATCTTATTTATTGTTAATATGATTTCTGCATCCATGTAATATTGAAATTATTTGCTTTTTTAAACAAACAGAGCTAGAAAGATACCTAAATGGGAATATGGATTTAGGTCCAGGAGCAGATTAAGCTGAGATAGCATTAAACATATTCACCTTCTCTGAAAGAGAAAAGAGGAATTACTGAATGAGATGCAGAGACTTTAAAGACGATGGTTTAGAGCAGTTTGTTGGAATGAATTTAATCACAGCTTTTGCCCTTTTCATATACAAGACTATCAAACTAAGTAGGGATGATATACATTTCTCTGTGGAGATCATTCAGCTTTTCTGGCTCCTGGGACTGCAGCCCAGAGAAAGTGTTTTGGAGCAGAGAAGGCAGCTGAGTTGTAGCCACTTTGATTGCTCTGCCATTTCATCTGCTGCAATGTGCAAATAATAATCCTTAAAAAGCAGACTTTTCTTTTCCTTGGAGACACTAATTTTTGAATAAAAAGCTAAGAGAAAGCATATACTCTGGGAACGGATCCTCAGTTTTGTTTTGATTTTTGTTGAGGGTGAAGGAGCTGAAACAGCTAAAAGCAAGCACTTTCTTTAGATCTTTTGAAAAGTATCCAACATTTAAAACAAAAAATCAATGGCAGTGTCTTTAACTTGAACAGCAAGCCGAAATCTGAGCTTTGTCTAAGAAACCGCTGTTCGACCTACTGATTACAGAGGACGGCTTTAGATTCAGTAAATGACTTTAAAATACTCAATGTTAACTCTGAAGTGAATTCTAGTTTAATTAGACATGAAAAAGCAAACATGTATGTTGTTCACATGACCACCTGTAGATTAAAGCTGGGTTCTACCCCAGCAAAGTCCCATTCAGTGCTGGAAAATACACCCAGTACTGGTCAGGAGCAAGGCAGGGCTCAAATGGTTATGCTCGACCTGGTTTGTTTACGCAGCATTTCCAGATGTATATTTTTCTCCAAAGAAAAAGGGCTAAAAATCCACTGGTTTAGCACAGCATATTAATGAAAATCCAATAGTTAAGTATGAAAACAGAAGTGTACAGTAAATCCAGATAGTATGACACAGAATTTACATGCAGTCTCTTATCCTGAGAATATACAGGAGTTGCATGATTAACACGTTAGGAGACAGTCATCTACTCAGGGAATCCAGCTATTTTGGACCTAAATTATTTTTCAAAAATCTGAATGCTGTCAAACCTGAACTGTAATGTTCAATACTTTGTATACAAAACTACTTCACATATTGACTTGTCATATTTTAGCTGACAAGCTTTCAGGGAAAATTTTATTTCACTGTGTAAAAGCAGAATCTCAATTTAACATTCTTTTTTCCCCTTATGAACATTTTTATATGACCTATTCTAGAAGTCTGCCAAAGAGCTTCCCACTATATCAACAGGTTTGGATATCAACCATGATGGAACATTTGGAGAACTCATAAAGGAAATATGGGAAATATGGGATTTCATTATTATTATTCTGATAATTAAGAAAAAATTATTAAAATATAAACAAAATGCAAGGACTCCACTACAAAAGATTACATATTAAAAGAAGGCCTTAAAAATCCTGTGAAAACAGTCAGCTCAATTGTGAACCCTCAAGATATTTAGAAATAAAGGGTTTTTTTTCACTTTATTTTCCATTTATTCATAAATGGACTTCCATTTAAAACAGGCAAGAAAAAACAGTAAAGTCCAAGAACCTGTCATTCTACTTTTATTAAGCAACATCTACTCCCTAAGTGTGCTTGAACTTTGTCATAGCTACTGCTTCCTGTTGGCAAAGTGAGAATCAGCATGAATATTGTCAGTAAGCCTGAAAACAGGATTCATGGTTCACAACAATGTTCACTTGACAGTTACCTCATTTATAATGATCCAGTGACAGTCAAAAGCAACCAAATTAGTCTCCACGACCTGAAATAGAGAACAAACCAGCTATCAGTCAGCTTGCTTGTGAAAGCCAGAAAAAAATAAAATAGATGCTCTCTGCAAATGACAAAAACCAAAGCACATGCTCTCTAGAACTTTTGCCATTGAACTGAGGATAGAGAACCTTTAGCACCATGCTGCAGAAGCATTTGTATCATTGTTTGACTTGCCAATTAAACTTGGAAAATACATTTCATTGCCAGCATCACAGAAAAGAATATGTTTCAGCTGACTGAGGAGAAAAATGAAAACATTTTTGCCTTAGCACTGTGTGTTGAGAGGAAGCAACAGAGAGGAAGGCAGAAAATGAATATCAAGTAATTTTTGTCAGATTTCTGTATTTCCTGCTCCTAAGGCCTTTCCAGTGTATACCTACCCTGAAAGCCTCTGAATTAAGGAAAAAGAAAACAAATTCAAACCAAAAATACCCACATCACAAATGCTAGAGCACACAGAAAAGAAAAGAGCAGAAAGGGAAGGGTTCTCCTGTGGAAGAGGGCTGTCACAGGATGATGAATGGTAGCCTGTCTCAGGTTCCATGCACAGAAGGGCTCTCATCCTCCTCTCATACATCTTCTCCTTTCCCTTGCTGAAAATTTTTCCATGACCTGCCTCCATGCTGGACTGAACACGTGCTTCCTAACTCATGTTTCACTCAGTCCTTTCCCTCCTTGAGTCCACTGCACTTTTGTGGCAAGTCACTTTTGAAACCACTGCACAGTGTAAATGAAGAGGATAAAAATACATTTGTTCTGCTTTCATTAGGTAGGAGAGAAATCATTGACAAGAGGAAGGCCAGAAACAAACCCTGGAAAAACCTGGACAGCTTTATTTTTTTTTTTCCACATGAAATCGTATTAGGATTAACATGTAAATAGCTTTAAAAACAAATTAATTCCATTTTGCACGTATAGTTACCATGCTCATCTCGATTCACAACTCAAAATTACCGGATGCTTAAAAGTGTATTGAATACCCCCTTAAAAAACACAAAGGAAAAAAACCAATGAAAAAGAGAAACAAATCTTGCAACTGACAGTGTTTAAATTTTTAATTAGATGCCTGGTGCTGGGCTCTTATTACTTGGACCATTGGCTTTTAATGACAACAAACAGAAGTAGCATTTGCCAAGGATGGTGGCAATTTATACAGTGCCATGTCCAAAGGAGAACAATTTA
The DNA here is from genome assembly GCA_013398615.1 of Brachypodius melanocephalos. NCBI lineage: Eukaryota > Metazoa > Chordata > Aves > Passeriformes > Pycnonotidae > Brachypodius > Brachypodius melanocephalos. Next base: position 2,204,585 of record VZSR01000931.1, read on the forward strand.
ACTGGCCACAAATCTTAAGAGCATCAAAAAAACCTCACACTGATAACCCTCATTATTAATTCAAAGGCTATTAGAATTGGGGTCACTGCTTGTTTAGCAGCATGATAAGGCAAGATTGGGCATTCTGATCTGGAGAGATTTGGGTGAAGGGAAAGCAAGAGCAGCAGTATAAGACTGATTCCTTACTTGAAACTCTCACAGCTCCCATCAGAAATGAGGGGGATTGAAAGCTACAGCTGCTGATGGGGTTATGGAAAACTGCAACAGCATTATCAGGAATTAGGGTCCTTAATTTATGTGGAGCTCCATACTTAAAAACAACACAGTATTTTTTGTGTTGCTTTGACATTTCCTTGCATTCTCCACTGTAGGCGTTCCCACAGCACGTATAAAAGAATAGGACAGAAAGTGAGTAACTGTGATAGGAGGCAGCACAACAGACTGAGCCTGGGTGCTCGAAATGGAACGTGGCTGTTCTGATCACATTGCCCACAACACACCAGTTGGAATACCAACACACCCAGCAACCAAAAAAGGTCAAAAGAGGACAGAGTAGTAACAAAGTTCTCAATGGACCATTTGCTCATTGTATAAACTTCCAAAGCATAGAAAGTTCATCCCATTTACAACATAAGCTGTCATTTAAATTTTCCATAAAACAGAACAAATCAAAGCCTTACTAAAGCAGCAACAATTCTGCTAGTCAATCTACACACAGTTCTGCTGAAAACAAGCAGAATTAAATACAAAAAAAAAAAAAAAAAAAAAAAAAAAAAAAAAAA
>VZSR01000931.1:2205400-2575277 GCA_013398615.1 Brachypodius melanocephalos
ACAGTCGGCATGTTTTCTGATTTCTTGTCAGGTTCCTAGCAACCTTGTCCTTCCTAACTTTTGGCTCTGGGATGTCCTTCCGGGAACGTCTTCCCTGCTGTAGCTGCTCTGCCCAAGATGAGGTCTCATAAGGTTCCTGTGGCTCCAAGGCAATCTGCCAGTGACACCCCTGAGTCAAGTCTCCCAGTGGAAAATTACAATAACTGTGTTTCACAATGGGCTTATAAGCTCTTTCTCTGCTTCCAAATGGCAGTCAACCAAAAATCCAGATTTAAAGAATCCACAAAATGAAAATTCACATTTTCTGTTCACTTTTTATCAACGTGTTACAAGCGGGCCAGATATCTTTGTGCCTGAAGCTTCAACTGATAAGATTTTAATGTATTGTACCTCCCATTTTTGTTTCAGTTAATTTGGTTTCTTAATAAATATTTGGTTTGGAGTACCTTCTTTGCCTAGATTCTCAGATTTCAATCAGAGAATGTCTTTTCAATTGAATATTGTCCTAAGTGTCATTGGTTTTATTATGTAAAGCTCACAGACCACTTAAGCCAGTCCCTGGAAGAGGCTGACTGGTCTCACAAGTCACTCGTATTATTTCAAACAGCTCAGGGTAGCTGTGACAGATTAATTCACAATTTGCAAATAACAAGATGAAATGAACTCATTCTTTAGTTACAGTTGAAACTCCTCAGCAGAAAGATCATGTTTTATCCATTGAAATCTATGCATTTGTCAATCTACTTATAACTAAAAACATTTTCAAAAAGCATGTATCAAATTGAGATGAACTTGAAGTGCACTCAGAGACACTCAAACCAATATATTCTAAGTTTAGATGGGCTGCAAATAGCCCCTGATTTAAAAATTCTCTTTACCTTTCAATCTGCTAGAAGCTGCTTTTTGGCATCTTCCTCATTCCATCTACCCAAAAGCTTGTTCTGGTATTGACAGTTGCTTAAAAAGATGACTGATAATGCCCTGAGAAAGTTGTTAGACTTTTAAGATAGATTTACATCTGCACTGGGACTCAGCTTTAGGCTGGGATTTCAAGGCCATATTTTCATCCTTGGGTCATTCAGCCTTATCTCTCACGAAGGGGAGGCTCATTTCAGCAGCATCAAAATGCTTCATCTGTCTGTCCCTTCTTAATATCTCTTCTGCCAGCATGGCATTTATTGTCCATTTAATTGACCCTAAAGTTGGCAGCGCACATTTTGAGCGTGTCTGTAGGAATTGCAGGACACTATAATGTTATCATCATCATTAACAACCTTCCCATATTTTCCAATTATTGTGCTCCTTACGTTTTTCAGTGTAGGTGAACACACTGGCACATCCACTGTTTCACAAAAAATAAATAAAAATGCAGCGCTATGTATGTCTTCAGTTTTGATGCTTGAGTGAAAAAGTTGCTCAATCCTAAAGTTTTCTTCAAATGCTAAGAGTAATCATATGCATAACCTTACTATCAGAAGATTATCTCCATCAGCAGCTATTAAGCACAAGTTTACAAGTAGAAGACTACTATAAATCAGTTTTAAAAAAAACCTAACTGTCCAAAGTCAGCAGTGACGCAACCTAGATGCAATTATTCATCAGTACAGCAGTCATTACTTGCACACAGCAGGCCTTTACAGCCATGACACAACGTTCCAGAATGTCCTTGTCTATCTACTGCATTTGCCTTTCTCTTCACTTTAAAAAGCCATTGCATTTTCACTTTGAAGGGATGATAACAAATAAGAGTGAAGAAAAAAAATCCCAGAAGAGCACAGCTGCATCTGCTAAAAATTGACCATAACCTAAAAAGCACAAACAGCAGAAGTATTAAAGGCAGTTGTGCAGCAGGTTTCTATGCCTAATTCACTCAGAACTGTAAAACAAGTGTTTTTTTATCTGAGTGATGATCTTTTTCTGGTTGAAATTCATATCTGCATGCATATCAAGCGAGTTGGCATGAACTTGTGGTCTGTGCCAGGGAAAAAATTAATGTAGAGAATAATTCTTGCAAGTGCATAAGGGCAATAATGAAAAAGGAATTTGAAACCCTGTATTTTAAAAGCAATAAAACAACTTGATTGGGGCATGTAGGAGATTGGGGCTGCAAGACCTCAAGCATTTGAATACAATGCAAGTTTCAGATTCATCACTGGTTTTGCTGGCTCTGTGACAGGAAGCAGTGCTGTTCCCTCCCAAAAGGTAAGGGACAGATTGGAAATTTCCAGACAAGACAGAAGGCAGGTGAACATATTGTTTATGCAGCTCACCTCTTAAGCTAAAACTGAGAAAAACTAGAATGTGCATTCATAATAAGAGCTGAACACCAAAATTCTACAGAGATATTAAATGGAGAAAAGTTGACACTTTCTAAAACAAAGAAAACCATGTACCTAGTTGACAAATTCTCATTTCAGACATCCTCTAGGGGGAATTGTACAAGCTGTGGGTTAATAAACATACAAAGCTATAGGTCAATGCAAAAAGCTCTCTGAAGCCAAGCAGAGCTGATATCCAGGAGAGCATCAGGAGAAAGTATGCTATATCTCTACCCTGTTCTTACTGCTCCTTTAAGCATTCCAGCCTCCTTTGGAGATAAGACTGAAATAGTCTTTGGTCTAACTCAAGACAGCTGCCTTTGAGGTTCTAAATATAAGTTGCTTTCTTAAGTGTGATGAATGGGACTACCAGTAGCTAAAGGAAGCAGAATTTATTAATTCTGTATTGACTATTCTGCAGTTCAGACTGTATTGATTTACTAAAAGGGAAATTACTTGAAAGAATCCCCTACCCAGAAAAAGCATTTTGTGCTTTTGAGGTGCCATCTCTACTATGCCATTGAGTACCTCCATCTGTAGGCAGAACACCAGGGTGAACTAGGGAGTTGTGTTTAAGTTTAATGCCCATTTCCACTGACCCTTTCCTGTCTTAGACAACTAAATCAGTGTCAGAGAACAAGCAGAGGACAGCCTATTAACCAACTCCTTCAGAAAACTACTTTTCTGAATTCAGCATTTTGTTCATGTATAGACTGCTGGTATTCAATTATTTATAATGTCATATCACGTATTTCTCCATTACTAAGCTTCAAACCAGCAAGTTAGCAGGCCAGTTAGGAAATAGACCTTATGAAATTGTGGGAAAACTTAAAAAAAATCACTATCTCCTCACTCAGCCTTTTCTCAGACACAGAGGGTTCACACTCGACCATTTGAAAACGTTGTCATTAGTTGCACAACTCCTGCAGCAGAGGATACAGCCTGTCAAGTATGCAATGTCATTCATACACAGTCACAGAAATCCACAGCAATAGATACAAAAGATCATTCTTAACATCTTTGTAACTTTAGAAATATGTTCATGTCAAACTCCAGCAGTTCTCCTAACACCCTATTAAAATAAATCAAACTCATGCTTCATGAGGAAGGTGTTCCACTTAGTGAAACACGGATGCTATTGAACTGATGAGCACGAACATGGATGAAACAGAAACTAATTTTCTTTTTCTAAAGAATTCAACTGCACACTGAGGGAGATTTAGCAGAGAGCACAAAAACGCTGCCAAGATGACAAGTGATGAGCAAGGACAAATCATCTGTCATTGGCAGTAACTCCAGAACTTCTGAATCTTTGGAAGAGCTTGACAATTTATTGTAACTATTTCTATTGTTCACACTCAAACCTTCAAATGGCCTAAAAGGAAGATAATCTAAAGCAAATAAAGCAGTTGTAGTGCCAGCATGCAAAAGCTTTTTCCATTTGCAGTAGTAAGCAAGAAAGAAAAAAGGCTTTTTGACAAAAAAGGACAAGTCAGTTAATGGAAAATAACATCAAAAATTATCTACATTGTTTCTTTCTTGTAGATAGGGGTCCACAAATGTGGGCAAAACCTGTGAGATACAGATCATAACCTTTACAAAGGAAACAGGAAAACCATTCTGGATTTTCAAAATTCAGCTCCACATGTATGCAACTAGTCAGACAAGCCTTGCAAACACCCAAGAGAGCAGTAATGTTGCATGTAAGGAAAGATCCTTACAGGATCAAGCCATCTCAAGTATCTGCTGTCTGAAACAGAGGAGAACTCCCTGGGTCCTGTTTTACCTGTGCTACCTTTGGCACTGCTCTTTGACAAGGCACCCAGAGGCTATGGCTCCTTTCCCAAAATGTTGAAGGGAAGTGTCTCAAACTAGAGCTTGCCTTCCCGTTAACTTTCTGCTCCACCAGGAGCTGTAGTACTGACTGTGAATCTTTCTGCTGAAATACCACAGAGCAAACCACACTTTCCATTTGACTTCTTTCACAAAAACCAGATGGCATTGCATAGCCCATAGCTCTGGGAATGGCAGATATTGGAATAATTAGAAAGTGATTTAGAAAATTTCCCAAGAGTTGAGCTGGGATACCAACTTCCCGTTAACCTTTCCCAAACACTGTCTGCCTACAACATGTCCAATTTATGAGGTTTTGCAATCTGAACTGCATTTTTCCAACTGGAAGACTGATAAAATGCTTTCATCCAATAACTAGATTTTGCTGTCCATGTCTTTTCATAGAGTAGCCTCTTGGAGTCACCACTGCTGTTTTACAGGTCAACATGTCTTAAACCTAATTTTCTCCCTCCGGGGCATAGCTATTTGTGGATCACTAAGATATGATAAAAAACAGGCTTCCAGCACACACATGTGAGACAGGAAGCCACTCCAATTCAACCCTGCTCCCTCCCCCTCTCCAGGAAAAGGACAACCCAACAAAAACCAACAACCAATCAAACAGAAGAAGTCAGAGGCCATTTCTTAACAACATAACCTTTGCCTAAAGAGATGTCATTGGACTAGTGTGAGCACTCAGAGCAGTCTCTGATAGTACAGATGCCTCCCCAAGGACTGGTATTTAAAGCAAAATATGGAAGTTAGAGATTATTAAATAGCAAAGAAAGCTAAGTGACTAACTAAAGACTACCTTAACTGATCTGAAGTTTAGAAAGGTAAAAGCCTGGAGTTGTACTATTTAGTATGTTTGTACTACGTTAAACACCACAGGACTTGTTCATGGAGAACCTCAGGTAGGTTTGTTCGTTTATTTTTACTTTCCTTCCTTCTAGCTCCCTAGTTCATCAAACCACCACCATTTTTTCAGGTTGTTTGTACCATTTCTTCCTGCTGGTGCAAGCTCTTTCTGTGCTTCCATTCAGCCTTTGAGCTTTTCAGTAGGGAAACTGATTTATAAAGCTCATTCTTATGCACCAGAAACTAATGCTCATAAAAATCTCTTTTCACCAAAGGCAATATTTTTGTAATCTAATTTTAATCTCTACCCATTCCTACACTTGAGAGAGGGAAAAAACCAAACCACACATGGCAATACTTATTTTTGTTCCTCTGGACAATCACCTCTTTCTGGGACTCCTTTCCCTGACTTTCCTTCTAAGAGATAGCAAACAAACAAACAAACAAACAAACCCACAAAGAAACCAACAAACACACCATCCAAAAACAACACCAAAAAATAAAACAAAGAAACCTCCACCAACCATTGCGTGAAACCTAACAGAGATATTTAGCAAGGATTAGCAAACAAGCTTCTACAGCATTTCGGGGAGGCAGGTGGAAATTGTCTTTGAGTCTCCTACTAAGGATGGGTGATACAGCTGGCACGGCTTCATTTGCTTGTCTCATGAAAATGCATTTCTTTTTAAAATAAATAGTTGAAGCACTTGATTGGCTTTCCGCTTTTTCAGATTTATTTCAAAAGATGATACTTTTAAACTAAAAGTGTTGGGTTACTCCACTGAATAATTAGTTTTATATTGATTTGGCTTGCCATCATAACTACATCTGAAATCAGTCAAACTTCAGGGAAGACTTTTTTTCTTCTGTCCTAAGATTTTAAGAGATGGATCCTGTTAAACTACAGAAATCAGCCTCATGCTAAAGAAAAGAAAACAGTTAAATATTCAATAAAAGTAAATAAAGATAACATTAATATTTCAGTGAGTTTGAACACAGGCTTGTACTGAGAACACAAAATACAAACACTTTCTGTCTGGTAGAAATGGCCTTTTAAAAATGATTCATTTCCTTAATCACTGAGAAAAGCTAATAATGCATATTTTATAGGTGTCTAAACCCATGCATCTTTCTGAGGTCAGCCTGTAGACTGTAGATTTAAAATAGAATAACTATAAGCAATTTATGTATCCTTTCATTTTTTGAGGATTATTTTATTCTTATTGTTGGTTTTCTTACTTCCAAATCTATGCTTTGATTTATATTCCTATTATCCTTCTGAAAAGTGTTTGTAATATTCACTCTATGAAAAAACAAACAAGACAAAACAAACAAACAAACAAACAACCCAAATTCAAACCACCACAGATTTTTTCGCAAGTTCTGAAACTACTTGGCTTTAACTCAAACCTATGAGAACATTCTCCTACCTGCACTGCAAGACAGTTGCAAGAAAGCAAAATAATGGCATTCTTAATGAACAATAATGTACATTCCACCTAAAAACTATTTATTTCGAAGTAAAAAAGTGACTCAAATTACCATGGAAATACAGAAATTCAGATTCATTATTGCTGAGTGGTTGCCTGTACCTGCCTTTTTTTTAAGAACTAGATTTTGTTTATAGTGCTAGTACTAAATTGATTCCTGAAGATCTCTTTTTCTTTATCTCTTAATTTTTTTTTTCTTTTTTTTTTTTTTTTTTTTTTTTTTTTTTTTTTTTTTTTTTTTTTTTTTTTTTTTTTTTTTTTTTGAGCTGAATTCTATTTAGAAATTGAAGCAGGAAAATTGAGTACTTGGCTTGGACAGGGGCTTTGAATCAAAGTGTTTGTCATTACCTTTGAAATTGAAGAAGCAAACATGAGAAGCCTGAATCTACACTACAGTATCAAAACTTCCTCATCATTATGGATTAGGAGCTGGAGTCAGAGACTTCTCCCATCTCCTACATGCAGACATATTCAGAAGCTACCCTTTTAGTGAACTCACTCTAGATTGAAGGCTGTTGACAAGTCCTCCAAAAGAAGGAAAATAATTGCCTTGCTGATTCTGATGCCTTTACAACCACCTTCTCCAAGGCCAGAATCTCTCCACAACAGTGAAAGTCAGGGATTAATGAAGCTTTGTCAAAGATTTACAGTTACTCCATCTGCACATATAAATCATTTTTCTAAGCAGAATAAAAAGTTCTGTTCCTAAATTTAACCGATTGCACACTTTATAGGCAGTAACTGATTTATTCCAAGCCTTATTAATATGAAGAAAGCTTTCAAACTGTTAATGTGACTTGAGAAGTTCAGACAAACAGTCATGAATTCTATGCTTTAAATTGTAGGGGAAAAAAGGATGCCAGATTGACAATGGATCTTCCTCGATGTCTGCCTTAGTATCATGTCTGCTAGTGAAGAGATCTTTGGAGGCTACAAAAAAAATACGGATGATAAAATGGTATCTGTCATAATTTCAAGTACGCTCCTTTGTTAACTCATATAAAAAATATGCAAATTCATATTTACTTCCTCTTTAAACATATACCTAGTGTTAAGAATTGTGATTAACCAAAGGTACCAGTTGAGTAAAGGCAGTGAACAGTTAAGACTGAAGAAAAACACACTTGTGAGGCACAAGATTCCTTCCCCGTGTGCATTACTGTGGGTTGACTGCACTCAGCAACAGGAAAATTGATTCAAACAAAAGTTGCAAAGGAATCATATAAAGGTTGTATTTTAAATAACCTTTCCCTTCTCATCTATACTCAATTTTATACCTCAGTACTTCTGCAGCTTGTAATACAGTTACTCTTTACACCAGTTTAATTTAAAAGAAGATGCAATCAGGATGGAAATCATTGTCAGAAAGAGGGTGAAGAATATGGGCTCTGAGGAAGAACTTGAAGTTTTGAAGTAGAGAACAGCAACAGCAGAACAGGGTGCTGATTCAGAGGGCTGTTTGGTAGTGTGAACAAATACTTTTAGACTGCTATTGCTTAAAAGCAAGCAAACAGAAAAATCAAAGAATAACAACAGTTTTCTTAACAGCAGCCATTTTTCATAAAAAAGCTTCCTGTCCAACCAAGGTACCAGCAATCCAAATTAATAAAACACAGATTAAAGTTAAACTACTCAATTTGGCCCATTCTTGTTGATTGTTTTTTGAAAGTAAGTATGGCTGCCATTGTTTTTAAAGTTTTGAAAGAGTTTCAAAACTATGAAGCATATAGATTGAATTTATGTCTTCAAACTGAAAACACAGTGCTTAGTTCACCTTTCCCTCTTTTTTTTTCCCCAAGAATTGCAGGTGAATATTTTAGGGCCAGACCCTCTGAACTGCTCAGCATCTGTAAATTACTCAGATTTTCCTCAAGAGGGGCTGCAGGATGCTGAGTGCCTTTGAAAACTTGCCCATTCCATTTTTAAATACAACTCGAGTGCCTTGAAAATTCAGCCCTGATTATGCTGGCAGCATGGTGTTTATTTTATTAGCGATACGGAAATGTGGTTTCAACTCCTTTTGCATCTGTTAGTAAACTCAAGATTTAGTCTGATTGCATATCAGGGAAAATGTTAAACTTTATACACTACAGAATATAGCAGTGCTGCTCTTTTTTCTTCTTTGCTGTCTGCCTCAAAAGCAATTTTTGTCAAGCATCAGACTGGCATTACTGAAACAGAAAGTATTTCATTTTCCTATCACAGGCATTATTAACAAAGGTCACCGTTCAAGTGACAAAATATCGCTAAAGCCATCAGCTCTTTTTGCTCTTCAGCTTCATGGCAGTGCCTCTCCTGTCATTTCATATATCTGTAGAGAACAACAGTGGCAGAGGTTCAAGTGAGATAGCCCCCATTTCTGACTTGCACATAAACTTAGCATTCAGCTCCTCTCCAAGCACACAGGCTGAAAGCATTTTTTCTGGTAATAGGAGTTCAAGAATCAGGAGAAGTTTAATAGAGTTCTAACTGGCTGCAGGCTTGAAGCTCCCTATGAAAAACATCCTCTCAAAAACATGTGTACAAAGACAAAATCTGTTCTAAACATATTGAAAACATTCTGGTCACCAAATTGTGAAGCCCAGTGGCTGTTTTTGCTTCTGTGCTTCACAAGAGATGAACAAAATGGATCACTCTTACCCAAGCTCCAAAGGCGTTGCAGGCCCAGGAGGTCTGCACAAGGACTCAGCTGAGTCTTACTGAGGGCATGGATCAAAACAGCAGTCTTCTCTCATTCTCAAATTCTCTAAATGTTCCTAATAAAGTACCTCTAAATTTTGAGAAATTCGGCTATAGCTTCTGAAAGTAGTGACTTCAGCCAGTCAACTACATGAACCTAGACCATAATTTAAATATTTTGATAAGCAATGTGTGTCTTCACATCAACCACGCAACACAGTTCAGATTGATCTTTTTGAAAAAAAACCCCTCTGGTCAGACTTTCGTTTGCAGACCTTCAATCTGAAATCCTTCATATATGGCACTGAAGGTTATTAAAAACTAATGTTCAAGGTGAATACAAAGTACTCTCTGTATTACCACAACTATCTAGCAGCTAATGGTTAAGCTAACAGAAATATGACAACTCAGCAGAAACTGATACAGGTTAAAATATATTCCAGCTCTATAGCGAGAGAAAATCTATGTATTTTTCATCATTGTTTGATGCTGGTTTAAAAGCTGGTTCCACACAGTAATTGTATCTGGATCAAAAGAGTCCAAGCAACACCTGACTAAAGACAGTGGAGATACTAACATGCCAAAATTACTGGCTCAAGCACACCTGAAGCACAACTCCAGATGGGACATTGGATCAGCACTAAAATGGGGCAGATTCTAGCAGATTGAAAATAACTTTATCGTTGAAAGAATAGCACAAGAAGCCAATATGTGTTCTATTACAGAAAAAGATAAAAGTTTCTAGCCATCAAGTATGGTTATTCTAAAGCACTTCTGGTTTGTTATCAGAAACAAAACACAGAGGAATTGCAGGAGAGGCAAAACTTGCAATCGTAAAAACCAGAAAACTAAAAGCATTTAACACACAGTGTTATAATTTGAGCCATTCTACACAGGTTAATAATTTATAGGGATTAAGTTGCTAAGAATTGTTTCTCAAATTTTCATTGTGGAACAGTTGCCCATTTACTTCAGTTTTCTGAACAAAGAGGCTTAAATTAGATCCTTGCTATCATCTTTTAAAAATAAATTGGAAAGCTTTGATGGAGAAAAGTAAAACGACTGGAAGAACTCTAAGAGGATTTACACATTCCAGAAAAGGAAAAATAGAATGCACTTTGTTAAAACTGCAATTAGTTCTGCATTTTAAATTTGTGAAAGCAACTATAGCCTTAGAAAAATGAGCTATATGGAAAAATAAAGGCCTTTTGAACTTTTACAAAAAGAAATATTGAAGACCATTCTATTTAAGCTCATATTGCTGCTTTATATTTTAAATGGAAAACAAGGCAAACCCATAATTTTAATTGTCTTATTTTGTTTTTTGAGTTTAGATAGATAAACAGTAGTAATGTGACTCATGGTAACAATTCCTCTAAAGTTTATGTGATTACTCAGCTGATGAAATTACTCATGTGAGTAAAATAAGTCACATGTATAAGAGATTGCTGGCACAGGTACCTTCATGTAAATTATGAAAGACACATTACAGAATGCCATAAATTTTCTATCAACACGTTTCATTTTCCCACAGGTACTGTCAAACAGCTTTTTACCTTTAAGCACTGCATTTTTGTAGCATTCTTTCAATCATCTTTTTGACTAACCTGAACTGTGATATATCTCACCTATTCCGACTATTAATATTATGGGCACATGGTCTTTGCTTTTTGATGGTGATAGAAGCAAACTGACAGAACCAATATCCAGACAATCCTTGAAGTGATACATGAGCTTTACACAAGGATGATCAACAAGATAGAGCACTATTCTCTCCAGACTGATTGATAGGAAAAAAACAAGCTGGCTATAAGGCTGTATTTTCAGCTGGAGGCAAGCACATCAGAAGCCCTCTGTGTGCCCCCATGTATACAAAGTAGAAAGCTTATCCAGATAGAAGAATAAAAATAAGTAAAAAGAAAGAAAAGCAGACAGAAAAAGGGTTATAACAATATAGGAAAGTAATTTTTTGCTCTATTATGCAGCAAGTAGGAGAGATGTACATCTGTCATCAAGACCGAAGTAAAATTCTGAACGTGTGAACATAACTATGGCCCACCTGAAGTCCAATTAAATCCCAGTTTACCTGAGACAGACAAGCTGGCACCGCTCAGTAGAGCTGTGTCAAAAGTTAGGTGACTTCCAGAGCCGTTTCCAAAGCTAAGTCAAGGACAGGAATGAGTAAAGCTTTTCCCACATACCCCAGCCACGAACCTCACACCTGTAAGCACGAAGGGAACCTGATTGCTGCACAGCGCCTTGCAATTAAACACGACTGCTTAGACACTGCTAAATACCTGCACCTGACTGCATTTCTACTGCTGCCCTCCCTCTGTGCTTCATATATGGCACTGCCACCTCTGGGGATGGGCATTTATGTCCTGGTCAGCCCTAAATCTCTGCTTGGTGTCACCATGTTTTCTCATCTGCCAATGCCTCATTTGATCTCCATCCTCAAAGCACCATAAGGGTGAGGAAAAAACATTTCAGAGGTAGAGCAGGAATGCACCAGCAGAACCCTTAGTGGATATTTAACTGCTTTTCCTGAGTATTCCTCTTCTATGGTTTCTTTCAGTCTTGCTGGTTGCTGGCCCCTTCCCGAGAAAGAGACTGGCTGTCACAGCAAGAGTAGCTAGGGATGTTGTGATGCATTTTATTCCACTTCTTGCCACTTAGGTAGGCAGTGCCTTAGTATCACATCTTTTCACGGCACTTCTTCTCATGTGCACACTAAGAATTTTGTCTAGAGGAGTCAAGCAAATTATTTTAAAAATGTAAAAAAAGATTAAAAATCCAAAGTAAAATCTCCTCTGCAATCAACCAGAAATTCAGAGAAGGGAAAGGAAAGGACTTCTACAGTTTTGTGTTAATGTTCATGAGAGACAGATATGAATTAAAGCTCAGTGTGAGAGAGAAGAGCTCTAAGGAATGACGGGAAATTCATGTTCAGATCATTTTCTGCACTGGCATCCTGCAAACATATAAAAAACTTTCATTACTGCAGTGTCTGATGCCTTGCAACATAGGCTACAAATACAGCTATCTGAAAACTGAACAAAACAATCTTATTTTCCTCTTGTCCCACAACACACAGTTTGTGTATACATATATGCACCACAAATTTATTCCTATTTGTTTCATCTACCATATTTTATCATATACACTGTCAGCTTTTCCTGAGAGATCAAGGATCTATCTCTGTATATGTGAAAATGTCCTCTGCGTGAGTTATAATCCAGCCCCTAAATTTATTTCCCAAATCAGGCATTTTACAGGATCCTGCAAAACAGAAAATTCTCTTTGTAAACATCATAGAAAATTCATTCTACTGGAGAAGATTCTAACTTTGATCCATGACCCTCTGCACAAGATATCCTGTCTCCAAAATGGAAGAGATGCCATCAAAATTGCTAAATGTGTATCTATTTCACTCTCCCCTGGGCAAAAGAAGATAAAAGCAGAGAAATACCACAGGGCTGTCAAAATATGAATCTTCCTGGATGTATGTTACAATATCTAATAGATGGCATGCTTTTTTTTTACATTTATGGCAATAAAAGACATTTTTATCATTACAGTTCTGCACTTGTATGATGTCCAACAATGGCACCCTGGCACACAACTGAGGAATGACTGAACCAAATGGGGTACCTTCTCTAGCAAGAAGTTATCACTACTTTTATGATTATACTTGGACATTTTAAAGAAATTACTATAATTTTGCCTTCACTTTGAGAACAAATGCAACAAAAAACCCCTGGAATTAAATACACAATACAGTATCTCCCAACCCCAAAACCATGTTTGATCTGAGAGTAGCTAGGATTACAGGGGTCATGAAAAGAACTGCTGCTTTGGTTCAGTGGGGCAAGGGATACATGGAAAAGAAGGAAAACTCATAGTCGTTGAGCTAATGAAATTAAAATAAGTGTTGTCATCTTGGAATATTTCATGTTCTAAGCACGAAACCTCTTTTTGGAGGGAAGGCTTTTCATCACGTTCCATTTTTAGTATTCCCCCAGACAAACACCAAGGCTCCCACACGACACAGCTGTGTTTCACTTGTTCAAAGGGCATTTAAAGCATTAATACTTTTGGTATCACCTAATTAAAAAAAAAAAGCCTCCTTTGGAGGTTCAACCTGTGGGCACGTGCTTCTTGTTTTTTGGCAACTGCATACTTATTCAGGCAGATGAAGGCACTGAAAAGACAAATCAGACCTGTAAACTGAAGTACCTACAAGTAAAAATATTGTGATCACATTTTTTAATGCTCCTCTTCTAGTCCTAGGGAGAAGTAGAAAACACAGGAAGATGTTAACACCATAGAAGGGTAAGAGGAAGGAGGTTGTATGGCTCTACCTTCCTTTCCAGGAGCAGGTCAATTGAAAGGGACAATTATGAAATGTGCTACAACAGTTACATGAAATATAATGTAACAGGAAATTTTTAAAGCAATTTTGAATGCAGTTTTTTCCTCAGTGGGCATCTGGTCCTACAACAGTACAACATTTGTGCAGTTGAGCTGGTTGGGTGCATGTGAGCACTCAAGGAGCATTCAAACCTTATTAATGGTGACTGAACACTGTCTGAGGCCTGTTTACATCAGAGCAGGTTTTGTTCTTGGAACACACATACAAAAGCACTAAATCAGATAATAAAGTGACCAGTTTGATGGAATTGTAACACATTTTTCTTCATTTCAATCTGAAAACCTTCCTTTATAATCTCAAGCATATTAATTAGCTCTAATTTTGCCATCTGTACTGTATAAGCATGCAGGAAACCTGAAGAAAGCCATAAGGAAAAGGACAAGCAGGAAAGTGACCACAGAGTCACCAAGCTGCCTGATGATTAAATGGACACACTAATGAAGCCAAGAGCTGTTCTGTATAAGCACTATTGAAATACCATTTTTCAATTTCTGTAGCAAGTCCCACTAACTACAGATATGAAATAATACATTAAAAAATTACCTGCTTTTAGAATTGTGACCTATAAAATGAAGCAAAAAGGAAATCCTCTGAAAGGGAAGGAAATGACAGGAAAATTCTGTGGATATTGAGTTGTAGTGCATGGAGACTCAGACAACAAAAAAACTCAGAGAAGAAGAATTTGCAGTTTACACCTACTTGGCTTATTTTGCATTGTTTTTCAATCTCATTAAGGGAACACAAATCTTTAAGTCTGCACCTCTGCCTTCCTCTTCACTCAAAATGATGATATAAATACAATGGAAAAAGGATACATGACCACAGTAAATCACATCCCTTATAAATATGATTTTACAAAGCTTTTATTTACACTAAAAATTATGTTGTTTCCATGACAGCACAAAAAAACTAGTGAAAGGAGTATATGTGCATTATTTATGACAGTGTCCAAAACTTAGAAGTGAAGGATCTATGTTGGCTAGTGAGATAATGAAGCCAACATAAACTGATTTAGCTTTTGTCTTTTATATTTGGAAAACTGCTGTGTAATGTTCACTTAATTGTTACCACAGTACTGTGCTGTAAAATAGGTCCAATAAACAAATGTTTTCCTATCTGAGCTTCTGCTCCCCCAAAAAAGAGCTAAGTTAGCAGCCCTTTGCCAATTTACACTTATTGGTCTTTGACAACTAGCTTTTTATATGTGTTGTTAAAATGAGTTAAGACTTTTTAAATTTATTTTTTTTTTATTTAATATTTTCAAATCTACATGCAAAAAAATGCTTCTCTTAAAGCTCTATTTGCTTCCTCAATTCTAAAGGTAGAAACAAACTTTTATCTTCAGCTTCAGGACCTCTGGCCCCGCTTCCTGCAGTGAAAGCTCTTTTCAGCCAATTGCTGTTATTTGCCAGTGCTCCCAGTTAATTTCCAGAATAGGATGATTTTAGGGATTTATCAGGGCAGAAGGACAACTTACTCATGGGAAGGAAGCAACAGTGTCTCTGAAAAAATGATGTAGAGATACTTATAAAGATTTTTTGAGTAATCTTATAAAAAATAGTTTCCGTGTGAAGGCCTCTTTTCTACCCTTGCTTTGGTGACAGTGATATTTTCCCATCCTGAGAAACACACGTTCCTTGTGTTAGTGTGTCTTTTCTTCCTAGATGAATATTAATGCAGATGAATAAGGACAGAGGGGACCACAAGGAATTAATTTAAGTGTCTTAAGTGTCTTTAACTCTGTAATTAAGGCAGGTAAAGCATGTAACAAATACTGACAAGGAAAAGTAAGACTCTACTGAGCTTATTTTAAATAAATAAATTAAAAAACAGTCCCAGGCATACCCATCCCTACGTGACCCTGTCTCATTTTATTAGGTTTTTGCTTTTTCACAGTTTATCCAGCTTCATGTAGAAGGCACCAATTTCCTGTGGTCCAATGCACTGAGACAAATGGTGGTATAACTCCACCCCTCCCCACCTTCCCATAAAAAAATCGTGAAAATCATGAAAACATGTTATTATATGTAAATCAAACCAGCTGTAAGAGCTACAGTGAAAAAAGCAGATTTCTCACAGTGACCACTGTTGGCCTGAAGTTAAGACCCCAGATGGAATATGATATTCCCTGCGAACCATTTCTTGATAAGGGTTGAAGCTGGGTGTGAACTTTGAATTCAATAGGCAAACTCTCTGACTCATGGATTGTGGGAAGTCCCACATCAGATCCCAGAACAGTATCAATACACCAGTTCAAATCTTGCAAAATAACTCAAGATTACACCTTCTCCTTTTGAGGATGTTAATTATTGATGCAACATGGCTTGGGAGACACAAGAAGGGGAGAGGTTTGGGCAGAAGACGCTTTAAGATCTGATTTACTTGAAGTTATTCCATCCTTCCTGTTCAATCAGTTCCTGTGCTAAACAAAGTCCTTGGGGTGAAGCATTTACAGTTAATTATGGAACTGGTATAATCTGTCTTCCTTTCAAATTAACAGTTTATCATAGTGACAAATTAATTCCTTTTTTTTTTTCCCCCCAGCACATTAGCACACCAACTAGCCTCATTTCACTCCCATTATTAAGACAGTTTTTTCTTTTAATTTATACAAAGCATGAAATTTTACAACCAGATCTAAAACTCAGCTATGAATAACTTATTGAGGGAATTTTACATTTTAAGTACAAAATGAGCTATAGACATAAATGTAACCAAGACTAAGCCACTGTACATAGTCCTGCTGAGGAAATCATTAACTTTTTGGATAACAGGGCTTTTTATTTACTTCTTTCTCAGTTACTACTTTCACAAAACACTAATGAATCCAATAAACAGACAATTAACAGTTCTTCTAATAAATTTTTTCTTCATGATTCTTTTCAAAAACTCATTCCCCTTAAAATTGGTAGTGTTCATTGCTCATGGGAAAAAAAAAAAAAAGTAATTAGAGAAAAAATACCAGGCTACAGAGAAGTACCCAAGATAGCCCAACTAAATATTACTGAAGTTATTAACAATAATTATGTTTGCTGACACAAGCACATGAATGTGTTTCCAGAACCTGCTCATAGGCAGTGTGTACAACGATCCTACAAAACTATGCTTGAAAAAGTGTTTTGTTTTACAAACCAAAGTATTGTGTTTCTAGGTAATACAGAGAAGCTGACCCTTCACAGGATAAATCATAACAATTCAATCTTTATTTTATAGCTGTGTGCTTGTGAAGAAAACTCCTCAGCTACAGGGAATATAAAAGCAGCCCTTTCCCCCTCAGCTAGCCTAAACAAAATCAACTATGAAGACACAGAAAAGAGGAAGCAAAGAAACAGCTGGTAAGAAAGCAAGATATGAGACATCTGTGACACTGACCAACTAAAAAGGAGAAGGATCAGCTTCCACTTTTCTTATATACTCCCATGCAATGTTTGATAATAAACAACAATATTGTTAGGTAGTCCACAGTGATACATACTTTCCTATTTATGGAGATGACTTCTAACTGCTACAGGCCTTTAATCACTGCAGGGATGCTCTCCCTCAACCTCAGAGCTGATGTCAGAAACAGACAGGCAAGCAGGTGAAGCTCAACAGAGGAGATGAGCATAATTGTGTGCCACCTCAAAGATGCCCTCAGTACCTTCCAACCTCTGCTCTTTTCCTTCCTATTTTCTATTAGTTCTCTTTGCTGTGCTTTTCTTGAACTCCAGCTCAGCATAAAATCTCATTACCAAAATGTCAAGGCAATAACTGTATTTTTATCTCCATTTTTTTCCCCTCCAAAATATATTCACACAGAAAATGTTATTATGGCTTTATTGTTTTAGATAATTAATAGCTCCATTTCAGGGTAGGAATCAATTATGCCCATATTCTGTAATGCATTTTGGAGAGTTCAAAGACCATATTAATGTACAATCTGCATTACCAGTTCTATATCAAACATAGTTGGTATATAGTGGAGAAACATGCTAAGAACATAATGGCTACTAGGAGGTTACTTAAAAATCCTAAACCTTACAGAAATAATTCAAATGCTTAAATGTAAGTTTGTTTGCTGGACTAGACAATTAGGAAAAATGATTTCTTGGTCTTTGCTTTAGACACTCAACACAACTTGCCTGTAACTGCCTTTTCTTTTATTTTTCCTCTCTGAAGAACAGACATTTCTGGTTGTCAGTGGAAAGTTCTTGATCATGCCTCACACACACACATATCCTGCTGCTAACTGACAATTGTGAAATGTGGAGGATCTCACTTGGCTCCTCTGTCACAGTAACACCACCTGCCCATGAACTGGCCCTGTTCACCTGTGAGAAAGACCCTCCTACAGTGCCTTCACCACCCTACTTTGGTGAACAGGCACGAAAACTGATTCAGGTTTGAAATGGTCACAGAACTCTTTGTGTGCAATTTCTAAGCAATCATTCCTTGTTGTTGCAGTGGATTTTTTCACCATTTCCCTACACAAGAGGTGCTTGCAGAGACTGCAGAGCTCAGGAGTAAATGGAAGAGCAGACAAGCCCAGTATATACAGATTCCTCTGTATAGATCTACACCACATACAAAGTCATATCAGCTTCCACTGCCCCATGAACACACAGCACTATGAGAAGTGGAGTCAATCAAAAGCAGGAATCCAGCAATAGGTACATCTGTCCATCTGGAATAAGTGAGTTTCTTCACGTATTTCTCCGTTCCACAGCTTTCAGAGTGGAAACAAGAAACAGAATACAACCAACTTTTGTGATCTTTAGTCACAAAGGAAGGAAACATTTTCAGATACAGATTATTTTCTCCCTTTCATTTTTTTTTCAAATAATAGATATGTCACTAAATTCCCTTCAAAACAGGTTGCCTTACTAAGTGCAAGGAACTTGTTTACTCTTCTACTTTGAAATACACAGGCACACCTTTGTTAGTGAAGCATCTCTGCTGCCTGGTGAGCAAAGACAAAATCCCCAAACCGGGGAGAAACAGTTAATGAGGAGCAGCAATTCTGTTTTTATGGCTTGCTTTACATGCTGTAGATAAGAGGGCAAGTCCCTTCATACTTTTAAAATGACAGAATAAGCACTACCTCTCAGAGTAGGGAAAAGAGCCAGAGTGCCAAATCTGTCATTCCTTAATAAAAAACCCCAATCAAGTACATAAATCAGGATTATGTCTGAAGAATTAAATTTTTTCTTTTAAGACAAGCTTGCCATGTTGAGAATGAAACACTGTTCTGTGCCAGGGTACCAACCTGCAAGTCCTTTAAGCAGCCTGAGTTGGCGCCACTACCTCAGCTCCAAATATCAGTGCCAAAAATGCTGCTCTTGAAGATCTAGCCAGCAGCACTGTAATGAGGAAAAATAACAGAATTCCCCACTAATTCATCTCTCCGTTCAAACCCATGGTTTCTTTTTCTTCATCTGCGAGAAAGGAACCATTCCTGGTCCTCCAATGGAAAATCCCTGCTGCGTGGCTTCATCCCTCTGTGGGCTGTGACACTCTCTTGGAAAGCAAGGGGGAATGAAGTGACCAAGACCTGCTGACTTGACTGCCTGCTCTCAGGACTGTTTGTATTTTCCAAGAATCAAATATTGCATCAAATTTATTATGCAAAATGACAGCTGAGCAGCTGAGCATCTCCTTTCTCTTCACTGAGTTAATACCATCAGACAGAGGAGCCACTGCAGAGCACAGCCTGCTTGGTGACTGATTTCAGTCTCTTGCTTTAGACATTACTTGTATTTTTAAGGTTAAAGTGCTGTCACAGTGCAGAGACTGTGTCATTCTTTGCATTTTGAAAAAATCTGAAGTTGTCAGTGAATTAAGTACACGTACAGGGAGAGGATGTTGAAAACTACCTGTTGTCAAAAGCCTCACCATAACAATAACCTCTTCTGTTAAAAAAGACCAAACATACCAACAAAAGCCAAACCCACAACTGCAACATTGGTTTTAAAACACTTTTCCTTTTCTGTTGTGATCTTCAGAGATCATACACATCTCATGGCCTTGTTCTCTCAGTTGGCACCTTCCTAATGAGGCTGCTGATACAATCCATATTAAAGCTAAATTGTTTTAAGGCACCTGGAAAACAAACAGAACTGCAATTGGGATAAAAATAGGTCATGCAGCTTCAAGGGGCCAGCAAAATTTCTGCTTCTAATGTATGCTTATGAAAATTCACCTTAATTCCTGTTCTCTCCTACCTCCTTCTTAGCACGCTGTTTGAATCATAAATGCCAGCAAGAAGAAAAATTATTATTGCAAGAAACAAGGAGGAATCCTCTGTACCAATAGTGATTTCTTTGACTCATTAATTGAATTCATTTTTCTGAATACTGATAGACTTTGTCCAGAACAGTGTCTAAAAGGTGAGAGTTTAAAATAAATGATGGCAGAGCTGCTATAATATCAGTTAATGAGGTGCCTTGAAGCCTACTAGAATTTTAAAGAAAATAATAGCAAACAGAAACTTTCAAAGGGTGTATTCTGTTTAATCCTATGCTGCTTGTTTAAACTTCACCTTGAGGACAGGGCACCTCACAAGTTCTGTTTGCTGGCCAATTTAAAGCAACTGTCAAAGTCTGTTCCCATATTCCCAAGAAGTTCATTTCACTAAGTCCTAGCTTTTCCAGTGAGAGCAAGCTGGGATGAACTTTTATAAAATGCTTAGAAAGCTGAGTGGAAGAAACTCCAGGCTTTCAGAAAGGAGACCAGTGCCAGAAGGAAAGAAGCAGTTTAGCAGCACAAATACTAGCCATAAATGATAAGAAGAGGAAGACAGTAATTTAAAAAGCAGTATTAAGAGAATGCTAAGAAAAGTTGGGAAATTACATTAAACTTTCATATAGGATGAGATAATTTCATGTGCACTTATACTGATAAAGTTGGTTTAAAAGGTGCTTTATGTACAGGCATTAACTTCTTGTGTAGTTCTAAGACTCAAATTTGTTTCCACAGCCGAAGTCCTAAAGTGACCTACATTTCAAGTTCTTTCCAGTTTAAGATATGTTGACCCAGTTCAAAGTAATGACATAGCCAACCACAAACAAAAGTGAGTTTCAGGAAAATAAAATTTGGAGCCATTATATCTCAAATTCTACTAATAATGGGTTCTATATTTTTATAAAAATCACAGCAGGTACTGTATCTCAGCTCAGCTCGAAGAGTTCAGCCTGTGATATGTCTTCATCTTTGTTTCATCAGAAAACTTTGCTTTCCAAGATAATTAATTTTTAACAGAATAAAACATTCTGCTCCAAGTGGAAAAGTAGACTGTAGAGCAATCATTCTGAAATAGCTTTTCTGGAACAACAGTATAGATTAAAAAATCCTCATTTTTCTTTCATCTGAACTATTACACTACCTTCCTTTCTTACATTTTCAGTCTCAACTGAGTAAAAATATGGAATATGAAAGTAAAACAAAGCAGAGTGGCATCAGACATCACTGACAGGACGTAAAAATACAGAGCGTGCCTGTCAAAAATATTTCTTAGCTTTAACTATACCTATAGAAATAGATAAGAAAGATCAGAGGAAAAAAGGGAAGAAAGAGTTGTAACTTCTGTAGGGTTTTGACAAATCCCAGAGCATTCCTTTGTCAATCAGATACAAACACAGAATGGTGAAAAGGGCATTTCAAGTGCTCTTGCATTTACTTTACTGAGCTGATGATGGGGGAGAGAGTGAGATGTGGGGAGTACCGGGGCTGGAGTGCTTATCAAAATATCCCAGGGCAGTAGCTTATACCACAACATCATCTTACAGCTCATAGACATCTGACTATCTAGATCTGGAGTAGATATCCTGCTTCTGCACTTTTATATTTTTCCCCAAAGCCATATCCTGAGTTTTTCCAAGAAAAAACAAACAAACAAACAAACAAACCACTCACAACAACAAAACACACCACAAAACAAACAAAAACCACCAACCAAAATAAAGAACCCTCCCCCAACAAGACAAACGAAAATCCCCACCAAAAAACCTAAACTGCCAAGCCCTGCTCTGATCTCCCCACTCTAATCACAATATAGAATTTACAAAGGGACACTAAAAAATCAACCATTTATAACAAGGATGGTAGCCTGAGAATGATGGTACAATCAAGAGTGATCATTCCTAAAGGTAATATTTCTTTGCATAACTATTTAAGGGGGTGGCTACGTTTTCTAATTAAGCTCTGAATGTTTTGAACAAGCTATTTAAAATGATTTCACACAGCAACCCCTTCTCCAGTCTTGGTACTTTTCCTTATTCGAATTCCTTTGGTCAAGTATTTCAAAGTGATTCATGTCTACTCTCTCATGAGGTGCTTATTATATAAATTTTCATTTCTGCTGATATTTTCATGTCAAGTACTGCCAATTTCTGGGTAATAATTTTAGCCATTGCTTAGCTCTGGTGTCTCAAGTGTAGCCTTGAGAGATCTTGGGGGAAGATGCACTAATTTTGGCATTTCTCTCTTGAGGATCTGACAATCAAATATTTTTCAAATTATATTTAGAAACATTCGGCTTACTAGTGAGGAAGAGTGATTTTATCTGTTTGGGAATGCAGAAAGCTGTTTGTACCACCTGAATTGACCCTTTCTGAAATAAGGAAACCTTGTGAGAACCTGTTAACTAATTTCTACAGTAATACAATTATTTCCAGCTTACCAACAGTTAAAAAAGACAACTATATAAACCTGACGTTCTGATACCAATAAAAATCCATTGCATCCAGATCTGTGCAAAAGATTATTTTTCCCCTTGACATGTGGAACGATTCTGCTGATAAATCTTTTTAAAATGTCTAAGGGCAGGTTTAATTCAAAGAAAACAGAAATCCCAACTTTGTGAATGGTCATTTGCATCTACACTTTTCTCTTTACATCTTAGTCCCCAAAATTATTTGAATTAAATATGAAAAAGTAAGAGGTAATGTCAGTCTCCCCTGGGTGTCTAGTTGCTGGTTCTTTTCTTCCCTCTCCACTTCCCAACTTGCCAATAACTAAGCTTAAAGCGTAAATCATAATAAAGCCAAGCTGAAAAACTTTTCTGGGGCAGAATATGTTGCTTCTGTATTTAATTTTTTAAATTTTTTTTTTCAGGATGCATACGTTCTTTTCTGTAATTGCAACACATGGTTGACTTGCATCCTTCAGAGAGGAAGGCAACTCTATGTCTGACTTCTCCTAAATCCAACTGCTGTGTTTGTGAGAAAAAATGGCAATATATACATCAGTACTCCATGCAAAGCTATTGCTTCAGCTGGAAATATATTGACATTTCAACAGTATAGATTCTATATGGTATAATCTCTTTCTTTTGAATACTTATTACAGGATGATTTCTGGGGTAAAATGTAATGTGTACTATGGAAATACAGAAATCTTACTTTTAAAAATGTTTAGTGATAGTATCTTAGTAGCGTTCAGCTTGCAAAAGTTTCTTATTGGCAAGGGGATTAATTTCTTGCTCTGGATTTCTGTTCTGTTTTCTCCAAGGTACCATCAATGAAAACTTTCCTGCATGACATTCATTGCCAGTTTACAGGATTTGTTCAGGGTGTTTAGTATGCAAATAATATCAATAATGGTAGAAATTTTGATTATACTCAGAAATAAAGTGCATAACCACTCAGCTTTTTACTTTTGCTTAACTAGACTTGCTAGAAGCAGCAGAAAAACAATAGTTAATTATATCACCCACCATGAACGGCCAGATTAGACAATCCACTAATGCAGAGAATGGAAAACAGAAGACATACAGAAGAAAGAAGATGAGTGTAGTACTCATCCTAAAGGGACTGTTTCGGCTCAGAGACCTCTGTTCCCTGAACACAGCCTGGATAAAAGAAGAAAAGGATCTCTGCACTTCTTTCTTCTCTTCCTTTAATGTGCACAGTGGCAATGGCATGACCTTTCCTTTGACAGTATAAAAGACAGGAGGAAATTCTAATAGCTTATCCACAGCACTCGATATCAGCAAGAAACAAGGACTGTCTAAATTCCTAGTCCAACTTATCCCCCTCCCCTAAACAACACACAACAAAAACAAACAGAAAAGAGAACCCTTCAAAAGTGATGATAACTTACTGGGAGTGTCTTCACCTATTGTTTAGGCAAGGACAGCAGGGACTCCTCTACCCATCCCAGGCTCGTGCTTGTGTCTCATCTCCAGTGTCTGAGCATGTCATGACCATTTCTTGTAGCCAACTGTGCTCGCTACACTCAGATAAAAAAGAAGGGAGAGCCACAAGACCTTCTCCCTCCTGCTCAGCTCTCCACTGAAAGCAGCCACCTATCAGATAAAGGCACAGCAGGTTTTCCCTCATCTCGACTCTCCATTACTGCACATCAGCATTTTCTTAAGATAGAAACAGCACTATATAGAAAAACAGTCAAGCTGCTGTCACTGTCACTGCCAGGCACTCAGGTTTGAACTCCTGCGTTTCCTCTAAAACACTAAACCTCTACCAAAAAGGCAGCTCTCCATCTTCTACTTACTACGGTTTCTGAGAGGACCTTTCAATTGCTTATAGGAGCATGAGCCCTGCATTCTACCTGTACAGAACCAGAAATGGAACACAACAGAATCGCCAGAACAGAGCTTAAGGACCAATTTCTCCCAACTTGCTGCTTGCTCTGTAGAGTAGGAGCCATGCTAATCAAGAGGAAAGTAAGAGAAAGAATTGGAAGGGACCTTTCCACACAAGTCCTGGACTTCTTTCCTCACTCTGTAGCCACTAGAAACACATTAGAGACTGAGAAAAACACCTTCATTTCTGCAGCATTCCAGCCTGAATCACCAAGTAAATATTTCAGATGCTCTTTACACTTTAGAAAATCAATTCCCGACACTAGGCTAATGAGACATTCCTCTGGGAGTTTGTTAAAAGATGCTAGAAAAGTTCCTAAATTACAGTGTCGACTTAAACCTGTTAAAGTAGCTATTCAGTAACTTTCAAAACAACAAATGATTGTACTGTCTTGCAGCTGGAAGAAACAATTACTGGTGCATTTGGACCACAAAGTTCTGTCTATAGAGCTTAAACAGTTGGGGTTTGTTTTTTTTTTTTCCTCACTGTTTCAAATACTGTTTAGGTATCTGAAGAGATAAAGATTGTGTATCAGTAAATGGCCTCATTTGAAGCACAAATCTTCAAAACTGCATGAGAAAAGGGTGTCAGATAAGTTATCATGAGACCAATTATATTTCCTGTTTGATTTATTCAAACACCTGAAAGTGAAATGTAAGACAAGGACACTTTGCTGGAATGTAAAACAGGCTTGGCATTAGTCTTTGTCTGTTTTTTTCTGCATGACAAAAATTTCGGTAAGTCACCTATGTCAACACAGCTTATTCAGCGGGAGAGGCAGCTGAGGGTCTTGTCTTTGATGGGTTTGGATACTGCCCAATTTGAAATGACTCAAGCAAATGTCACCTAAGATCAATCTACCTTCTACACCTTCAATTACCCTTGAAAACAGAAGCCTGCTCCTGCATTTCACGACATTTAACAGCTTTGTTATTAGGTCATCTTATTGGGCTGAACTAAGCTAAGTGGCTAAAATCCATAGCAAAAGGAGCCTTTCCCAAATATTTGAATTCCAAAGAGTTGAAGCTGTGGCAAGGAGTGAAGAGACTCGGCCACCTTTAGAGATCAAGTAATTAGCAGGCATAGGAGTTTAGATTACCGACTCCTATAATAAATGCAAGAACTTATCAAAGACCTTCAAGGTTTCTTTTTTCTATTTCACTATTAAAATCCCCTGTTTTCATGATAACAGAAGTTTTCAATTTTCCTTGGAAATAAATTTTAACTTCTGGTTTTATGTTAGTCTGAAAGATGGGTCTTGTAAATGGAAACATCAGCAGACCCTGAAGTGCAGCAAAGTTATAATGTATCTCTAATGACTTCATCCTGGTGAAAGCAAGGTATTGCTAGTCAACAGAGGGTAAAATTTCATTCTGCTATTTATGAAATATGAATAAAAAAATTGTTTTTTCCTCAATGGCATAAAATGAAAGTGCTGTATTTTAAAGTCCGCAAACCTCATGTGGATTTCACCTCAATTCGGACATTGTATTGGTGTTTGGAAATAGGAGCCTTTTTGTGAAATTTCCATGAAAATCCAATTTAACTACTTCATAATTTTAAAGGCTTAAACTATAGTGCATGGTTTGTGTTCTCTGAAGCCTTGAAACTGATTTGGTGTTTTCCTAAGCTTTGTTGAATAGTCTGTGACCTTCCTCCTCTCCTCCAAATGTCCCTCTTTAAAATATTAATACTTAGAAGTCAAGAAAAAAAGAAAAGGAAAAGCATGTATGCCTAACACAGAGATGAAGACAGTAAATCCTGTCTCTTAAGATGATAAAAAATTCTGCTGGGAAAAAACTTTAGAACATATTCAAAAATAATTTCAAAAAAAAGGAACAAAATGAGGAAATGTGCTTTCTCTTATAACAAATTACCTCCTAAGACTATAAGCCTTTCTGTAAATATGGATGAATAAGTATTACAAAAATCAAGACTTATAAAATGTTCTACTCCTGAAAAATGCCACTGAAATTTCCATTTTTGTACCTTCTTGTATACTTCTTGTACCTAGAAGAGAGATTTAAAATCCTGGAGGAATTGTGATCAAATTTTACCTCTCCTGAAAAATAACATAACTACTCAACAATTCATTTAACCTGATCCTAACACCAATAACCCAAAGCCCCATACACTCTAGCAGTAATTCCAAATGCTACTTTCATTCATTTCAGGTTCTGCATCTGCACACCATATCATGAACAAATATGAGCTGGCTCCATCTGCACATGGACCTGACTACAAGTCAGCAGAAACACAACTCAATATAAAGCTTCCTGTCAGCAGAAATAATTAAGTGATGTTCAGCATTATAACATCTGAATTTGGCTAGTTTCCTACCCACTCCAAGTGTGGACAAAGAAAGCTCATGTCTGCCTAAAATGTATTCCAAAGGCACAACTCATTTGGAAATTCATCTGTTACCAACTTCCTACCCCAAAGACAAAGTCAAACCTTACACCTGCACTGCAGAAATTGGTCCATGTGTGAGAACTCATGGGTTTATGAGAATATGCTAGCTGTCATGTTCCCTCTAGTGAAATACCAGGACATTTTACTTTCTAATTTCAGCCACATCATAACTTCTTGATATTGCTATTGTTATGGATTTATGATTTTATGCCTGCATGTTATTGTTATATTTCTCATTATTATTATAGATATTATTATATTGTATTTATAGTTATGTTTTATCATCTTGAGAAGAAAATGCTTCAGAAGCATTTCTTTTCTGAATTTTACACTCCAAAAGAAACTTTCAAATTCTGGCTTTTCACTGCAGCTCATTAAATTTCAGAGGTCTCAAGAATTATCTCTTCTAATCAAGTATTTGTACCCCAAAAGTTGAAAATTTTGGCTTCTTTACCTACATTTAAACGTGCAATGGAACTCTCAGATATTCTAAGCAAGTAGCTGAACTTGCCTATTATTATTTGAGGAGCATCTTTTGTGTCTCCAATCTCTGCCATCTCTTCTGCTGTTCCAACAGTGGAAGTTGGAACATCTGTCTTTCTGCCTTGAGAGTTGTTAACCCTTAGATTTCATACCTACATTACATGAATTTTCAATGGTGATTTGTCATTAACATAATGACACATATATGTGTGATATATTTAAAATAATTACATTCACCAAATAAAACACATGAATATATTTAAGAGATACCTAAGGCATGCATTATATTTTATGGGCGTCAGCATATTGTACCGTAAGGCCAACATTTTTATTGCTGTAGTTACAGCAATACCTAAGCACACACTTGCACACTAACCCACCTGCTGGGATTCCAAAAGGTCTACATCATATAAATTTCTCCTGAGGACAAAATCGTGGATTAAAAATCAAAGGGAATTTTATACATTTAACCTCCCTACATGTCAGTGATAGATTTTCAGGCATCAATATAGATTTAATAACACTTTTAATGTTCAATACGTTTAAGAATGTAAACTGAATGTTGGCATGCATCTCAAGTAATTTTGCTTTCAGATTCTGAAAATAGATGATTTAGTCCAATCTGTATGAAGAGCTTAATGGAGTATTTCCATTTCATAACTTCAGAAGCCAACCATGGGTATCTAAATTTAGATTTAAAGCTTAATTCCTTGTCTGCATTGTAGCAGCAGTTACCTTAAGGACTGATAACACTGATACTGGAAACTCCATTGCTCTCTGAGTCAAATACATTCAGGAATATAGTTTGTCCCTTTTTGATTCTGAAATTAAAAGCATGACCTGTCTTGATTTTCCTATTGCCAAGTAAAAGCTTGTTGAATTAATTGTCTGACATTTTATAATTAATCTTTTCTTACAGCTCTAAATATTTTCTTATTACAAATAACGTACATAAAATCGTATGAATGAGACGTGTGACAGAGGTCTTCATAATTTCCAACTGTGAAGAAGAGATTCTTGTAAGAACCCCATACTTATTTACCATACTGGTAACTTTCCAATATCAGTGCTATGTTGATGCCTCATTCTCATAGGTTTGTTAACTTTGATGTCAAATTTGAGTCTCCCTACTTTTGCTGTACAATTTGAATCACACATAACACTTCTGACCTTCTCCCACAGGACACCTCTCAGAGCCATAGACCTGATCTCATGGGCACACACTTCTGTACTTCCTTAAGTGTCACGTTTGACACTGAACAAATTTTAATTATGTTGCATAATTAAAATATCAAGGGCAAAGTACAATTATTAGAATGCCAATAAACTCATTTACAAACTAGTTCTAATCTATATTAATCAAAACAGACGCGATTTTACATTTGCTTACTTACATTTATATTGTGTGTGTTTGTATGTGGTGTTCTAACCATAAAAGGAAACAAGATATGCAGGAACTTAGTGACAAGCAATGAACAATGTGCTTCAGCAAAGAAAACTGCAGTAATGTCTTTATGAAATACCACATACAGCCTGAGACCTGCCAGAGTAACCTCCTCCATAAGTATTTCAAACAGAATTATGTGCAAAGCTCTCTTTGATATTATGCCAGACTCATTAAAAAAAAAAAAAAAAAGAAAAAACCTCTGAAAAATTGAAAAGACATTTTCATTTAATTGTTCCCTGGATACACTCTGCGGCAGCTAAAAAACAAAACTGTAAAGTCTGAGCTCCAGCCTAGAGATTGCATGTGTCTAATACAAAATAATGGGCACAATTTACTGTTGTAATCGTGGGGTCCTTTTTACTGGTTCAATTAGCAAGACAAGGTAATTTGATACACTTCTGGGCTAACATATTTGAAACAATGGGAATGTCACGTTTGCTGCTTTTAAAATGAATTTCTCATTTTCTCAGTAGCTTGTCACTTCTTCTCTTTTTACTCTTTTCACCATTGCGTCTAAAATCAGTTTCCATTGTACAGGAAGAAAGCTGCTACAGCAGCAATGCAAAACACTGGATTTCTCAGTTAAAATACCAACGCTCGTGAAGTGCTTTGAAAATGTAAAAAGCCAAGGATACAGAAAGTGATTTTACTAAAAATAATGAAAGGGCAAAGAATATTGCCACTAGGTAAAACATATGTATTTTCTTATTGGACATTCACTTGTTTCAAAAGAGAGAGACATTGTGAAATTACTATGTAAAATGAAAACCTGTGTGCTTAGACCTGCACGGGTAACAAAATTGCGTCACAGGACACAATAAACCAAACTCTGTCCAAGAGATGGCCTCTGTCTGAATAACCTCCTCAGCTTAAGGGCTCCTTGTGTCAGACACTAACAGGCACAAAGTAGTGCCAGAAATAGCAGTCACCTCTTCAGAGTGAATAGACATATGTTAACACAGCTTCAAGTTTGCAGCAGCTAAAGAACTGTGTGATCTCTTGTCAATGAACACTGTGGGAGCACCTTTAGCAAGGTCAGTTCACTGCCATGTCCTTGACAGAAATATTTTTTTGGTAAAGAGCCAGCCTATTTTGAAGCCACACATGCTACCTGAACTTCACAGGCTTACATTGTTCTCTCTCTATTTTGTTACGTATGGCTTGGCATCACTAATGTTTCTAATTGATATGGTAATTTCACAGTGTACTGTCTTACTTCAAAAAAGAAACTGCTTTAACATTGAAAGCACTTAGTTGTTACTGAAAACAAAGGCACATTCCTTGAAAATAATTCCATAATTACTGTTAAACTGTTTGGGGATTATGTGTGCATGTAAGAAAATAAGTTGTTTGTGAAAATGGAATATATTCTGCTGCACTAGCGGAAACTGTAGAGTGAGAGAAAATGGTCCTCTGCTTTGGCATGTCATGTCCAGTGGTTGGTGGTACTGATGCCCACCTCTCATCTCTCCCAGAGCGACTTTGGTATTTGAGACAGTCAGTCTACTCCAGCACTGCTGATGTTTACAAGGACAAATGCTGGCCACATTTTGAGTAGTCCTAAGGTCCTTTAACATCTTACTAGTTCTGAAGTTTTTTCCTACAGTCTTGCTATGCCAGTTCCACCCTGTTCATTAGATGAAAACAGTAGAGCAGGTTTAACAAAGATTAAATAAATATATGTCTCAGAAACGTTTGATTTAAAGAATGTAATTAAATAATGCCCTAGCATTCCACACTACAGAAACATTTGTTCTTGGTTAACCAAGGGAAAATATTTATCCATCTGTCACACAAAACAGTGTTCCTGACATTCTATGAGAAACTAATTGCTATGGATAATTTGATCTTTAAAAATGAAAGATTTGTGGCTCCATCATTACAAAACTGGAAATGTCAAATATAATTCCTCTGGGATGAAAGAAGAAAGAAACCACAACCTTAGAACCAAAGAAACACTGCTGTTTCTTTAGAAGAATATACAAATATTGAAGGACACACTCATTTTTGGAGAATGTTAAAAGGAAGAGCACAAAAGGTTAATTTCTCTTTCCAGAGAAAGTATTACACAGAAGGCCAGCTGTGGAGGTAATGCTGCACTAGATAAATCAAAATGCATGCAACTAACAACAGAAAAAAGCCAGTGTGTTCAAACTGCAGAAAATTGGATGTTGTTACTTTTACCACTGACTTAAGAAACTCTCTATGATAGCAGTGTTTATGAAGAACACCTAGGATTTAATCCCAACAAGTGTTTATGTATTTTTTTTTTTTTTCAGTAATCACAATGTATAGAAAGAAGATCTGGACAGTAATTTTTCACCTGAGTGACTATGGCTGTAAAACAGCACAAGCAATTAAATTAGGACACGCACACATTGAATAACAGTTTAAATCCAGATATGATGTTCTGATGAGTACAAATAAGGCAAACCCTGAGTTAGACTGAATATTGAGCTAAGTCTTAGAGCAGAGGTGTTTTATCCCTCGTATTAGATACTGTAAAAGCATAGAAGTGGGCACTCAGGAGGACTAGTCCATAAACACCATGTTTAAAATTCCAGAGAGTACAAAGTTAACAGTGTATACTCTAGGAAGACAAGAAGGTATGAGCAGGTCAGGTATCAGTGAAATAAGAGTCAGTGAAATAAAACCTTAGTACATTACGAAACATGCAAGTTGTGGATGCAGTCAGTATAACTGCACTTATGTATTCAGAGCTGCTCAGCTCCTCCAGACATTGTACTTTAAGTTACAAAATCTCTGAATGAACTATGGGAACTGAAACCTCATTCATCCTTCACAATGGTAAAATAATTTCAGCTGCTAGTTACATTGGAATTCCCTTGCATTTTAAAACCTAATGGCATTTGTCATATTTTATGTCACCCAACACATTTTTTGATTATGAAGTGTATTTATAAGAGTTTCAGTAATAATTTAGTTTGTGACTTTTACACCCATTTTAACAACTTGTACTGACCAATTAATACTAAAGCCAAATTAAACATTATTTCATGGCTTTATGACTTCAAGAAACTCTTCATATTTCAAGTTCTAATTGCCTATACAGATGCAGTAAAAAAAAGATTCATTTATTGGAAGACTGTCAATGGAAAGAAACGTAGCTATCTTACATGAAAAGTGGGATTAGAATCATAGAATCATATCAGTAAAGCAAACATTTCACAACTAAGCAAACAATTGAACAAGAGAAAGAGTTGGCATAGAGGTGCTACAACATGCAAGTTGGAAAACAGAGGAAGGGGGGAAACCACAGCAGGCAGGAAATTATAAGTGTGGGACCTCAGCACAAATAAATCCTTAACAGCATTGCACATTCCACAAGGAAATCCTATAGGTCAAAACCCACAGGGCACATGGATAAATATGAGCAAGATCCTGCCTTCTGAAAGTTGCTATCTGAAGTGTAATAACAAGACAGATCAGTTAAGGAGGTAAACAGACTGATAGGTGGACAAGTGAAAGAGGAACAAAGATGAAAGGGGATATTAGTCATCACAGTAGACAGCTGTCTCAGCATAACAGCTGCCTCTACATTGTCAAGTTAATCACAGAGGTGACAAAAGAGTTTGGAGGAAAGGTCAGAAGCAGGATAACGTTTAGGATAAGGTTTAGTGTTAATCAGTAATGTGTTCTTTCAACATGCAAGGAAAAATCATGGAAGCAAGATCGCTCAGAAGAAAGCAGTGAACAATAATAGATGGGCAAAGCAAACAAGAGCTGACATCTGAACACCATTTAAAATTCAAAAAAAAGCAGCGTTCAATAATTCAAAAAAGGCTCTGGGAAAAATCAAAAGCTTTGTGTTCTACACCACTAAGAAGGCAGACTCAAGAACAGGAAGAGCAACAAGGTAGAAAAGAACTTTTCATCAGTATTTTGAACAGCTTCAAGCTGGGTGAGATTGTATTTATCAAGAGCAGAGAAAGAAATTTTTGCAATTGCAACACACTGTAGCTGTGCACCTTTTATTGAGAAAGTCTGCACCTGAAAGTTACATCCTAAACAGAATCACCTATTTTGAAACGCTGAGCAGATGTGAAGATCCTGAGAAAAGGGAAAACTGAGCAATAAGGGATGGATGGGAATATAGCAGCTTGGCCAGAATAATTAAACAAATAAAGGTTAAAACTTGCTTAAGTTTACATGATTAGACATCAGACAGATGTCTAAAAGACAGGGATCACATTTAAGTTGCATGAAAATCCAGAAAGAACAATCAGCAGTCATTAGTACAGAGCAGATTCTGAATTTATGTTACCAAACATAATCTTCCAGACATTACAGACTTGGAGAAGACAGCAGGAAATAATTACCCCCAACTGCAAATCACCAGCATCCCTACTGTGAGAGTCATCCATAGGCTGAAAACTTGGGTAAGAACTATTCAGTTGATAAACTTGCCATAACAACCTCTCAGAGACAAGAATTTACCAATGTTGATAAATTTTGTTGACTGGTAAGTGTTGCCATCAAAATATTAGTAAGGAAAGAACTTCCTTTTCCATCCTAGATTATCCTGTAGGGAAGAGATTATGTGACTATATATTTATACCTTTGTTACCATTAATAAACAGAGAACTTCAATCCATGGGAATTACCAGTATGGGAAAATATAATACGTATCAGCAATATAGAGAAAATGAAACATCTTTGTGCAGAATGTCCACAAATGTGACAGAAGAATCAAATGCTACACATCGAACAAAAGATATTAACAGCAATGGGTTGTGTCAAACAAATCCACCCTACAGCTATCATGGATAAAAGCTCTTTGAAAAAATAAACACAACTAGGAAAATCAGTTAAAAGTCATACAAAAAGAAACAGTGAAGTGTTTTTGTGGGGAAAGAACCCCAGTAACTGGGTAAAAGCAGAAATATACTGTTGATTTGCACAAATATTCTTTGGTGTGAGAAATGCTCTTGTGAAAAACATCTCATGCCCTATTTGTCTTAAATTTATCATGTGTCTTCTGTGTCAGAGTAAACTATCACCATTCTGAAAATCTGGGGGATTTTGTATATCACAATGTTAAATCAAAATTGCAAAACCCATCAGGACAATAAGTGAAACCCTTGAGAAAGAAAAGGCACCAGACTAAGCAAACTGCAGAATGAGCTTAAGTCAGCATGGAAAAGGAGAAGCAAAGTGCAATGGAAATATAACTATGAGCTTTGAGGAGGTTATGGGGTTCTGTGTTTTGATTTGGGGAATATGGAAGCATCAAATTTTAGAGCTGGAACAAAGAACAACAAAGGTTTTCAAGCAACCAGAAGTTAAAAGATCCAGTTTAGTATTACTGAGTGCAGTAGGTGTGACTGCCTCAAGCAATCAAGGAATGTGCACAGAAGCCAAAGGCCTCATCATCTTCAAAACCTAAGCACAGTCAAAGTCAGATTGACTGAATTGGATACAAAATTTAAAAAAATAAACTAAACTGAGATAAAGGAGGGAGGGCATCATAAGCCATCAAAGCATTAACTCCCGGCAAGGTTAAAAAAACCCAAACTACAAAAGTGTAGTTGTATGAACACCAGACCATCTTAAAACGATGAGAATCTGACTCAGCCACCCCATGAAAACCAGTATGTCCTTATGAAAAAATGTTTTTTTGTCAGATACAAAGTAAGCGGGAGTTGCATGCAGATTTTCCCTCTGACAGTATGTGATGGTCCCCACAGAGAGCGAGCTGCTGCCTGGGGTCCCCACGAGCACCAGCAACATGTGGAGAGAAGGCAGCAATGTGCAGAAAGGGATCCATCCAAAACATCAGGGAATCCTACAGTAATCACTTAAGACTGAGAGTCTGCAAATGATGCCACTGTTAAAAGATGAAGATAAATAAACTGCCTAGAGCTTTACAAACTCTGTAGTCCTAAGAGGGTAACAAAAAACTTTGAAAGGAACAAGACCATAGCCATAGCATATGTATGTTCATGTCACTCTTACAAAGGCAACAAGGCAAGAAGGATGAAATGATACATCCAATTTTAAGTAAACATTGATACGCAGTGTATCTCAAGAATCTTGCTTAATGGAAGATTTACCATGCTAAGTACGAAAGGAATTTCATAAAGTATCATGGTAAAAGGAAAAATCAGTATACTAAATCTACCTTTAAAAAAAAGGAGGTAAATGTATACAAAAGAATAAAATGCTCTTAAGTGGAAACTCTATGAGTCGTATAAACTACATCAAGCGTTGTGAATGCAAGCAAACTGTGGAAATACAGTTATTTTGACTTTCTCTGATCCTCAACAATCATTCCTTGGTATTCATTGACTCTTTCCACTTTCTCAATTCTTTCTGCATCAGAGTAGCTCAATCAGAAAAGCAGCATTTCTCATCAAGTTATATTACTTGTAATTCCTGTGAGGGGATGCACATTTGTACCAGGCTAAAAAATTTATTTCTCACCCTACACTACATATTAGTATTTTTCAACTCAACAAATTTAATTCTGTCGAATTTATTTCACATTCCAAACAAAGTATCTGTCAGAACTGAAAGCAGCTCCAGTGCTTTCTCCTTGGGGAATTCTAGGTCTCTACTCCTCTTATCCCAAGCGACTGCATTATGCCCTTGAGATACAACCCTTTTCCCTACTTTTTATAACATACATTAGAAGTATCAAAAACCTAGAGAATGTGCACCTTTTTAGTATTGTACAAACATAATAAAACATTCCTTGTACAAATAGGAACAGTTGTACCTCAGGGAAAGTCAGTGCACTGACAGACAATATACTGTAAAGCCTCTGATGTAGCTTCTTGATATAACCAGGACAGTGAATAGACATGGCAAATAAATTCTAATTTTAAAATAAATGCAATCACTTACTTTCATATTTTCTTAATACTGTTTTCTGAAAATAAATACCAGGTCTGCCTCAAATCTTCATCTCCATAAGCAATGGCAAAGCTAGGGAATACATTCTTAGGGGTTTTGTCTTTTCACACACTTCAGGTGTGATCAGACAGCTGTGATGGGGAAGTGGCAGTACATTATGAGTTCTCTCACCCTGTTCTGCCTCCTCCCTTGTTCAATGTGCACTTAAGCCTGCAGGAGTCTGTCACCCAGCTTGAGGACAGCACTCAACTCTCTGTGTCCTCTTTGAACACTGGTTTGACAGTCTGCTTGGATTCACTGTTGTAAGCCTCATTAGGATCCTCAGTAATGGCAGGCTGGAAGCCACTTTCTAAACAAGATTAAAATGAAGATTGATTATATGGACAATGAAAAAGCACTTTCAGTTCAAACTTAGCAGCTGGCAGTATGGATACCTAAATGCAAAGACAGTGATGTTCTCTCTGTGCTGGAAGACCCATGACCGCAATACAACAGGCTGAAATGTAAAGAATTTGGCTTGCAAGTAAATTTGAAAGCTAGTCAAGAGAAAAGGAGAATGAAAAGAAAGGTCACACAACTCCACAGAGGATGTAGATGTTTGAAAATCTGGTTTTATTCCAACTTGGAATGAAGTGCAAGAGCTTTGAAATTCTATGAAATATGTTTCGGAGTCCAGGCCCTTAGGTAATCTGCCTGCCTATCTCAGAAGCACAGACCACAAGAAAATGGGAAAGTCTGGATGGGGAAAACCTCTTAGCTG
The DNA here is from genome assembly GCA_013398615.1 of Brachypodius melanocephalos. Lineage (NCBI taxonomy): Eukaryota > Metazoa > Chordata > Aves > Passeriformes > Pycnonotidae > Brachypodius > Brachypodius melanocephalos. Next base: position 2,241,569 of record VZSR01000931.1, read on the forward strand.
GCTTCAGTCAGGATCTGACATCTTAAAGTCAATGAAGGCTTACCAACATTTAAGTAATTTACAGAATAGAAACCACAGTCTTTATTCTTTAAATACAGATTCCAACAGCATCGTGCTACTGGCCTGATTTCTGTTCTACAAGCACAATTTTGGCTTAGACATGTGTTAGATGAATATACGTGAAATAATATATAAATAAAACATGGTTTTATCATATCAATATTAATTTCACCCATTCCCCCAAAATTAAGGCAAAATATTAAAAAAAACAATCAAAGAAGCATAAATCAGATCAACAATCTCACTACCGTGAGAGTGAACCAAAGAATTAACAGGGGATATGAAACAGGTATTCTGTAGACCCAACAGCCACTCTCTCCTGAGAAAGGAAAATTTCCATACAATATACATCTCCAGGAAATTAAAAATGTTTTAAGGATATTGCACATGAAAAGCTTTCATTTCTCAAAGCATCTAAAAATGTCAAGCATGTTATTTTTGCTGGTCTCTGTATAAATTAGAGTTTGTGGGAAGGTGCTTTCATCATTGCTTAATGTAATCTAGAGAAAACTTTAATCGTCTACTTCCCTTTTTCCTTCCTTTGCTTTCCCCCCAGCACACATCCCTTGTTCAATGCAAAAATGGTGAATAATATATGCTATAAAGTATGGAAAATTTTCTGCTTTAAGTCCTGTTCAGAAATGTCCAGTCCCATGATGAGAATCTGTCTACTTCCCAAAGCTAAGGCTCTGCCTGAAGATCGCCTTCTGGCCTGTCTCCAACTATCTGAGGATGAGTTTAAAAGGATTCTTTTCTCTTGGTGCCTTTGTAACTAAATAAACATCTTCTGCAAAGCACTCTTTAAGGCAACTTCGTTTACTGAATTCCTAAAGCAGGTTGACAAAAATCTATCTCTTCTATAATCCCCTTTGAATTTGTGTCCATGTAACTCCTAAGTAATACTGGCTCAGAAGCCAGATAAAGAACAAGAGACCAAACAAAACAGATTACTTTCATCTTTTAACACAGCAGGTCAATACTATGATCTTGCTGATTTCCTTTTCTTCCTCTACTGTTCATGTGTAACATGAACTGTTTCTTAAATTCATTCGTGCTGACAGCGTAAACTCCTACTGCTCCTTGTTGAACATGACGAAGTATTTTTTTTTTTTACTGTGAGCGTGGCTGAACCGTGGAATAGGTTTCCTGGAGAGGTTGTGGAGTCTCCCTGTCTGCAGATAGTAAAAAATCATCTGGACACAATCCTGAATAATGTGTCTAATGGACTCTGATTGACCAGAGAGGCTGGGCTAAATAACCTCTCGTGGCTCCTTCCAACCTGATCCATTCTGTGATTCTTTATTTGCTCTGAAATACAGGAACTTTGGTAAGATCAAAATATTCATCTATCTACAGCAAATGTTGATTCCCTTCCTCAGCAATTCACAGCATGGTTTGGGTTGGAAGGGACCTTAAAGACCATCTGGTTTCAACTCCCCTACCATGGGCAGAGACACCTGCCACTAGACCAGGCTGCTCAGAGCCCCACCCAGCCTGGATTTGAACACTTCCAAGGATGGGGCACCCACAGCTGGATGTGTGGCCCTTCCTGGGCTGTGAATGCACATGGCTGGGTCATGTCCCACGTCTCATCCTTCAGCACCCCCAAGCCCTTCTCAACACAACTGCCCAGTCACCTGTAAAAAGAGAAAAAAATAAGCAAAACCCCCAAGGAAGCACAGGGCTCTGATTTAAAGAGAGGGACCTTGCTGTGGATGACATAGGAGACCAGCAGAAAACTTGTTTCTACAAACTCAGAGTGATACATTTTACACCTATTCTCATAATCAGCAGAAGCAGCTGTTACTTTCATTTATGGAAATTCTGAAGTGAATCACAGCACTATTTAATATTCCATTTGAAATAAGAACATCCGGTACAAAAAAAAACCCCTGAATCTTGAAAAATTATTTATAAATAAGCTAGATAGCAGAAACCCTAACTAGGGGAAAATTATGTGGGGAGGTGAGAAACTTATAATGTGCAAATCTAAAATTAGCTCTTGACATCAGCAGTCCCCAACTCCTGTTGAAACTCTGTAGAAACCATAAAATCAGCTACAGTTGGCTAAGTGCTTCCAAAATAGAATAAATTATCTTAAAACAGTCTTCAAAAACATTACTGCTGATTATGAAGTGTCTACAAAAGCAACCTGAATCAGGTACCCATCATGGTAGCCATTGTTTCTGATGTTGGACTAAGCATTCCTATTAATGTGCTGTTAATCTATTTACAGATAATTATCCAATCTGGCTGATGGTAAAGGAAAGAATTTCTTTTGGCACAAGGGTTAAAGTATATGTGACAAAAGCATTACAGCCATAATAAAACTGCCTCACACAAACTGAAAAAAAGGAGAAAAACTTGGGAGACCTTGCTCAGCAAAATTTCACAAGAAAACTCCCAGCAAACTCTGTGAAAGGAATGATAGGGTAAAAATTTCAACCTTTCCTTTAGATAAACTAACGAGAACATCTTCAGTGTCACAGGGAACAGTGTAAGAAGAGAAGAAATAATGGCTATTAGTTTTCATTTCAGTTTAACTGAAGGACAAAACAAATTATATAATTGATTGTGAGAAGATTAATTGTGTTTTGGGGTTAGAGACGTCCAACACTAAATTTTCATGGTAGCTAGGAAATCAGTTATATTTTCTGGAAACCAAGGTAAACTAATACACTGACTATACCTTTATTTTCTGGTGAGAAGGAAGGAGGCAGAACAGTTCTGCCAATCAGGCAACATCGCTTTGGAGAAAGAATTGGATTAGAAATAGTTTTGTCAGATCTGATCTCCACTACAAGCTAATCCTCTCTAGCTGTCATTTTATTTCAAAGAGACACTCATCCCATGTCAGTCAACTGCATATTAGTTTTGCAGATGTTCAGTGGGCCTTTTATAACACCTAAGAGAATCAGCCACTCTCAGTTATGTAGAAAATACACACTTTAATACACTGACTGTCTCTACCAATGTGTATGTAATAGCGTTGTTGCATTAATGTTCTTGCTTTCTTTCTTTTTTTTAAAATTTATTTACTCTGTTTGGCTGGTTGAAGCAATTTACTCTCCTTGGGAAGACATTTGTCTCTCAAGAGGAACACAACAGAGATGTTTATAGTGAGGCTATAAAAGCAGAGAGGAAGGATAAGCAGTAACCAAGACTATCACATCCAATTAAAATCGCCGGGATGACAACAGGAGAATATAATTAAGTATGATAGCAATTTAAGAAAGCAGAAGAAGGAATAGCCAACACAAATTGAAGAAGAAAGGAATTATTACATCTTTGAAGATCATGGGAGGTCAGCCCCTCAGTTATTTGTTTTAGTCCAGAAACAGCATACCCAGCAAGATCCCAGAGAAGGGGACGTCAATTACTGAGTCTTTGAAAGCCATGTAGAGAAACAGAAAGCAATTATAGGAAAGCATAACCAAACAGTTGTTTGCACAACAGCAAATATTATGAGATTCTCATAAATACATAATACATCTTCTACTCAGTACTTAATCACTAAAGCTCCCCTTCTTTTCTCTCAAACACACTAGCAGTTTAACTGTTGTTTTCAATACAAAATACTGGTTAGAGCTTACACACAGTGTGGGGTTTTTTCTTATTTTATTATATTACAAGATAAAAAGAAAAATTATATAACTACACAAATTCTGATAGTGTAAATATTTGTACTGACAACAACAGTCATATTGTTCTGCATACACCTCTATAACTTACGTGAGTATGTTTTATCAACAAAATCGGTTTTGTTTTTATAAAAGAAAAAATAGTAGACTACAACTTTTGTTGCTATCACTAGAGAGGTAGACCTGGCATGTACCTCACAATTGTGCTACAGTGTGACACAGGATAGAAACCAGCAGCATGTGAATATCTATCACTAATACAGGGCACATCACTAAATGCCATACAGCCAGAATGAAGAAAATACTGAAAAATTAAAATGCAGACACAAGCTGTGATTTTCTTATGCTGTAAACCACACAAGTGCTCTGGTACATGTTGGCTTTGCATGCACACTTCAGGGAGTGTCTCCTTATGCCACCAACATTGAGGGTGTAAAAGCCTAGAGAACCATGATACAATTCACAAGGTATATTGGTATCACCAGACTTGTAACATCAGTCAGGCTTTTGCCTGACCTTTCACATGTGAAGCATGGCTGATTGAAAGATAAATATATCCATATGCTGCTTCTCCACAGCTGCTGTTATCAGCAACCTTGATTAAAAAACCAAAAAAACCCTTCACAGCCAACATAAATGTGCCAGCTGATCTCCAGGCTACTGCTATTGAGCTTTACCTTTCAGTAACACAAAGGCACAGCCTTAGTTCTGTACTGCATATCAGTGTGAAGGACCTGCAGACAGCCCCCAGCTCCTGTTCTTTTAAGTGTAGTCCCTCCATGTCGGGATAGATTTCCCAAAATGCTTTTGCTTAATTTTAGATACCAAAATAAATGACCTTGGCTACAGAGAGCACTGCATTCTGTCCCAAGAACCCCAATGCTACATTGCAAAACTCAATTTTACTATGCCTGAAAACACACAAGCAGAAAGGACTGCTTCAGGTCGCAGTTCCAGTAATGATGCCAATGATACAAATCCTTTTGGAGCTGACTTATTTTACCACTCAGGCTTTTCTTTTTCATAGTTTGGTAACTAAAATGTTTTATCCTTGAACTTTCACCTTATGGTAAGCAAGTGCATATAAAATCTAAGCCAACACCACTCTATTCATAGTAAAAAACCCAGTCATTTTCTCATCCAGTCATTCAGCCATCAGCTGGATGACCTATATTCAAGGATGCCAGAGCATAAAAAGGAAAGGAATTGGACTACACAGTAGTCCTTTACACAGTAAAGCAAGAATTTTCTCAGATTTTCACTGAAAGATAAAATCTAAAATCCTCCAAAACCCCATTCTGCAGGTTAAAAAAAGTCAGGGAGACCACTTAAAGGATGGTTCAAGTGGTTCAACATTCTGAACATATTTTCTGACCATCCCTTTACTAGAGAATTGGAAGATCCTACAAAATAATAAAAAAAAAACCCAGGACAGGACGGGACATTTTTCAACATTGTAATTAACAACAACAAATTACAGTGGAATACACTGAATAGCATAACATAATAACATAACACTGCAAACAATGGTGTAGAGAACAGACTCAAAAAAGGCAAATATACTCTTCAAGAAAGCTCAGGACTAACAGCTCGAACACTAAGGTGAGAAAGATGACATCAAAATGAGAGCACTCAGCTTACTTATAAGAAAAATAAAGGAGCAGTCACTGACCAAAAAATCTGATTTTGGCCTCTGAAGACCATCACTCCTGGATAAAATCCAATCAACACACACACTTGTGATAAAATTATAGGAAAAGAAGGTAAAAATAGCAGTAGGTTCATATGTCTTCTGCCAATTCCTCACTTTCATCACTGCCCTCTAAAAGAGAGCTGCCTGAAGAACTCTTGCCTTTAGAGACTTCACACTTGTGTTTTATGTAAATAGCATTGTTTAAAAATTCCCAGCGATCACGAATACACTTTGACAAAGACAATACTGAAAATCCCTGAAGAAAATGATGCTGCATATCTGATGCATCAAAAGCATCATGCATCAATAAATGTGGAAAAGAATTACTCTTTTTATTACTTTAGGGGAAAATACCAAACAGCTACCATATTCAGCAGGCCAGAGAAAATTGTGATGTACTCGTACATGTGACAAACCATCAAGTCACTCCTCAGCCTAACTGGAAATGCAACAAGCTTCCCATGAGACCTGGGTATTTTTCCAGTTCATCATTGAATCAGTTCATTTGTCAAATTCAACTGAGCAAATCCTTTCTCATCCAATCTCCATTTTACTTTGACAAGAAGAAACAGTTTGGGTAGTAGAGTTGATTTGAAAACATAAAACTCTGTGTGGGTTTTAGGTGGCAGATGAATACGCTTTTATGGTTGCAGAAAACATTTGTATGTACACAAAGGAATGTTACTTTTTAGCTCATACACACTGTACACAGGTATGCAGACACACATCTGCAGAAGAAGAAAATTCAGCTTTCCTAAATCCAAATCTGTTCCTGAACATACTTGGGACTGGCAGCCTATGGCACACCAAAGCAAATCAACTTTTTTGGATTTCAGTAAAGATTTCAATGCTGTCTCTCACAGGATCTTTCTGCACAAAATGTCCAGCAAAGCAAAGCATCACAAAATAAAAATTAAAAAAGGAAAAAGAAAGAAAAAAAATACTAAGTTGCCATGAACTTTGGATGCAAAAGCTGAACCAACCTTTTGGAAAAGTTGAATAAATTTTCCTAATTCTCAGTAAATAAGTTGCTGAAAGAAATAATCCTGGTTAGAGCACTATGTAGCACTAAATCAAATCCCTGTCTTTAGATCCAAATGATTCACAATTTGCTTCATGATTAAATCTATTACCTGGTAAAACAATAACTACATCCCTATATGAAAAAACCCTGTATTTTTTTCAAATAATTACATTTAAAATTAACTGTTATTTTCAACAGAGAAATAACAATCAAATATAATAAATAATCAGGGCATTTTCTATCAGGAATAATCTCACTTCACAAAATAAATGTTACTTCTCATTCTATTCACAGTATCGATGAGTAAAAGTATGTTGAAAGTTCAATTACATGAGGTAATTTAAATTACATTTGCTCCTTAAACGCTCTTTTTTTTTTAACTTGCCCACAACACGGCAAGAACTCTTCAGTACTTAATTTATAGGCTTCATTCTATTTTCCCTGTATATTTTACCATTTAATTTATAAAGAGTTCTTTTATTCATGAAAGTAGCATGCAGCTTCTTTCCATCTAAGGTAATCTTATTTTAGTACTGTCCCACATTAGCCTGGGATAGAAAAAAGGAAATTTATCTTTAAAATCATAAGTAGTAGATTATACTAATGCTGAAAGCTACATGATTTTAATTTTCTTTGAAAATAAATACAGAAAAATAAAATAGCACCCATGGAAGTTAGTGCAATAAACATAATACATACACACAGGTCAACATACAGGACTTATTTGCTGCAACTCAAAGATTTGGCAGCACCTAGTTTTGTTGAATACACCTTTTCAGTAATTATAACCCAGTTCTGTCATGCAAATGAGTTTAACTTCTAATAGCTGTTTAACAGTAAACATTTCCAATACCTCCAGCATGCTTGAAATCTGGACATGATGAGGTTCAGTGACTTCAAGTTTGTTGCAGAGTGGAACCTTTGCATTAATTAATAGCAAGTATTTTCATTTGCACAAACCATGCAGTGTAGAGTGAGCTGAAGAGCAGCACTCTCCAACCTGGAAGTGTCAACGCTCACTTGCATTGATGGCTTGAGGTTGTCAAGCCTCAAAGAGCTTTGTTGGCTTATACACGTCACCAATGCTCTGAAAATTTTTCTAGATAAACTGTTGAATCTCGCTGGCACAGCTACAAAGTGTTCTCACCTCTCTGTGTAAGAGGCCACTGACCTCTGCAACAGGAGCATGAGAAGGGACATTGCAAGGAGCAGGAAGGTACAGTCACATCTGCTGAGGCTCCTGGGCTGGTAATCCCTCCTTTGAGAGGAGGCTGGAGGCAGCAGTGTCTTCAGCACCTACACCAAGGCCTTCCAGAACTTGCCTGTCAAAACTCCAGCAAAATCCCTGGCTGATGCTAGGGCTCTTTCACATATTGCTTACGGGATTTTCAATGTGTAAAGTTTTCTCTATAAGTAAATGAATGAATTAACTGTATTGTTCCTCTTTTGTAGTCTTGTTATCAGCTCCTGGAGTCATGACACAGAAGAACACACTCAACATTTCTGCACTCAAGTGATAAGGTAGCTTCCTTAGCTAAACAGAAAAAACCTGAAAGCAGAGATGCACTCACAGAATTTTGGCCCAGAGGAGGACATCTGGCTTGTATCCTAAACTCTTGCTTCTCAAACTTGCTTTGTTATCCCCAGAACCTCTGTTGCCACTTAACTTTCCTGGCCTGATCCTACTCCTACCCAGACTTGTCACACTTGACTTTTGAAGCCCTTGATTTTTGTTGTCATGCTGAGCTGGCAAGGACATCTCATTTAAGGTCATTTTATATGAGGTTTTATTATGGCATTCCTATCCATCATATTAATTTCAAATCAGAAAATCCCCACCCCAAAACATAAAGCAAAAAATGATACACAGTTCACATCCATTACCAGTGCTATCAGACAGCATAACAAATTTTGTGTAAGACAGAATTTATGCAAGACAGAAGTAGGATATTTAGTAACCACAAAAGTTCCAGTGGGAATATTTTGCTTCACTTGTGGGACCTAGGCAACTATTGGAGAGCAGAGAAGAATTGCACCAGAAAAAAAAAAAAACAAAAACAAAAAAACAAAAACAAACCCTGAACAGGTCACCAGTATATTCCTGGCAAACTATTTTCCCAGATGCAGCCATAAATTCATCTGTGGACAGGTGCCAGTCTCTGCCAGCTCCATATCTCTGCACTCCTTAGCCCCAGAAAATTTCACTCTTTCAGAAGAATTTTTTCCTTCTGCTTCTCCACCTCCAGCTCAAAGCAACAAAGGACATTGGGGAATCTGGCTGGCCTCTCCATGTAACTTTACGTTAATCCTTTTGCCAATAAGGAGAAATGCTGTGATACTTGCTGCCAAAGCTTCCTGCCTTTCCATGCTGTATGGAGGGCAAATTAATACATAGTGTTTAAAGAGAAGGTAGGCTTTTATTTCCACAGCCAGAGAAGTGTATTTACTTGTTAATCTCCATTTTATTAAGTGTACAAGTACAGATCTCATCTCTGCAAGCTCTAGAGATAGAAGAGATGGAGAGAAAGAAGCACCTGACATAAAAAAGCAATACTGCTTAAAAAAAAAAAAAAAAAGAAGAAGAAAAAGATTTCAAACACAGAATTTCAAATAGTCTGAAGAAAGATAAATTCTACATAAGCAAACTCCAGTTTACAGACTGCTTATTTACACAGTCCAGTGTCTGACTATTTACCCTGGAATAGTTGTTACTTGCATAGTAATCAAGACCACGCTTACTACAGCTGTTGCAGAGTGAATGAACCCTCTTCTCAGCTAAACAATGACAGGGTTCAGCCAGAGCAGGCATCTAAGAAGGGACCAAGCAGCAGAGATTATGTGAGGTCTGAGGAGAGAAGCAGACAGCTGAATCCAGCAAGGCAGCCAAAAGCTTCTACTGGGCAGAAAAAAACCCAAGGCCTTTTCTGCATATGCAGATTTTTCTTACAATTTTTATAATGTTTACATGCTAAATCCACTAGATTATGCTGAATTTCCGAGCTAAACTGATCATCCACAAGACACAGGCTTTGGAATCAGCATGACCATTAAATAGTTTAGGAATATCTTTGCCCATTAGCAGTCCATAGGGCTTTTTAATTTTTTGCCCCTAGAGTACAGCTGCTGGTTTGACTCAAAATAACAATTTTTAATATCCATTGAAAAAGCAACCCCTGCAAACTTCTTGTACAAAGACTTTGTGTTGGAGCTCACTTGTTTAGTTCATTTCCTGTCACCAACACAAACAAGCTATGGCAATAATCACACTTCTATTTGAGTAACTCTTCCTATTAAGAGGCTTCTGCTGTCAGTTTAGCAGTCACATATCATACTCCAAATGAATGCTGCTATCCTGGCAAAAATCTACAATACTGAGCTGATCTGAGAGTCTCTCTTTGAACTGCAGTAGCAGAAGAAGATAATGACCTTCCCTGGTAGACTTACAGACTCCAGAAACAGAGAAACGTCGGAAGTCTCTTGTTTTTCAGGAACTTTTTGGTGTTTAGTACAGAAATTTTTGGAGGCAGGAGGGTTGAGATTTGGTTTAGTTGGTTTTTTTACTGGTCTTTTGATTTTTGGAGTCTAGAGTGGCCAGTGCCAAAGGAAGAACTCTAAAGTAAATTTTTTACTTTCTTGGCAACACATACACGATAACTTCAAAAGATGACAACAGCTTTGTTACTATGCCCAAATGTGTAAAAACAAATCATAAAATGTATCTTTTTAAAAAAAGAGTATTCCTCTGTAAGAACAACACAGGATTTTTTTTTCTGAGTTATAGTAGTTGGAGCCCTCAACCATACTTCTTTTAAGTTGCAACATGATAAAGCTCATAATGACTCTGACTGATAAATAAAACACTTGTGACTTGGGTGATGAAAACACTGCAGAACAATCTAAACATGCCCACAAATTAACCAATTTTTCGGCATGTTTAGATTGTTCTGCAATGAACTTTATGAACCACTACACTCATTTAGATAGAGCAGCAGACCCTCATTACTCAAAATCAGCAAGTTTCAAGTGTGTAACAAGGACAGTGAAACACCCAGCCAAAACAAATCAAGAGGCAAACAAAAATTTGAAAAAGAAACCAAGAAACCCGACTTCTAGCTAATGTTTCCTAAAAGGCATTCATTTGAGACTGGATATGCAGTAGTTTTTATGCAGAAGTAGGTTTTAAGCTTGAATCTCTCAAGATCAAGGTAATAGCAAAATATAGAAGAAAAGTAATGCAAGCTAGAAACAGATCTGAAATTACTGAGGAGAGAAGGTGTATTTCTATGAAACAAAGCAGAGATTTTTAAGCCTTGGTTGATGAGGAAGAATACACATGCATGTAAAACCACATTTGAAACAGCACAGTGCCATATAAAAAGAACATGCCACTAATTTATAAAGATTGGACAACTCATAGTCAAATGCAATATGCAGGTTTTCTGACTCTAAATCCCTAAGAACCTTTTGAAAATCTGGTCCATATTGCTTGAAAACATGACTTTAGTCTTTCATCTCAAATTCTTCATGCAAATCAAATCTTTCATCCATTTCATTACCTTACTACTATCAGTGGCACTTAAGAGAACATTATCAACATCATTTTATGTAAAAAAAAAATCAATTAGGCAAACAAATTTTATCCACAAATACATATTATATGTATTTCTCTAAATAACAATAATAAAAGTTTCAGCAGTAAATATTTCAGTAGCGGGGGTCACGATGCCAATATAGCACCTTTGAGGTTCAAACAGAAGCCTGAGAGGTAATTCTTCTGCGTATTTCCTAAATGCTTTTGCTCATGTGGGTTGTGGTTTTACTTGTTCTCTCTTTAAACGTACATGCACATTTAGGAACATGAATAAACACCCTTGCAAGCTGATTTTGAACAGAGAATATATAAACTTTTACTTGGAGGGGGCTGGGTGTTTTTGATCACCATTATAAAGTCAAACTCACTCAATCTTTTGACAGACCACTGTGGTCTCGGTCAGCAAAAGAAGAAGATAACCTCTGGTTAAAAGACATACCTCTGTGAGGAACGATTTGGCTGTGGAAGGGTTCATGATGAGAATGGCCCGTCTCAGGGTGTCCCGGTAGCGGTTCAGCTCTTCTATTCTCATAGTGGCAAAGAGACCCGTGATCATTTTATTGATGTTGTTTTCTACTTTCTGTAAGGCTACATCCATTCCCTGTTGAGATACTTTGTCCAGAAACTCTTGTATTCCACGGATATCTAGAAAAATCAGAAGGCAAACAATGTTAATTGTTAGATGTTAATTGGTAAGTGGAAAAAAAAGACACCAGTAACTGCTCGATTTATCTGAGAGAAATATTTTGTCAGGCAGGTCCCTACAGGCTTTCCCTTAATATTCATTAAACTTCTTCCTTAGTTATACTCACTGCATTCTTTAAAGTACTATAACAGGAGAGAGAATGGCTGCACAACAGCTTTTGTCCAAAACAGACATAAGAAAACAAACCTACAAACACTTCTAGCAATTTTCCTAATTTGGCCATTCAGCCATCCCACTTTGTCCTAATCTTTCTTAAAGGACTTTCACACTAAAATCCATATAGGGCAGTGAGACCATGGTGACCATCACACATAATTCATTTTTCAAGCAAGGGTTGTTGGAGGGCAATTGAGGAGGGGAAAGGCAGGCAGCAGATGGTTTTCTTCCATGAAACTCAAAACTATGTTATCCATATTATGTAGCTTGATGTAGCTAAGTGAAGCTTGGGCTGTTCACTCACCAAAAAGTCTTAACGTTGTTCTAAACTTCAGAACTATTTATTTGCTTCAAAATCTCAACAAACACCAGGTGTACAGTTGCAATGATACTGCCTGCAATGATCTGAAACCACTGGCTGAGTTTAGTAAATTTTCCCCAGCAAATTGTTCCTGTAGACCTCTCTGGCTCACTCTGGGTAAACCCTTCTTTAGGAACAATTTAGAAAGAAAGACTTGATCAGCAAAATGTTGACTGAGTTTATTACCTGGCTTTTAATGTATTTATAGTTACTAACTGAAATGTCTGAGAACTCTTCACATTGTTATGCTGCCTCCGGCTGGCCCAAGCCTTTGGAAGGGCTTTTTCCAGTAGTGAACTCCACAAGCGTGCTTGACTTTTTCTTTCCCTTTGCTCTTCTGAATGATTTTAACTACAATCCCAAACTTTATGTTTAAAAATTAAAATCATCCAATGACTTCACAAGTCAGATCTGGGCCTTCTGAACCTCAGGAAAAGCCCTTCAGCTTCACTGAGTCCTCACTATCTGACTCCTAGTCACCACTGCAGATTCTCAATCTGTTTTCAAGAGCTAAGCCACCAGTTCCCTAACATGACTCTTCCCTCCAGCAGTCGCTCTGACCTGCTGTCCCAGAGGACACTCAGCAAGACTTCTTTTCTTCCCTACTGGCATGCAAGCCTCCCACACACCCAACTGCTCTCAGTTAGGGGAAAAAGAAACAGCCCTAGAGTCAACACAACAGACACTAGCTGAAACACACATTATAGGAAAGGGAAAACAGAAAAATAAATCAGTAACCCCACATAAACAGGAATTTCTGAAGAGACATTTCTTCAAAAAATAAATGTTCCTCAGGTTCAGGAGGGCATTTGTGGTTAAAATCACCAGAAAATATTTCTCCCATTAGAACACTCAATCTGGTCTCTCCTAGATGCAGAGTCTTAGATCCAGTCTCTGAGGGACTGGAGTTCCTTCTTTGCTTGTCTCAATCACTCATTTTCCAGGGGAATGGTCAGACCTGGAGCTACGGGCTTATTATGTGTCTTTATGAGACATCTTATAGATGAGAGAGCTTCCAATCAGACATTCTCAACAGCCTGGCTACTCAGATCTTTTATCCTGACCTACTGACTTCTCCTGCTCCCTGTTCTTCTTATAGGACGTGCCACAAACAGCGGTATTAGGAAAACAAAGTTCAGTCTGCACAGAAGAAAAAAATGCTCTGCCTGCATTATCAGCAAAGATCAACTAACTAGAGAGTATTACAGACAGCCATCCACCTTCAGCACCAGTTTACTGAGATGCTTCAAATTATGAAGAAATAGCCATGCTTATAATCAAACAGTAAACAAGAATAATCCAACAGGGTTAGTCCTGGAAGTCCATCATAATAAGCAAGCTGGGTCTTCTGTCTAGAGCTCCAAAATACCATGAACTAGAAAGAAATGGTATTTTAGGCATTTAGGCTATTTCAGACATTCATTAGACCAAAACCTCACTCTCCAGACACTGCCAAAATATCAGTATTACTGAAGACTTGTAGGATAGTTTAACCATGAATAAAATACATGCATGCCCTAAAAATAAAGTTCCATAAGAGAATCAGATACCAATTACAGCTTCTATTTAATATCTAAATCAGGAAAATTAGATTCAATCTAATCAGAGATGTTAGAAATTTTTGGCACTTTAAATACCGACAAGATTATTTGAAGTGCTACAAATATGTCTAGTTTTATGCAAATGATAACTTCTTTCTACATTAACCCCTTCATTCTAAAGCTCCTGAGGCTCACACACTCAGAGGATTACTCAGGATCCAGACTAATTAAATCATATAATGGGTAAAACTGACCTGTTGAAGTCAAAATCACTGAATCACAGGGAACACATGTAGATGGGACCTAAATATGCTATTGAAACATCAGGAAGAAAATTTACTTAGGCTATGAAGGCCTTTTTAAAGACTTAAATACTATCTCATAAATTCATATATTTTCTGACACCAGAACAGGGTGAACAGGAACTATCAAACAAAGCTTGGTCCTCTTTCAAAACAAGAACATAATTTCACTTGACATGAATTTAGAAACACACTGGAGTTATTGACTGATATTCTGCATAATCTGTGTTGACCCAGAAGCCAGATTATAGGATCAAATGGTTTTCTTTGCCATGAAGATCTGCATATAAATAATGAAACAATTATATTGAATCTTCATTAAATGATGAGACAAAAGAGATCCAGTATTGTTCTCTACATTTATTAGGTGATTGTGTCAGTACTGCATCTGTGTGATATGCTATTAGGAAAACACCACCATTCTAATGGAAAATGTGTCAAACCAGGATTCCTACTTCTGCTTTATTACTTCTGTCTTTATTACACAGAGACATGGGTAGGAAGTAAATACAGACTCTGGTTATACCTCACCTTACCCAGTAGCAGAATGGAGGGATTGGTGGCGCTCACCTGCTGCTGTGAAACAGCAGAAAGCACATAAATACACCCTGCAATTTAAATGCTATTTAAATCACGAGGGTACTTCCAACATTTCAGCAGTGAGTCACTAGCAATGATCATATTCAAAGTGTATGCCAAAGAACAGATGCTGCCACTGAATGGGCAGCATTATCTTTCCTGCGTGGATTGTCTGAAAGTGGCACATATCCACACTGAACTGTGGAATCATCTTTCTAATAGATAAACTCCTTCTGCAGAAAAATCTGGCAAGCAACCTGTGGCACAGATGGCTTTACTGAGGAGACACAAGACTGTTCATGTCTGGAACACAGGTGTTTCTTGCCCTGAATTTGCTAGCCAACCAACCTGTTGCCCAGCCAGAAGTCACATTTCTACTTTCTATTTAAATCTGACGAGTCACAGGCATTGTCAGAAATTCAGAAGAGTTTCCCCATTATCACCAGTATTAATTATCCTCCTCAGTGATCAAAGCCAAGGTTAGCATGTAGAGACAGATCAATGCTAAAGCCAAATTTGCCATCTCCTCTCCCAGCTCAATGCCACTATTATTTAGTATTACATTTCCTGTTTTTTCACTGGACAGCCATCACTTCCAGTCTACACACTTGTGCACAAGAACAGAGTACCCCTCTGTAGTCAGCATCACCTATGGGGTTAAATCAGGCTGGAAATTTAAAAGCATTACCAAACATTCTCCTTATAACCAAAACAGCTCAATTTAAGAGATTCTGAAGGTGGCTTGGAAGCGCTAATAAACCTAGCAAGCAAAATTTATCAAGGCCTCTCTTGGAAATGTCCTTTCCAGGCATACATTAACCATGCCACAAGGCAGAGGTCTACAGGGAGGCCTTATGGTCTGCACTGGTGGTGCACAGCAGGTCCAACGCTGGGCACAGCAGCCTGGTTCTGAGGAGAGCTCAAGGCTTAGAGCCTCTGAAGCTCTGCAGACTTGGTTGATATGTTCAAGGGCAGGTACTCAGTATAACACTGCTCCAGCTGAGACCTGAATTCAGGTGACAGCTTCACCAAACTTGTCATTATGGTGTCAGCTGCTGCGGATTCTGACCTAAGAAAGAATTTAGGAAATGAAGCATAAACTCACACACCTTCTTCTCACTGAACAATCTTTTTGATACTGAAGAGAGCACAAGAAACACGTACTCCTGCGTTTCTTAAATACAGAGCATGCTCAGAGAAGAGTGCCCTTCACAGACTACAGGTCTAAATCGAGTTAAATGACCAGCCTGGCAGGAACACTCAGACCTCACCTAACATAAACCATAAGAACCATCTAATGGAAAAGCTCAGGCACATGGTATGAATTGTGGGGCTGTTCAGAGCAGGGCAAGGAGGGGGATTTTAATGAGCCTGTGAGTCCCTTCTAACTCAGAACATTCTATGATTCTTGCACAAGGGGTTTTTTTAATCATGGGACCAGATCTCATCTCACTTTTTTGTTCTCTCTGGCTCCCCATAACTTTCCTTTGCCATCTCTGTTTCATACAGAGGCAGCAAGTGCCCTAATCCATCCTGGAAAAAGCCTAATAATCAGGGCATTCTAGAACAAAATATGCTGGTTTTCAGACATCTAATACAGGAATACCGGGATGCATATGCAGTGAAGATTTTATAAGCTGACTTAAATGAACAGCAAATATTAAATAACTCATATGCTAAGTACCTCTTACACCCTTATTAAGAAGAAACATCTACAAGTAGATGCAAAATTCACTTTTTTTTTTTTTTTCAGTTCACACTATTATCAGGAGATGAGAAAGATGGCACTATTCACTAATGGTAATAAATTAATCCATCCACCTGTATCGTTGTTCCACCTAAATTACAAGGCACTCACTGTGCACTTAGGTTGTCTCAAGCCTGGCTCACAGTCATTAGCTCATCCTCCCTCTGATGGCATTTCAGATCTGAGAACATTCTCCTCAGTGTATCTGCCTGATAAATACCAACTGATTCAGCTGCAGTGGTAAAGGTGAATGTGCCTGTCATAAATATTCACTGCCTGATTTGCACAAAAGACCACTGTGTTTGTACAGATGATGAGAAAAGCCATTGTATAGCAAATAACACGGTTCAAATTCTTATCAAGAATAGCTTTCCAAGTCTACCACAGTGATTTTTCCTTCCACGACGCTGGCTAACGTGACAGCAACTATTAACTGTGGTAATGCACTGTACATGAAGGAGCTGTGCAGCTTCAGCTGGGCTCTGATAGTGCCCCTGCTCTGTGTAAGGACTTGTGCAAAGTGTTTGCATTCCTGTGCACATGCTGATCTCTATTAACATGGTCAAGATCCAGACTGAGGAAAACAACAATTTAGCAAGATGATTCGGTAACAGTCCTTCATTTTACTTCCACAGCAGTGGGATTCCTTCTCATTAGTCATCTTATATGTAAATTGTTGAACCTCTAAATTAAAACAAATTTTAAAAAAAATCATCACAGCTCTTTCATATAACAATTTGGGAACTCAGAAGGACCAGTTATCTGAGAAATTTCAGCTGGATGATCTAACTTCAGAGAATATAGCAGTAGTTCAAACTCATGAGAAGTAAATTTAAGCCCAAATGTTTAATTACATACACAATCTCTTACCAGAATTTCTGCAACCTAAGAAGTGGAGCTGTATCTTGGGAGAAACAGAACACTTGTAAATGGTACAAATGACTGGGGTCTTTCCTTGCCTTGTTTGAAATTTTCTGAAATTTTACACATAAAAAAGAAGTAAACAAATTGTCTCAATTTTTTTAGTATCACTGAACTAAAAAAAAATTAAAACAATACACTTGTATACTTTTTTCTTTTTTGAAGGCATTTCCATTTCAAATTGAAATATAAGCAGGTGATTTCAATTTTTGTTGTTTGATATGAACTATTTTGGCACTAGAAATGTCTGTGTAATCCCTATTTTAAAGGTCTGTTCAAATATCATTTACATTAGCTACTTTTGTGTCATATTACCAATTATTAGAAATTATCCTTTAGATAAGCAAAAGCAATACAGATAGTCTTGAGCAGCTGAATCAGTGTTGGGGGAAAGATAGCAACATTTGCAATTTTCAAATCCTGCAAGTCTTCCATTTTGAACCTTACTGAGGGTTGACATAAGATGCTTCCTTTGAGTTCCTTTCTGCATTTTTTTTTCCTTACTGGAAGGAAAGAGGAAAAAAGCAAAGAATAAAAAAAGATAAGTAAGAATGAAGCTAGAACTAATCCTTCAGAGCATCTGCTGTTACTGTTACTTCTCAAAAAAGGAAGTCAGATTGTGATCACCAGCTTCACTTGTGAAGGCTGATATGGCAATATATTCTATCCATGTACTTTTGACTGTATAACTTGCTTTCTATCTCTTCATTCAATTCCATTTTGACTACAGTTTGCATTAGAGATTTCCAAAGGGCTTCTACGGGTTGTCTTTGAGTGAAACAACCTCTTGCGCAAAGAAATGAATTTTCCCTGCCTAATACCTTCAAATCATGCTCAACTTAAAATTTATGTGTAAATCCTGTACAACAGAACTTTGTATTTCTGTGTAGGTAAAAGTCTTTATTAAATAGCAACTGCATGTATATATATTTTAGTAAGTCTGTATAATTCATCAGCTGTCCCTGTCAGCCACTGCTGCTCCCTGTTGGTTCTCATAAGTGTGAGGAACCTTGCATCTCAGGGAGATGGAGTAAAGAACAACAAAGAGCGTCCTTGCAGTGAACAATTTGAGAATATTTGACAGGCTGAGAAAGTTGGGATTCAACCTGCAGAAGAGAAACTGGTGTGGAGATCTCATAACAACCTTCCAGTACCTGCAGGGGGGCTACAGGGGAGCCAGAGAGGGACCCCACCCCAGACACGACAGTGATAGGAAAAGGAGCAGTGAGTTAAAAAGGAAAGAGGGATGATTTTGATTAGGTATTAGGAAGAAATTCTTGACTGTGAAGGTGGTAAGACACTGCCAGAGGTTGCCATTCCATGTGTTATAAACTTCCTTAAGACAAACTGTTCTCTGACTCTGCATCACTCTCTTCCTAAAGAACATTGTCAGTTGATTGAAAGTTTACAGCATAGAAACAGGAATATTTTATGAGTGAACTGATGCTGTGAAAAACACAACCTACAAAAGTGAAACTGATAAACTAAGATTTAGGAATACTACTATAAATATTTTCTAGCTCTTTCCTGTCTCTGATTCCTCTTTTTCCTGACTGGTTAAAACTCTCAAAGACAAGTTTTCTTCATAATTTATGATATTAATTGACATTTACAATGTTTTTATGCTGAATTCATGTGGGGCTTTTTTTTTTTCCCAATGGTGATATAATTTCTTCAATTCAACGTGCAAAAATTACTTTTCTCAAAAGTTTCCTGCTCATTTGAATACCTCTCATTTATTTAGCTGCCAAACTACAAACTTACAAACCGAATTTTAATACTTCTGAGAAGATAGAACAATGTGTTAAGAGTTGAAAAATACTTAGCAAACAGTGGCAGATATCAGTACAAGCTTCAGGAGTTCAAATATTCTCTAAATAAACCACTGTTCTTCTGATGAAGGCTGCATATAAAAATGAAACCTTGTACCTCTGCAGAACCTTAAAATAACCCCTCACTTACAGTTTTCCCACTGCACAGATATTGGGAGAACATCTACAGTTTAATTTCTACTAACATAACACAGGAGAAACGTTTGAAGGCTTTACCCATCCCCTCCCTAGGAACTGCAACATGAGGGGGTGACAAACACTCTTATCTTGCTACATATTCACTTAATAGTTCCTGCAATGCATCCCTCCAAGTGTTCTGTGGCTGAAAAGTAGAAGCATGACCACTTTTCCACTAGAGAAATTTTATAGAATAATTCAGAAGTTGAATCATTTTAGGGTCGCCCAAATTATACACTCAATCTGCAGTGGTAAGATCAATCAGTAAATGCAAGTTGTGACAGAAGTTCTCACCTGACACGCTAAAGTTACACAGATGAAAACTAATGCTCCTTTCCTTATCTGTATGACGTAATAAATACTAATGGAAATTTAAAAAAAGTTCAGTAATAAGCCTGAATTAATTATATGTTTATTGAGGCACAGTGAAGCAAATGAGTATGGGAAGCTGGCAAAGAGCCAGATGAGTAATAAACAGTTTTAAGACTGTCTGGAGACAGACTTGAGAATATTATAGTCATCAAGCAGCTGAAAACAGCCTCAGGGTAATTATAAGCATTTGCAATCGATTAAAGAGAGCATGATTCTTTTATGAGTCTTTATTAAACTTGCATTAAAACTTGAAACGATTAGAAAATGTTATGGTTTCAAGCACATCTATGCCAGTGGTCATCATATTTATTTCTGGGAAATGTGTGTGCAGGAAAGTGTCCACAGCATCACTTACTCTATACAAGTTTTAAAAGAAATGCTGGGAATTTGGGGGGCCATACATACAGAAGGGCATCATCTCAGAATATCACCCTTAAAATGCAGGAGGTAGCCTTTCCGCAAGCAGCTCAGCATTTCAGGTTCCAGGTTTAATCCCTGTTTTGCTGGGACCTCACACCACTGCCTTCACCCTTTCCTTGTGCAGAAATAATTGGAAACCCTCGTATATGATAAAGGAGCAAGAAGGGAGACTCATGAGGAAGCTTTTACAACACAGATGCCCACTAAAGTCTTTCTTACTGCTAACCTCCTCCCTTCTGCTCCAGCCAAGTCTTGACAATTACTTCTAAAACCTCTCTCTCCTATGGGAATGCCTCCTTCAGCCTCATAGAGCAAATCCCCTTCATAGCCTTAATGCTTGCTTTTTTCTTCTTCTTTACAGAAGTTAAAATTAAATTATCACCTAAGGGAATGGCAAATATCTATTGCCAAATATTTGCAGTATTAGTAGGAAGGTCAAAAAACTCTAAGGAAAGATATCTTAGCTCTGGAATCAGTAAATATTTCATAGATGAAATTCCAGTGATGGCTGCACAGCAAAAGCATGCTGGGGTGAAATACACAAGGTTAGGTCAAAAATTGGGACAGAGAAATGAGGTTAAGAATTTTTTTCTTTTAATATAAAATACAGAAGGGTTTTTAAATTATACTATCATCACTATAAAAGAAGTGGGATTAAGATAAAATTAATTCTCTAGAAAAAATATCTTATTGCCTCAGCCTTTCAAGAGGAAAACTGCAGAATCTTTCTACCTACTTTAACAGCAACAAAACATTAAAAATAAATGTTTTCAAACAGCTAGACTTTCTGTCTTTCATCTTAGAAATGCAGAGATACCTACACTGTAAATTGCACAAAATTCACAGCCATGTTCTTGCAGTGATTGACTGGTTTCTTCATAAAGAATTTACTACTACAGAAAAGTATTTACATTTTTTTCCTGGAAAATACCGTGAGCTGTAAACTGCTCGTGAGTAAAACATGAATTGCAAAAGCTTGTCCCCTGTTGATACACCACAGAGATAAAACCCAACATTATGCTAGCATTGCAGCTCAATCACTCTGCTTGTACAGCCTGGGCTCACACATTCTGGTCTCAAATTACTATCTAGTTCTGTGAAATGTGTCTT
Source organism: Brachypodius melanocephalos (assembly GCA_013398615.1). Classification (NCBI taxonomy): domain Eukaryota; kingdom Metazoa; phylum Chordata; class Aves; order Passeriformes; family Pycnonotidae; genus Brachypodius; species Brachypodius melanocephalos. The sequence goes on from VZSR01000931.1 coordinate 2,262,802, forward strand.
TTTCATGTTGGTTTTTGGGGACTAGCCACTGCCAGGTGCTAGTCTGTGAATCAGGTAGGATTTGTTGTTTCAAACTGCATTTTGCTCGCTTTGAACTTAAAACCATAAAGATTAACAACTTGGCAAACTTGCTCAAAATGTTTACAGATGGCAGTGGTTCTTTTTATAAATCCAAACTTTGCAGCTTCCAAAGACATAAGTTAAACATTTACGGTGTCCAATCCGAAAATGTCTTCACTGAAAGGGTGCTGATGCTCCTAAGGAGGAATTCAGAGGAGGAGCTTCCCAGTCTCTACATCTGCTTGTGAGAAGGAGATGCACAAACACCCTCTGCACAGTGATCCTACACATTGAGCTGAGCAGTCAAGAATGAAGCAAGTAGGAGCTGATTTGGCTGCTTAAACGAAGTAAATTTGGCTTCTACATTCTGTGTGGATAGTAATTTTAATAGCAGTTTGAGAAAGGCATCAGTCTACTGAATAATTTTGCTGCATTTCACACCGCCTACTCTTTATCTCTGCAAGAAGACTCTCTTTAATGGCCTTTGAAGAAGTGCAGAATTGTTCTTGAATGCTGTTAATATCCATGTATTAAATTTTCTTACACAAAATCAGATGTTATGTCCTGGACAGACTCTAACTAATTTTACCAGAAGGAACAAAACACACTGAATACAATGGGACTGACTGCACTGGGAGTTTGGTCTAGATCATGCTTGCAGAGTGCAAGGACTGGGAAAAGGACGGCTTGTTCTGATTTTCAAAAGTTCATCTGAATTTATACACTAAAGATACAACTGTGGTAAATGAAATATAGCAAATATTACCTAAGTCTGCTCACTTTAAAATGTTCTTTTTTCTCACATCCCCACTCATTAATTCCTACTGTATGTTGGGTTTACATTTGTAACTGTGGAGGCTCTACCACTTAGAAAAGACTATGACTTTTCTAGAGACTTCACTTAGTCTTTACTAAGTCAACAGCAGCAAAATATGGGTTTTTACAATTATCAAGGTGTCCTTCGTTTGGTCTTAAAATAGTCAGCCTACCTTCAGAATTCTTGGAAAAGAAACACAATCTGAAAACTTAGATGTCAGTTATTTTAGAAATGCATTTCTACCTCAACCTTTTTTCAACATCTAGTTGGTTATGACTTAATGGAAGAATTGCTTCCTTCAGAGGCTTTCCTTGTCAGTAAAGAACCTTTAAGTAGACTTGAAATTTCTAAGATTTAGATGTTAGTACAGTAGTGTTAAAAGAGTAAAACTGAATATATTCATCTAGTTATATTCAAAATAAGACTTTGAGATTTTTAAGCAGGATAACATAGGGCAAATTATTCTCAGACCTGCAGAAAACGTTTCCATAATAAAAAATTCTCTGATAATGAATAGGAATCTATGATAGACTGCAAGATAAAACTCAAAAGCTATTCTATTGATAGAATTTAAAAACTTTGATTTTGATAAATTGACACATAAAGGTTTGCAGCTTGTATTGAAGGTGCAAGGCAACTGGTTTAGTGCAGTATGTACTTTGGATAAGATCCCAATTTTACTGCAGGAAAATTTATTTTAAATATGAAAGGCCCATTTTCTTCCACAGAGAAAAAATATTACTGGAAATAATTTCAGTAATACAACTAAAGTATTTTTAAAAATAATTAAATTAAATGACTATACAAAATAATTAATTGGAAAGGAAAGTACTGAAATTCTGCTGGTTGTTGGAATCAGTCAATTAGTGCTTTCACATTTTCTAACTTATGAAAATACAGCAAGAACGGGAAAAAAAGAGATGAACATATACCAGAATCTATATTCTCATTATTTGTCAAGTGTCATTTACTGCTACAGAGACACCACTTCATGTTACGATACACACCTTGAGAAGGAATGATCACTGCACATGAAAAAATACGACCAGGGCAAGAAATTGCTGCTTGCACAGGTGTCAGTTTTGCAGACAGCTGTGCACAACACATCAATAATCTCCTCCTAATGTGAAATTAATTCTAATGCAGGTATCAAACTCCCACCTGCTTTAATGTTTAATACTAAATGTTCTATTAAAATGTCTAATATTAACTGCTGCAAGCAGTTAGATTGAGCAAAGCTTTTAGCAAGAATTTTATTTTAGAGAAAATAAACAAGTCTCACTGCAGCAGAACCTCTCAGGCAAGCGGAGGTACAGGACTGGGATCTTCCAGAGAAAATTGCAACCGCTCTTACATGCCCTGATGCTGACCAAAGCGATGGAGTATTCCTGGACCTCCACCCTATATCTGCATGTCCAGTCTTGACTTCTTCATAAAACAGGCACAGAAGTTAATGGCAGTGTCCCCTTTTTCAGGGCCTTCTGCAGTTCTAGGGCCAATTCTCTTTTTAGAAATTCAAACTGATGCTGGAAGAGTTTTCTTTTCTGAAAATATTTCACCTCTGGAGACCCATCTAAAGAAAGGCTTTCTCAAACATCACAGAATTGTGGAATAGTTAGAGTTGGATGGGATTTCAGGACATCACACTGTCCAACCCACTTCTCAAAGCATGGTGAACACTGAATTCAGACTTATCCACTCTGCAATCCATTATAAAGTGATGCCAGTTCCTCTTTTCATGACATTAATTTCTTTGTCCCTCTGTGCTAGTTCCTCTTCCATCAGTAGAGAATCCATGAAAAGAAAATGTGAAATGCTAACATATGAGACACATTTTCATTTTATCAATAAAATTGCAGGAAAAGCAGAGAAAATGATGTAATTTGTTAATATTTATAACAATCTGGTAAGATTACTCCCTAGGGGATAGTAATCAAAAAATGTCACCATGTGTCTGTGAAAACTGCTGTCATAGATCAAAAACTGGGTAAAAGGACTGTGAACAGGGAAAACAAAGTGTCAAACCTAATGATTTCACCTGAAACATGTTAGCAAAGCATTAGAGGGGTGTTCCAGTATGAGCAAGAAGAAGGAATGGAGAGCCAGTGAACAAAGGAAAGAATGAGAGGCCTCAGGTTAGAGACGGTGATCTGAAATTTCTTCTCTGTTTGTAATTAAAAACGGAGGGGGATTATGTTGCTGATTCCATTGATGGAATCAGCAACATAAAATTTTATAAAGAAATTGTACGAAGCAAAAGAATACAGAAATTGTTTGCAGCCTTAGGATGCTTGTTGAAATCAAGGATCTAGCTTGATACAGTCTAAAGAGACATACCTTTGCACAGCTAATAGCTCTACTCAGAGTCACAGGTTAATTTAAAAATCAGGTTGCATTTAAAATCATATTATCTGTGGTATTAACTCCAAACTATGCACACACACCCCCCTCACCTCTGAAAAACAACCTGTCCCCTCCAAAATGCCCAAGCCACACAAATGCTTAGAAAAGGGACAGACTGCCCAGTATATACTAAATGCAGGATGTTGGGGATTTTTTGCATTTTTTTCTGATGTTTGTGATGGTGATCACTAATTAGAGTTAGATTGCCAATCTGTCTTGATTAGCATGGCATTACTTGTGGACTACTGAATTCAGAATGCCAGAGAGGCTGGTACAGAGACTAAATATTTGCCACAGGTCACATTTGAGGATGATATGTCATTGAATGAGCTACTGCTCTGAAACTACTTTCTTGCAGCCAGGCAGGCATCAGTGTTACATAAGTTACATCATTATGAAGTTCTTACCCAGATAGCAAGGACAAAATATCATGGTGTCTGAACTGTATTTTTAGATTAAATAATGAAACTTGAATAATTTAAACTCAGTATTTTTGAATATAATTATTCAAAGTTATTAATTATAGAATTTCCTTTAGGCTTTTAAACTCAAAAAACATGCAAAAAGATACACTTTAAGTGAAAAGTTTATAGTTGTCTTCATGGGTATCTGCAGTTAAATACACAAATTCATAATTTCTGAACAAAAATACTCTGATGTGAGATTTTTAGATATTTTGTTTGTTTATTTTTTGGGAGGGGTTTTTGTGTGTGTGTTCCTTATCCCATGGCTAGTGCTTTTAGGTGCTGCTTTGTTATAAAAAAGAATTCTCCTATTCATCACTTTCTATTCTTCTAATTTAAGAATTTATTATGTAGGCAGGGAACAAAAATCAATAACACCTGACCTGAATGAACCAGATATTATGCAGAGTAAATCGCTGAAGTGAGCATTTTTCTATAACTTAAAGATTTAACTTTGAACAGAAGTTTTAAAATGCTCATCCAAGCCAGTCATGATTACTTATGAATATTGGATGCATCTGAAGAAAACAGGTTTGGTTGCAAAGCAATTTTTCACAGAAATAAAGACTGTTAAATTTGTTAGATAACACAGCCATACTGCAGAAATTTTTCCAGTTCTCCTGTCAGCTGTAGAAAATATCTGGACCGAAATTGGCTGATTCACCGAGCTGGATGGTGCAGTCTTGTGACACCGCCATCTGTGTCACACTTACTCTATCACACAAAAACCACCAATTCAGCACCTTCCAGGAGCACTGAATGAACTCAAAACAGAGGGAATGTTGTCTTGTCCAAGCCCTCCTTCTCAACTTCTTCACTCTCCAGAACTTCTTTCTACATGTTTTATATTTATGACTAGCACCTGGTTCTTGCCACACCTCTGACCTACATTCACCACTGCTTCAGATTCTGACCAGAAAGTATATGCCAACACACAGAAGAGATTCACCACACAATAAACAAATACAGAATGCAAATCTTACATGTTTCTACTGCCCAAAACACCCAAGAGAGCTTGCTAAAAACTTTTATGCTTCATAAACACGGGTAGAATAGAAAAACACAAAAGTTCTTCATTTTTCAGCTAACTCTAACAAAGACATTATCAAATAAAGTCTCTATGTGTTGATGGATTTTAGAAACAGATTTCTCTGAGGTGCTGTGAAACGCTGCCAGAACCATAAATGTTCACAAGCAAAACATAATCTATTGGAAGACTATAAAGCTGTAACGTGACACTTTTCAACAGGATTATGGATTTGACAAAAATCACCCCAATAAATAAATACTTACCATAGTCATTATCGTAAAAAATAATGAACTTTTGCCAGGCATACTCTGTGACCACTCTCAGGATGACATCATTTAAGTAGACAGGGGGCCGCACGGAGAGAGTGTAGTCATCATTGCGGTTGCTCCTGGTGAGCCCGCAGCCGCTCCTTGGCGTTCCTGCTGTGGAGCGCTGGATGAAGAGGTGAGGGATGTGCATGGCATCGGCCAGGGACTGCAGGGATCCTGCTGACGTGCAGCCGATGGAGCTGACAAGGGCCAGGATGCCTTGGTTCATCAGGTCACAGGCTGTAAGGAAACACAGCGATACCGGGAGTGAGAGTGGCTCAGAGCACATGGCCTATTTTGCTGTCGAAACATGGCAGGTTCAGTCAAGGAAAAGATGGGTACATTTTTCATATTGAGCAATCTAGATCTAAAATTCATCAAAACCACAAAGCTAGTCTATTCACTTTAAGGTGTCTTTTGGTCTAAGCTGGAAGACTGTCCTGTCCACCCTATCCAGAAATGTATTTTCCTTTAGAAACAAGATCCAACACTGGATCTTCTCAAAAACACTAAGAACTGATTTTGGCTACAGAATTAACATGACCACACATGGAGATAAGCATTCTTCAAAGTCTAGCACAACAGTTTCATTAATAATAGTATCTTGCATTATACAGGAAAAACCTGAAATAACAGCTCAGGCTTGCTGTCAACTTTTGAAGACAACTCAAAAGCACTATGTACATTAACCTGTCCAAAGAAAAATGAAGTTTCTTCTGGGATTTAAGAGGTGTATATATCTATATCTATATCTATAGATATATATATATCTCACATAAACTTTTTCTTTAAAAGACAATCAACCTTCCCCCCCAACTAGTCTTATAAATAGCAAAATGCTTTCAAAATTCAGTGAATGGTTTCTAAACTTTTACTTTCCTCACCTCCCTAAGAAAGACATGAAGTTGACTGTGCAAAATACGACATCTTAAAAGTAATTAATGGTCTTATTAGTTACATTATACAGCCTTAAGTACAATGGCAGTGACATCCACATTAATAAAATAGTGGTCATCATGAATAATGTTGATGCAAGCAATAAATATCAAAGAAATTAATAATTTTTAGGTCTGTAATTTTGAATGGTTACTCTGTGAATCAGATTCAGGTGGTTAAACTGTGTTTCTAACAGGCTGGAGAGCTTGAATGAAGAAATAATATGGACCTGTACCATAATTCCCCAGAACACAGCCAAGGCTAAATTTTCAAGCAGTGAATTTTTCACTGGCAAAGCTACACAAGCAGTTAACCTGCATTTACACATGCAAATAAGTATTGGGATGGTAAAAAAACCAATATGTATTTACATGTGAATATCTAATACTAAACTGTACAATTATTTCTTCTGCAGGACTATTGTGCACACACAACAGGTGCAGGCCAAAACAAGAAACCACATGTGAAAATATACTCACCCAAAAATATAAAAACATATTTTAGTGCCAGACCTGGTGTCTCATATCATATGGTTCTTACTCACAGTGAATAATATTTTACTTTGCAAACACACCTATTGATCTCAATGGGAATATTTACAGTGTGAGGAATGGGGTTCCACATTCAGGCCCACATGGAGATTGACTTTGAAGCCAAAGGACAGCACCAGAGGTCATGACTGCAGAGAACCACCTTCTCCTAAAGCCAGAGCATTATCTTCATGAAGAGACAGAGATCTAGAACACACAAGGGTCTTTTCCCAGGGTCTATTGATGCTGCTGCTGAGGCTTTGTCCCTTGTGAGCCCTTCTGAATTCCTTCATGCAGATAAATACGGGAGAGAGAGTGCTCCTACACAGCCCTTTCAAAGTGTTTTGGCTTAGGATAAAATGTTCCCTCTGTTACACGTTCTGAACACAGCTCAGCTTTTGGACTTTAGGTTAAAGATAATACATTATTAATAACTGCAAGTATCCTTCTTCAGGAAAGTATCAAATATGACTGATAACGGGACAACAAAATTCTTGGTTTCTCATAAGATTCTAAAATTTGGAACATTTCAAAACCATCTTAATAGCTATTAACTTTTATGCTGCCCGTTACAGTTCTTCATCATGAGTTAAATTTTTAGGGAGATGCCGAATCTCTTTCTTGATACAGTTTTCCTGTACCTAGGACTTTTATATCTAGGTTGCATATCCCAGTGAGAATGCTACTACTTGAGACAAAAACTATTTTTTGTTGATATATTGCTAGATATTGCTAGAATTGATATGGGTAAAATTAATGCTAATTTTTGCAAAAGCCTGCTTTTAATTCAACAAAAATTAGGTTTTTTGCCTCTGATGTCACTTGTTCAAATAAAATATGTGGTGTGACCCTCCAGTCTCTGAAACCTGACTTTTAAAAATACAACCAAGTGAAAATGCATTATAGAAATTGCTTAAAAATGTCTAAATTTTCAGGCACAATTTCAGACTTTGAATAACCACTCCCTGTAATGCCATGAAGTGGGAGACGTGCTTTTTATGAAAATTGTTATTGAAACATGAAGAAGAAGAAAACAGCGTGGAACATTCAGCTCCGCAGGACCGAATGTTAATACTGGCAAACAAACTGAATAAAGGATTAAAATCTTCTCCCTTGACACTGCATCACATTTGTTACAACAGCCTCAGGACTGAAGTTGCCCGGGTGTCTCTTTGTTTCATGATATGCTTATGAGAATTGTGCATGCTGGATTGGGACAATATACACTTAATTATGCTCAAATAGACCTTACTCCTGCACACTTAGAGACGAGTTCATGTACAGAGAGTTGGCTGCTGGAGAAGGGACAATATCTCAGAGGCAGCTTTTTCTAGAAAATCAGTGCCTGAGTTCAGAGTTCACCTCTGAGTCAGACTGACTGGATTATTCTTTGAATAGAAATATAATTTCTGCAGTATATACACATACAAAGTAAAGCCTGTGCAATATGCAAAAGTATCATCTATGATATTCAAATATTTCTCAGCCAAGAAGAACTTTTGTTGTCTCCAGCAGAAGAGCTCATTGGAAAAAGCACAAGACTAAAATCTACATGTTTTCTTAAGCCTTTTCCCCACATCAGTAACAAAAGCTCTATTAAATCCTTTATTAGTGCTCCAGATCTTTCAACTGTATCTTATCAATGGACTAAAAGCTATAGTTCAAACATATTTGAGATCCTGGATGCATTCCTTACCTGAGCCTGAAATATCCAAGTTTTGTTTTGCCTCATCTGTGATAAAACCCCCACACACTCACGTGTGCATGTATACACTCGAATGCTATCTTGGCATTCAAAACTCTGTTGAAATTGAATAACTACAACCCCCTTGGTTGGTTGTATTTCCAAGCTGGTATTTAGTGTACTGCCAATATGATCAAGGAATATTAGTTTGCCATCAGCTAGAGAACTAAATATATTGCTGTGTCTGTACAGTCCTCAGTCATGCTCATAGAAATGCCAAACTCAGGTGGACCTGTGCACAGCTCCATTGCAAATCTAGCAAAGGAAGAGCAGAAGTTTGGTAATAGTGTTTCTAAAATCTTGATTCATACTATAGGCTACATTTAAACAGAAGCTGTCCAAATATTAGTTCACCTTCACAAACATCATGTAGCAGATGTTATTAAGAACTGCATCTTCACCAGCTAAAGGAACAAAACTGATTGCATTATTTTAAGCATTTTATAGACAGAATATGAAGAATATCAGTAAGATGGCTTAAAATGCTTCAACATTATATATTTATTTATATCTATATCTATATCTATATATACATGGCCTGTATAGCACATGCTGGCATGCACTCAACATTATGTTTAACTCTCCAGCTTATCTTGGTCTTTTTTCAAAATGCAAAGTTTCTGAATTTTCAATGCTGGTGGGCCAATTGCCAGTAACAAAAAAGCAATATTTTAGAGTAAAATCTCTTGCTAATTCGGCAGGCATCTAAAGAAAATAAAAAACCATAATTTTGTGGTTAGTATTTTTTTTAAAATAAAGACCACAACCAATTCAATTTGAAATAAATAATTTACATCTAGGCTATCAGCTTGTACAAGCATTTCCAGCAAAGCAGAATTTAAATGGCTATGGTAACAAATGTGTCCCTAAAGTGAGTTCTCTCTAAAATGGAAATAATGGTGGGTCCTTAAATAACTATTAGTTGCTATAATTTAGAAAGAAAGCTAAAAAAAAAAATCTACAAATAAGAGCAAGTTAAAAACAGATGTAGGAATAAATAAGAAGCTCAAAAAAAAAAAGGGACTTCTGAGATTTAACTACTGCTATGAAAGTGAGAATTTTCTTTCTTATTTCTCCCATGTTCTTCTGATAGTAAATCACATCATTCTCATCTACTGTGAACTGATGAGCCAAATTGAAAAAAAGGCAGTGCAGAATCTCTAGAGACTTGGATAGCAGTCCAATTTTGCTCCCACTTGAATTGCTGGTTAAACAAAATCAGACCAACTCTTCACACTATGTTTTTGAAAATGCTAAATGCTGTGCCTAAATAGTGGGTGGGATCCCTTTAAATAATCAGACATGCATTCTACAGTCCTTTTCATCTTCTATAATTTAGAAACTACCAGGCTCCTTCCAGAACTGTAGCGGTGTTTGACTGAGATGATGCTGAGCGAACAAAAATGAGATCTAAATGCTGTTCCCAGAATCATGGTCCCACGGGCCTGAGTCGCACACCTCGTCATTCCCCCAGATGTCCCCTTCAGAGCTGACATCATTTCAATCTCACTGCTCCTGGATGTTCTCCCCATATTATCCACATAGTGTAATGCCTCCAATCTATATATCTGAATGTGAATCTGAGCAAGAAAAGCTCTATCGACTGGTACCTCTGGTTTGGGATGGAGACTATAAACAGTTTGTTACCCTGTGCATCTGCTCTATGTTTTGAAAGCGCTCCAAGGACTTTGTCACCAGGAGGGCTCCATACAGCTGGGCCAAATTTTCTTTCCTTTAATTTCTGTTGAAGGTGAATTTAGGCTTTCCACAGAAACATTTTTTATCTTCTTACTCTCTTTTAAAGCCTGTACGACTCACCATCAGATGAATCGCTGGTTCCCTGGAAGAAGACTCAGATTTATTCTCCATTCCATCCAAATGGTCAGGAACATACAATCTGGCCAGAGGTCAGGGAAAAAAATCTAATCCATAGGAGCCTCAGGTTTCCCCCAGAGAGTAGCAATGAAGAGAGTATGAATGGATTTATTAATGCATTCCAGAAAGTAATTGTCCCTATTTGTACTAATCGACATCCAAACCAGGATACACAGCTGATTCAAGGGTCAAAACACCTGACCCCCTATAAATGCATATCAGGCAGCTTCTGTGTAGCTTTGAAAATACAAGCTATTATTTCTTGTTTATTTTGAGAATATGCTGTTGGCTGCTCCCCAAATCCTTTCTAAGCTTCAGGGTGCTGATGAAGACTGAGGGACCACAGCATGCAAATTCTGTGTTGTGCAAAGGGTAAGGAATAAGGTTAAAATCTGCATTTCTTTCACTGTGATGTTCTGCTCCCTCCCAAAACTCAGGTTTTTTTGGTCTTTGTCACCTTTAAACGCTCCCCAAACCACTCATGAATACACCACAGAAAGATAATGTATTCACAAGAAAACAGCCACGAAAAGTGACAAGAAGTTTAAACAGATAAACTACAGGTCTTTCTGTTTGGTGTTCATAATCTCAGATGCAAGAAGTAGAATGAAATGTGATTATGAGATCCCTGATCAAGTGTGATTGGCCTCAAATTTCCAATAAATCTTTTTAGTCACTTTTGGATGGCAATTCTGCTCTTGCAAATTATTTTTCCTTCATAACACAATGGTTCATCCCAGACTTAGAGCTGAATTATTTCTATAAGAGCGACAGCACATTTTTAATATATCCTGAAAACTCTTCAGAAGGAAATAAGGATAAAGTGGGAGGGAGTGAAAATTATTGACTGGATTTTAAAGAATATTCCCCTCTGCAATGCAGATAACAGAGTCTATCCTGTTCCTTTTTTAGATAAGGTTATAGAATTCCACTGCATTTACATCTTCTCTGTAAACATTAGTAAAAAATTTCATACCCACCACTACATTATACACAACTCAGACTAACAGTATTTTAAATTCACTTGTAATTAACCTTTAAGGGATTTTAGTTTGTCCTGACTGTAAAACAAACTTGTGTTTGAGTCTTAGCAGCTGTGCTTTCTAAGCCTTGGGATGTCTTTGTTTTGGAAAAATAATCCAAACTTCTGATATCTAAAAACTATTACCAGAAAGCCCATTTGCATCTCTGTTGCACAAAACACCACAACCACTTTTGGAATTTTTAATATTGAAAAGCATTTGAGAGCCTTTTCTGAGTCAGATATCTTCCTGTATACAAGCTTTGCCAATTATAGTAGCATTAAATTCATCACATTAAAATGCACTAATTAATCTGAGCCTTGAAAAAAATAAACTAAAAGTCTCCCAAGTTTGGAGGGAAGGAAGAATTATACATGAAAGTTATTTTGATGCCATGGCTTGCAGGATTCAGTTAGAAGGCTTGAAGGAACCACGGCTTACAAAGGCCACCAAACAGAAAGAAGGCTCCGCAAGCTCTCTTTTTGGACAAATGTCCTGATTTATTTACTTTTTCCTGCACACCAACCTGCAGCTCCTCCATTCAATTCTACAGAGGCACAAAGAGGATACGTGTCTTGCCAGGTTAGCACATCAGGCAGAGAAACAGCAGTACAACTTCCTATATTTTTAAAATCTGGTTTCACCTGGCATTCAACAATTGGGACCAGGCTTTGTCTCAGACAAATGATGGTTCCCAGCTTTCCAAGGAGACTGAACATTTTTAAAAAACCCAACATTTAGAACCATCCCCATCATTTTATAGAAGTTACACAGCCTCAAATCTTCAACTGAAGAATGGCTTTAGCTGCCATGTCTTTTTTGGATGCAAACCTGAATATACTCCCCAAAATACATGGGGTGTTTTTCAGGGTTGCCTACGGTTGAGATGTCAAAAGAGGCTGTAGTACTGGTAGAGCTGGAAAAAGGAGGCTGCACCAGGCAACACTGCTGTAGAAAGGTTTGAAACGTGTACTAAGAGGTGAAAAAGGGGCAGGGAAAAAAGGAAGTTAAAATCAATTAAGGCTAGGCAGTGAGATTCACTGGAGAGAAGGCTAGATACCCATCACAAAACTGACCTCTAGAGTCCTGACATCCCAACAGGGACGTCTGTCTGCAAAGGTAATGTAGACTACAGGAAAACAAGAAATGCAAGGAAACCCAGGCATAGATTCCAAGAATGTCTCCAAAATATTCTCTTTTATTTGTGCTGAACTCTCACTGACATAGGCCAAATCTCATCTACCGTGACCATCCTTGCTCAAAGTGTTGCATGAGCAATTTCCATTCATCCATTCAGCAAAATAAAAAACTTTTCATTTCAAGTGCAACCATTGGTAGATTCCACTTGATTTCCTTGTTTATGATGAAGGATATATTACCTCAGTATACCATGATAACTTCCTCCATCCCTTACTTTGTTCCTTCACCCTTGCACTGTTTCTGGATCTTTTATTTCCTTAACCAGCACTGTTTGAGGAGTTACTAGGCAACACATACTCTCTGATACCCTTTTAATATCAAGCTTGCCTGCTGCAGAGCAGACAATTGCTGCATAGCAGCAATTATATGGAAACAAAAAGGCTGAGTCTTAAAGCAGCTTAGTATAAAATTAAATATAATTTTATCAAATGATAACATCCTGATAAAATCACAGGGATTTACTCTAATTCTGTGTTCTCTGAAAGTCTGTGTAGAAGTGCTGGGGGAAAAAACCATCAACAACAAAACCTGTTAAAACCTTGAGCAACAGCATTTCTTATTTTCAGAACCTGCTCAAAATAAATCAGGGTAATTTTCTAGTTAAGAGGATAAAACACTGAATTTGATGACATTTGGCAAAAATTACACTTTCCTTGCTCCCCGTAAATCAGACTGTCTTGCACTTTTCTCTTCCATCCTTTCTATCTTTGTTCTAACTTTCCTCCCTATCTGATTTTTCCTGCCCTGAGCATCTGAGATCATTTGCTTTCATCCTCCCATTGCCAGTTCTCTTCCCCTTAGAATCTGCTCCAGCCAGGCAAAACAATTTGTTTTTCCTCTTCATGTCACCTCATCCATCTCTTCTTTTTAATTTTTATTTTTCCCCCACCTACTTCACCCCAATGACTCCAATACCCAGAAACAAGATGTAGAGGACTCGACACTGGACTGAGAATATGAAGACTCATATCCTGGGGCCAACTCTGCCATCACTTTTTTGCGTGACTAATTTGGGATTAGTAATCTGATTTCCCTTATGCTTCGGTGATTACTTTGACACCTTTGTAAAACACTTTTGCATGATTTAAATAAAAGAGATTATACACTCATCTTTTCAAGGTTAGAAGGCCCATTCCTGAGCATAGCTCACATTGCCAGAAGTTCCTTTACATCTCCTCTCTTTTCTGAATTGTTTCACAGCCCCCCTTCTCTTGCCCAAACTATTAATATGGAGACAACAGGCTCTGCTGGAGAGATACAGTGGGAAGCACAATACCACAGCCTAGTCCAGGGCAGACAAAAGAACACACAGCTGGTAGCATTAGTTTAATTGGAAGCCCTACAATGGGGAGAGCTGCCTGTGCTGCCCTGGATGAGCTTGGCATCCTTCCAAGCAAAGATATTACTGAACAACACTGTCCAAAATAAGACCATCCTCCAAACGAAAGGAAATCTGTGAACAGTAATTTGGGAGAGCTTTCTTTCCTACAGTACAAACAGCAAATATTCAGGGAACGTTCTGCTGTGGGGACAGCCAAGCAACTTTTTTGGTCTTTTAATGTGGCACTGTAGACAGTATTTCCTAAGCAGAAGAAGGTAGACATTTATTTCTCAACCCTTTCCCCCCAACAACAATATCAAATCAATCAATAAAAAAAAAAAAAACAACAACAAAAAAAACAAACAAAAAAAACCCCAACCCAAAACAAAACAAACAAAGCCAATTCTACCAGATGAGTGAATTAGACAGAGCAACTAAAGGGCAAACAATACTAAGACCAGATCTTGCATTTGACACTAAAAAGGGAAGCACTCTACATCGAGATAAAGAACTTTGTATGAGAACAAGCAGAAAGCAAGGGAGGTGGTACATCATTTGCAAAAAATACATGGCTGTGAAAACACCAAGAAGTCTGTAGGAGTTCAGAACATCAGTTCCATTAGCAACCTAGCCACTCAAGAAAACCTCAGATGAGTCAAAACAACTATAACCATTATTATTTGCTAAGAATAGACATTGTGCTTGTTTCACTGACTGACACACAGAATAACAAGCACAATAAGAATAAAAAAAATCAACTACCTTTAACTTTTTTGGTTTTTATTTGCATCTCTGAAAGTGCTCTGCAAAGATGCTCAGCATCTTCATCTTTATTTCACAAAATAAAAAATCTCAGATGTGCCAAGAGGAGTTTCTTGCCCCAGGTCAAAAAGCAAGGCAAGAAAATTGTTTTCCATGCCAAGCTCAAACAAGCACAAAGGCTGAAAATAAAGTTCTTTGTTGCAGCTTTTCATTGTTTGTTTTGTGCATTAGTGTGCCATTGAAAGTGTTTTATGTTCTGAACCCAATGTAACAATGCTTTACGAAAACAAAAGATTTTGAAGGAAGGCAAGACAGCCTTCGAAACAGGATTAAGTGACAAAGGCTTTCAGATCCAGAGTGACCCCAAAGCAAGACCACTGTTGATTATGAGAAAATATTGACACACGAGCATGTAGGTAATGGAGAGTGAATATGGAAAGGGAAAGCAGAGCTGTAGGTGAGATATAAACTATTGATGGACAACACAAAATGCCAGCAGACATGGAGAATGCATTATAAGCAGAAGTATTTGATAAAGGAGTAATACTTTTGCCAGGAAACTTACAGATGAGTGTTCAACAGAAGGGAAATTGTAAGGTATTGAGGTAAGGGGGGATAGATGGAACTATGCATGGAAAATTCAGCTCCTGGGCTCATGATCACGAGTTTTGGAAAAAGATATAAATATCAGAGGACTCCAGCACCTCTGCTCATATTACTTAAAAACATTTCAACATGGTTTCTTTCATACCTGAGGTGCAGTTCTAACAATGCCAGACAAGCCAAAAATTCACTAACAACTATGTAAGACCCTGAAATCCAGAACAAGATGCTGACAAAGAGCTGAGGGTGCAATGCTGACAGAGTGAAGATAAGAATTCAGAAATGTTAAAACAGTACTAGCGAAAGGCATGGGGAGAGCAAAAAAGGGAACACAGGAGTTTGCAAGTAACAACAATAAAGAAATGTAACGAGGGATGACATCAGCTTTGAGGTAATAGAGAAGGATGTTAAATGTTATTAAGTGATGAGACAGTGAAATTTGCAGCAGGGGAGTAATAAATCCATTCAGATATCAGGGAGGAGGAGGATGCAGGTTGCTGCAATGTGGGAGTAATGGAAGAGAGCAGAAGATATAGCAAGGAGGACAGTGACAGTGATACCGTGCTGTATCTGCTGAAGTGCAAATAGCCAATGCACTGACAAATGTGTCAGCTAAAAGGGCACTGGGGAAAAATCAACTTGGTGCATGTTACAGACAAAGCAGCAGCTGGGCTTGGCAGCAGCTTCAGCATATGAAGAGAAGGAGAAAGAAGACAAAATGTGCCTAAGTCTGAGAGTCTATTTTTGCTCTTTTACTCCAGGAATAATAATGGTGCAGTGTTCCTTTAGTGCCAGTTGCAACCTTTTACTGAGATTGCTTTGACTGTAATGGCTGCAAGAGATGCCAGGAAAAGAAGGTAATGCAGCTTTTCTTTTCCATTGACTTTTTCCAATGTCACAGAAAAAGAAATTTGCATAACTCCAAAATGGAAAATATACATTTTCAACAAGGACCATTTGAGTCACACTAAACACTTAACCTTAATTGAAAGCAGCAGTTGTTCTAAACTATGCACACCATGGTAAAACAGGATTGAAAGGAAATTTAAAACCCACCCCTAACACTGGAGAGAGACGTCCAACAAAAACATGCCCAATGAACTATTAGAAATCAATTGACACAAATCCTATTTGGAATCAGAGGCAAATCTTTCCTTTGTCTTTAAAGTAGCATTTAAAAATTGTATCTCTCCCTGACAAACACAAAACCATGTAGGTCTCACCTTCCAAAGCAGAAGTAGTTTTGCCCAGCTATAAGACAGCAGGGCCACGTGCAGAAGCACCATGTGGAGTGAAGCAGTAGAACCGCTGAGTCTGCTCACTTGTGTTTCCCTGAAATGGAAATTACCATTTTCTTCCTACATCTCTTAAAATCTTTTAATTGCTGTTGGATCTAAGCACCAGTGCTCACTGCGTTGCTTAGATAGCAGCAAGTCTATTTGTTCACTGAAGGCTTCACTCCTGTGGTGCAGCACTTCATGTATTTACTGACATAGGTTTTTCCTCCACTTCTTCCATGCTGCCACAGTAACTCCTCAAAACAAGGAGTATTGACTTCACTACGGGATTCTGTCTTCTTTACTTGTTTTGCATTGGTATCACCTCTCAAGCAGCAACAGAGTTGGTCTGTCACTACTGGATGTGAAAGAGAGGGGAACCAGGCTTACTGTGTTGTATCAAGAGCTCCTAGTTGTGGATTGCACATAGTGTCATTCCCTTTGACTTGTGTTTTGGTGCATTTAGCTTGCAGGGATGCCCTGAAACTGGCAACCAGGTACCACATAACACCTTCTGATCTGCAGTATCACAGATATTGGTTGTAGTAAAGTATAGAGACAAAAACAAAGAACTGACACAAAAAGTATCCTTTTCATTCAGGCATATCAAATACTTAATAAAATCAAGGAAGTACGGTTATTTTGATTTTACCACAAGATCTGAAGGATATAAGAGAATAAGAAAAAAACAAACAAATCCAGCACACCTGAATAACTGGAGTTACAAAAACTTATTCTGCCTAGTAAAATGCGGGTTCCCTACACAAGGAAGTGGCACTCCAGATGCCTCTTTGCTGTTTGAATTCTGTGTGTGTGCAACAAAAACAAACTGAAGTTTCAGAAAGGCTTCCTTAGGACTGAACAGGGCAGGGTTTTCACATAAGCACATAAGCACTGCCAGGGACACTGTAGCAATGGTCTTTGTGCCACTGGCCAGGCCAAAACACAGACTGCCTACCTTTCCAACTGCCTCCCATTAGTGTGTTGCAAGAGCCGTTCAGAGGAAAAAATAAAGAAGGTCAGTTCTCAGAAATTTTATTACAGATGACTAGCTGTCAAGAGTAAATAATTTCAAAATTCATAATTTTAACACATGAGTTTGCATAATTCTAATATAGTATTCCTTTGTCTCTAAGTCCATTTCTGCAGAACTTGGATAAAATAGGAGGCTTAAGCTTAGTGAATAGCCCTGATCTCATTTCACCAGTTTCGAGAGGTGCGAAGCTTTCTGACTTTTCCAAGAGTTATGCCTGATTTTCACTCTACGAATTAGTGAGGAGAGAGCCAAGCACCTTCTTCCATTTCTCAAGTTTTATACAGTCAATTATCTTCCTTTGTGAGCAGGGGAATTTCAGACTGTTATACATTAAGGTATTGTTAGTCAGCCAGTATTTTTCTTTCATTCTCTCCCCCTTGCTGCTTTTGATAACAGCTTATTTTTTAATTGCAATGTAGTGAATACATTAGAGATTTTTTTTTTCCTAGCAGCTGGATGCATGCATTTTCTCATTTGGTCTGTCAACAGCACCCATGCACACAAATATGTATTTATACACAGAAAATACAACATGATTGGATCAAACTTCTTGTGCACAAAAATATTCTGTGACAAGATGCATGGGCCAAATGCAAAACCAAGAGAAAAACACATTCTTCAAGTTGAAGAACATAGTCTCCATAACTTATGGAAGCTGCCTGCACTTCCAAGTCTTTAAGACATCCAACCACAGAAACAGTCTTAAGTCAGTGCTTTGTAAAGCTTCAACAAACACAGGCAAATATTTAGCATTAGTGCAAGAGATGGCCAAAAATCCAGTGACTTTATCCCCATAACAGAAAATTAAAGCCTTTTTTGCCTTAAGTTGACATCTGTATTAATGAAGCTTTCATTCCTTGTTATTTTGTATGAAGGCAGATGAGTGATGTCAAATGCTATGGAATAAGGTGATTTGCACACATATGAGGATAGTCAAAATACCATGCTTCCAAACTAAGCAACAAAAGGTGAGACAAAGCAGGAAGGGGAAAAAGGAAATCCTCTTATTCTCAGTACCACGGTAATTTCTAGAGCCAAAACTAATCATTGTTAAAATCCAGGGGTGTCAAATAAAGAATGGCAAAGGGTTAGCCTTGTATCTTCATGCACCCCTTAGCTCTGCAAACACCAGGAACTAGCATAGTACTTAAAACATGAAAAAGCCCAACAAACCTACAACTAAAAAACAAAACGAAAACAAAGCCAAATCAGCCCTATTCTCAAATGTTATCTATTAGAAAAATAAGGACAGCCCAGGAAATTCAGTAAAAGTCCTATTTAAAGTGATTTTCTCAAAAGTTTCTTCCAGTGAGAAACACTTTTTCGTATTGGCTCAATCTTTTTCTTCTACTGCTTTTCGCCACTTGGCACTTAAAGCATCCAAGGACCTGAAGTTTTGGTGGCAAGCTAAAATTATGATTAAAATTCCTTTAAATGCCTAGGGAATGCCTCCCAGGATTGACATCATCAATATGCCCTATCCCAACTCATTCCTAAAAGGTCTCACTTCCCCAAGAAATCCTTTTTCTTCAAAGGAGAGGCAGGTACAGAGCCTCGAACAGACCTGTATGACAGGCTTCAGCCTCCTACCCGTGGGCACTCACCCTCCCCAGCAGAATAAGGTTTCAGCCACAATTTCACCATGGAATTCATGTTTATCTCATTCTTGATGTTTCCCATAAAGACAATTACCTATACCCATATTCCCCTCCCTACACCGTGATTTGGAGTAAAGTCCTCCAGATCAACTTCCATGGAAGAGCCTGGCAGATCAGTTCCTTTTTATTTCCATGTTCACATTCCTGGGAAGGTCTCCAAGTCTACCACCAAATGACAGATTTGAACATTTCATTGGAGAATGACAATGAAATGTACCACAAAAGCTCTTTGAGATGGCAGGAAGCTTCAGGGGGCTGCAGACCTCAAGCCATCCTCTTCCGTCACCTGTTGTAGAACCCAATTCAGTGCTGAGGCGCAATTCCCACTCTAACATATGCCACTGCTTTGTAATCACACATTGAGATGCTGCTGTTTCACATGTTTCTATCAGCTAAAGGACATCTTTCTTCACATGCTAATTATTTCTCTATACCTGGGAGTATAATAGAAATAGCAGCTCCTCTGGCTGCAGAATATATAAGCTGCCCGCTGCCTTGGGTTACTGTCTTTTTGCTGTTAATAGGAGCTGGCACAGGCTCGTGGATTCACACTTGTGTATCCTGCTGCAGAGCTAGGAACAGCTCTCCTTTCACAAAGGAAAACTGTAGCACATAATGCTGTTTTGGTGGACTGATACAATTGTTATATTTTTAAGAGATACCCATACAAAGGGAATTGGTACCAGTACTCTTGTTATGAAAAATAGATTAGACAAAACAATAGTTTTTATGTATTCATGGTCACATGAAGAATGATAAAATTAGTATGGCAGCTGTTTTAAAACACAGGCTGCACCCACTTTTCCTCAGCTGAAGTAAAGAGGATTAGCAATTCTGCAAATCAGAAATCTGACTACTTCAAATGAGGGGATTTTCAAACACCATGTCCCTATGATATTTGGTAAACCTGGACAAACTAGACCTGGGAAAATTTCACATAAAGACAGACAGCACAGCCCCAAGGAAGCAGACAGCTGTGAAGGAGAAGGAGGAACTGCTGGCTGGCAAAGATCACTTTTTGTTTGACTTTGCCATCAGTAACAGAAGGCTAATTTTCTTTATGCATACATTTTAAACACTAGCCCAGAGGCACCCCAGCTTTCTGGATTTTATTGTTTTCACCATACAACTTCCAAATCCAGTTCCAATTGGTTTTCCAAGGTGGTATGACAGAAATGGGTGCCTGCAAGACAGGCTATAAATTCTGGCAATTTAAACAAACTAAAGAATAGCTCTCACAAATTGAACTAAGCTAGTGTATACCCACAGCAGTCTAAATTACAGGGAACAAAAATCCAACCAGTCCAATGCAGGCACACTATGGACAAATGTTTAAGTTGTATTCCATGATTTTTTCTGTAATATAATAGTAAAGGAGGGACTTGGAGCTCATAACTATGGTATTTTTAATTTTACCAATTCTGGTCCATCAATACAGTTATGTTTAAGGCTATATAACAGAATGTGTAATTGAAAGTAAAGCCTTGATTACATTTTTTTGAGAGGTCCCCCATTATCGCTAAAGTCGTTCCAGGCAGGATGGATAAAACCCTAAGAACAGACAGGCTGTTGTAGGATTTTAACTGTAGTGTTAGACAGTATTTTGAAAGACTTACAGCAGGACTTCTACATAACTTTTACCAGCAGTTGCCTCTGCAAGCACAGGTCACCAGCTTTTCATCCAGAGGGCTGCTGATACCTTCAAATTCCTGAATTAAATTGCTTCACCTCTATCTGGCCCATAAACATTTCTCTTTAGCACAGTGGTAGAGCAAGTGAGTAAAGTGCTGTGCCTTTATGTGATAAGCCTTTACAACAAAAGCAGATACTTGATGAGGACCTACAGTACTGGGAAAATTTTTTCCTTAATTATTAAACAGTTTTTGTGGCACTATTTACTTGGAGAGTCTTACCACTTGAAATCCCTACACACATAATCAACACGTAGCAATTAAAGCCATTGTTCAGGATGTAGAGGATTTAAACCCAGTTTTCTTCTTTACAGAGCACCACCACCTCCTGTGACCCAGGCCCAGGGACTCTGCTACTACTCAGAGAGGATTATTCTGGGTAGTGAAGCCCCAGTCTGACCACTTCACTTTGCACAGGCTGTTCCAATACATAACGGAACATGAGCTGTAACTCAGGGGTCCAGCAGCCTGCTCTTCTCCCATCAGACACTTTGTGCTTATGGTTGTGAGAGACAGAAGTTGAAACCCTCTGAGGCAGAGAAGAATTTGTGCCTCCTATACCCTGTGTGCACAAATCACTTACCTATCACGTAAAAGAAGAAAATATCCTCCTTTAGAAATTCTGCATATCTGTTCTCTCATCTTCCTTGCTGCTTCTTATAAAAACTTCAGACAAACCATTATGCTTTGGATACCTACTGTCTACTGGAAGTTTTTTTTTTTTTTTCTTATTTTATTTTTTAATATCTTCTTTTCAGCAAATGATGAAGTCTAACTGCACACAGGCATAAAATTCCACATTATCCAGGCAGTCTTTAGTAGACAGCTGACAAGATTTATGGAACATATAACCAGCAAGCATCTTAAAGGAAAGGAAGCACAATTGTGTCTCTCTGAAATCCATGCTCAAAACCCAACATGTAGAGAACATTCAAATCCAGCAACACAGAGATCGCTATGGTGATAGTTTACATAGATTTTGAAAGACAGATGTGCATTATTTATTTAGTTTATGGTAAGTAACAGTATAAAATCAAAACAAGCACACAACAGGATATTTGATGTTTAAACAATATTTGGCCATTTTCTAGTTTGTCAGAGAGAGCACACTGATGAGGAGTGAGTGAGCACAACCCCACCAACGCCTGATTATATCTCAAAATGAAGCACTTCAAAGGATTTCTTCCCATACAAAAAAAAATCTCTTAGAGAAACTAGAGACACCTCATGCCACCCTAATTAAAAAAAAAAAGAAAAAAAAAAAAAAAAAAAAAAGAAGATACATATGAAAAGCCTCATTTTAGGTGGTTACAGGAATCCATTCCATACTTCCTCTAAATCTCTAAATCTTCTATTCTTTTATCCTTTGCTGAACTGAAATTTCTTGGCTTCTGCATTTTATGAGACAAACATGCTTTTAAGCAGGGACCACAAATGAGCACACACAGCTTTATTAATGAGATGGTGATAACAGACATTGAACTTAGAGTTGCATGGTAGACAATTTACCTCATCTACATTTTTGAGACTTCAGTAATTTGTATTGCTTTGCATCTGAACACCACCAATACAGCTAAAAGATTTGCTGTTAAAAACATTAAAAACACAAAAAACTTCAAATCTTTTCTGTATTTACTACAAGAGTGCAGGGGAAAAAGAAAAAAGCTAAAAGGATCAGTAAGCATTTATTTTTCTAGACTGAAAATGCTGCAATAATGAAAGACTGAACCAGGGTCATCCTGCAATAAGCTAGAAATAATATTCATGGCACTCATCTAAGATGAGGGGAAACTAAAAAAATCCCAGAAAACAGAAACAGAAAATCAAATACTTTACATCATTTCAACATGTTAGCCTGCTGGGCAACTTTGGGGCAAAAAGAATCCATTGTGGGCCTGAATAAGTATTTTTAAATAAGCTCTACTGGGGCATCCACAATAGCTCCATTTTTACATATAATGTAAAACCAGTTCAATTTCCATTGGCAATAAATAATTTCTTCTAAGTGGATAAACTGGGGCAATTTCAAAGCTAGCATAAGCAAATGGAACTGCACACTGCTATGGAATTGTTCAAAAAAACCCACTACGCTTTCATTTGCCCTCTTTTTCCTTGGTACCATTTTTCCTGGGGGAAAGCTGCCTTATCCAATTACACTACCTAGAAAGATAAGAGAACTAGTAAACCTACCTGATAGTACTGTTCTGTATCAATTGGGATATACTGCTCAGTACTTTGAGGTTAAGTAAAGCACTGTGTAACATCAGGAGAATCATATTAGATTGCTGGAGGTAAAACTGCTTCTAATCCTAACAGAGAGCCTTCATCACTCCTGGTTATCCCTTAGGAAGCAGGGGATAATAACATCAAGGTTGCTTTCCTCCTTACTTACTACACTCAGACTGTTTCAGGTTGCTGAGTCACTGAATAAGGTCTAACCCTTCAGATCATCCTTAAAATGTCACATTTAATTAAAACTTTCTCGTCACTTCTTTGTCATCCTTCTTTCATCAAAAGCAAGCCTAGACACCAAACCTCGGAACAGCACCTTTTCTTCCTGCTTCCAAAACAAACCCTGGCACAAGGAATATTTATGCTTCTAAGTGGTTTGGGCATGTTCCTAGTCTAAATGCATTTACTAAAAAAACCTCACAAAAAGAATCAGAAATCCATCTTGATTTTTACTTTTTAATAATGATTCCTTAAGTGATTTCAAGGCACTGCCACACTTACTGCTTTATAACATCTCTATCAAGAACTTAGAAAGGGAATGTTTGTTAAAAACCCACACATCTGAACAACTTCAGCAGGTTGAGAGAAACAGAGATAAGAAATAAAGTAGAGCAGGGAAGAAAACGTTTATTTTTTTCCCCACTCCCTCTGGCATTTGTTGAGAGGCTTTAGAGGAATCAATATTCTCAGATTTATAAGGAAAGCAAGCAGGGGGCCCCAAATTTCATGGCCTTTACAAAAGCAGACTTCCTGTTAGCTCCGCTAAGGAAATGTCAGATCATGATGACAGCCCACATCAGCAGCTACCCGAGAGCCATCACGTTGACTAAATAGCCCAGAACAGGAGAACTGTGCAAATCATCAGCTGGAAAGTGCTAAGAAGCTGTCAAAAAAACAACCCCAAACCCAAAACACATACACAAGACACTGTGTTGTTTTAGCCAGGAGTGAATAGAGAAATAGGTCTTCTATTTATGAGTTATTTTTGGTACTACAGAGCAGTGATGTGCCAAGGCAATCTCTCTGGATAACATCCCCCTGCAGAGCAAACAGAGGCAGAGATTGCTCTTGCTCACTCACTGGCTCTGAGGTGGCTGGCCATGATGTGTCAAATCTGACTTCAGGAGCAAAATCTTCTCTGTAGGAAACAGTGACTGATGTTTGACCATAAGCACCACAGTAGCCTTATCATAGAGAAAGTGAAGAGCAGAAATACTGCATCCCTTAAAAAAATCAGAAAGCTGCATTGATTCTTAGCTTTAAAGAAAGAGGTGAAAAAAAAAAAAACTGAGAACAAAATTCATGTAAATGCTTATTAGTTACAAATGCTCTATTAGATCATCTGGGCAAAACCCACAAAATAACTCGTGAGAATGGTAGCTGTCCTGAGTGCAGGCCAATCAATCCATTATAATTTAAGTGCAAGCTGCTGTGCTAGAGGCATTAGTTTCCTACTGCATCACATTTGCCAGCTTGGGGCAGGGGAGACTGTTGGAATGAGAGACCTCTAGGACTTGGGCTTGCCAATGACTTGCAGATAGCAGAGAGCGCCTTGTTCACCATATGCAACGATCTGTCAAAATGTCTCACTTTTACAGCACATGAGAAATGTTCACTTCTCAGAACAAGTGATTTCCTAGGAGTAGGGCATATCTAGATTATATATTCTCATAACATCTAGGCCATAAGAAACAAAATTTTAAAAAATGTTGCCAAGCCGAGACACGCTAACTCTCATGAAAATGCAATTCTCAAACAGCACACCACACCCACCAAGATGTGACAAAATGTAATAGATTCCTTGCCAGAATGTCAGACAAATATTTTTCTTTTAAAAACAGATTTTGGAGGTGGGGGAGGGGAGTTGAGAGGAATATAACCAAGTAAACATATATATTATCCAAAAACTCCATGAAAATCAAAGTGCAGAAGGAATCATCCCCATGCCCAGAAGAAGATGGCAGTATATCCTGCATTCATTAACAGCCAGCTTATGGCTTGCCAACTACCTGAACTTTTTCCAAATGCTTTCACTAGCTCAAATTTGACTGCAGTCCATTTTGGCCACAAATTTAAAAATATGTCCTTCCGTTCATGTACATTGCAATCATTTTGTAAGTGCTACAGCCAGGCATTACAATTACAACATGCATTACTCAAGCATTTATATGCTCTATTTGGTTATTTTTATCACATTCATGCATGCAAGCGTACATCTCAAATAATTCGGACCACATCAATTTCAATTCATTTAAAGCACAGGAAACCTCTTTGTTCGCTCCAGAAATTAGTACACTAAGAGATTCCTTATCCAGCAATGGGAAACATTTGTTGAAATGCCTTATTTTTAAGGCAATCTGTGTTTTTTCTTTAGCTTTACTGGCAGACACAGGATAACAGAATGGGTCAAGTTGGAAGGGTTCACAGTGTGTCATCTGGTCCAAACTCCCTGCTCAAGCACGGTCATCCTGCACAGACCACATGGCACAGGATTGCATCCAGACGGTTCTTGAATATGTCCAGGGAGGGAGAATCCATAACCTCTCTGGGCAATCTGTTCCAGTGCTCAGTCACTATTTACCACAGCTCAGTGGCAGTCAGCATTCATGTTCATCATGTGTATTGTAACAAATCTCACTTAAACCGAATTCTGACATTTCCTACTAGAAATGCTCAGCTCACCACAGATCTGTTCCACACCAGTAATGAGTTTCAGCAGTGAAAAATGATATTCTCAACAGTTTTTTCTCACTCATCTTCTCAATATCTATTTTCTTTAGTAGTGCCTGCTGAGTACCCTTTTAAAGTTCCCTTTTAAAGTTTAAATCATCTTTTGACGTAATATTCAAGTGTTTCAATTAAAAAAAAACCCAAAACAGCATGAAATCTTCCAGGATCAAACCCCCAAATACTACTGGAGAAGGGAAAGAGACATTCCTCTGCTGGAGCCACTCCAGGGGATCCATGCACCAGAACTTACAAAAATCTGTTAACCATGACCACACCATCAAACAGCCACAACTCTCTTCACCCCCGTGAACTTACCCATAACCAGCTCTCCCTTTGAACAGATAGTGCTCACCAAACACAGAGCAGGCTAGAAATACAGAAAAGACTGTAAACAGTATCCATAGTCAAATGTCTCTCAACCTGAGGCAAAGTATGGGTACAAACTCCCAAATTTCCCTTCTTCTGTGTGGATATTCACAGCCTGCCTCTGTGCATAATCAACTATTTCTCTACAGGTATTTGATTCACAAGGAGAACTGTCCCACTTTGCTGGTGTCACTTCAGTTTGATCCATGGCACATGTAGCTGTGAAAGTGCCTACCATCTGGAAAGAATTTGTCTAGAGGGAGATTTGAAAGACAAAAGCAGATAGAAATTGGACAAAGCAGCTGTTTAGAGTCACGTTTCTGGTTTTGGGTATGACAAATCCTGTAGCATTTCAGCACCAACAAATATATTATCTAGCTGTGTTATTGCATGTTGCAATGTTTTGCAATTGTTTAACTTGCTGTCACTAATGATACATAAGCATATCAATTGCCATAAAAAATGCAGCACTTAGAAGAAGAAGAAGATTCACAGAGAAAACTTAGTTCTACTGAAGGCAATGGCTCTCTCCTTCTTTGATAAATCCTGTTACTATCAACAACCTCCCTCTTTTGTTTAATTACTGCCAGAGTCTATTTGTAAAGTCTTATTTTAGTAGAAGGAATGTAAAAAAAACCCCATGGTGACTTATTCCAAAGCATATCTGAAATGCCAAATTCTGTATTCTGTTTCAGCAGCATCAGAAATTTGACTAAATTGCCCATCAGTTATTAAGAGTGGAAGAGGAGACTTTTATAAACTACCACCATTGCTTCTGAATTGCAGTGGTGGCATTTTCCTCTTCACATGGGTGTAATAAATGCAGTGTACACTTGACATGTGTTATACAGAAGTTTATGATTATTGATTAAAAGAATGTGATAAACAATAAAACACAGGATGACAGCCATAATCAGAGCAGCCTTATGAAATGTCAAGTCAGGTCTGAAAAGCCCAAGATTATAGAATCAAAGAACCAGTCAGGCTGGGAAAGACCTCAAAAATCATCAAGCCCAGGCTTTGACTGATCCCCATCTTTTCAAAGAGACCATGGCACTGAGTGCCACATCCAGCTGTTTCTTCAACACTGCCAGGAATGGTGACTCCTGATGTCTTCACATAATGTAAATCTTTCTTAACTTAAATACAGTTTTAGACCGAATTCTTTATACTGAAGAACAGTATCCTTCCCTATAATGAAAAAAAAAATCTATTTTTTTCATGGTATAAAGTTATGAAATATACAAGTTCATAGGCATGTTAGTAATCCTTCCAATAGTTCCTGAAACAGTAATTCAACTATTTAATAAAAATTTCTAAAATTTTGCCATCATTTTCCATCTCTGTTTCTTTCCCTTCTCCTCCTACTTTTTAAATTAAATCTTCTAAGGAACACTTATTGAAAGGTCTTTTATCCTCTTATTGCTTTTTTAATTCTTTACCTCAGTCCTTTTATACTCCTCCTTAATCATGAATGCAAATAAAACTCAAAGTGTAATCAACAGCTGCCTAAGGAGAGCACAGAGCTCTGTTGCCATGGGAACAGTCAAGTCAGTCCTTGACCAAAGGAGGAATCACACCCACCTTTCCGCCTTATTGCTTGTGCCATCCCTCACCCCTTCTGGCTTCCAACCACACTTGCTTCCCTGGAACAAGTATTGCATTCCCAGATGACAACAAATATTCCCCTTTGACCTAATGACAAACAATCACCAACACAAAGTTCTCTAACATGCAAAACCAAGCAGCAGCACTGGTTTGTGCACTGGTCTCCCACACTGAACATCATCCTAGGGCTCATGACTCCTTTTCTACCCTGAGTTGATTTGCCAAAGTACATCATCAATTACATCAACGGCTCCCATCACATTTTAGGTGCAGCAAGGAATTACTGCTGCTGCCAAAGTAAGAGAGCACTTGATTTTAGTCCAGTTATTAACAGGAGATAAAACTAGACTGACAATCCTCCAACATTATAAGGCAAATGTTTTCAATTTCAGAGAGAGGCTTCCAACTGCAAGACACCTCAGCACCTAGACCTTCTGCATAGTGACTATTCCTTACTAAAGAGCTCTCAGTGGTGCTGGATCACTACAAGGAAAGTAGTATGTTCAACCCCCCCATATAGTATATTTACTACAGATAACTCTTCTAACATCCTGCACTTGCTGCTGCTCACTGCTTTGCTGAGGTTCTTGCCATACTTTTGACACTTTGTCAGTGTAAATAACTCAGCCCAGTGTTTCCAACAGAGGGATAAAAAATGTCACTGGATTGTTACTGAAAATCTCCAGACAGGGCTGATTAAGATCCACTTCAGATAAACTGCAAATATCTGAAGTGAAAGGATAACATAATGATGTCCAGTTTTGTCTTATTTCTACACTCTTCATCACAGCTGGAGCTTTTGCCCAGCATTTGATAAATGTCTGACTCTTCTATTGTTTTTTGGCAAGTGCACTGGAACTCAACACATTGTAAATATGCTTGAGACATCTAGAACTAGTTTAACTTTTCAATAAATAAATGGGAAAACCTTTAATCTTACAAACTCACAAAGAATCTTCAGGGGACAGCTGTTGTCCTGACTGAGGCAACTGGATATTTATAGCACACATATATTTCAACTCAGACATGCATATATAGATATATACACACATATTCAAGAAACCAAAGGAAAACAAAATAATAAATAGAAAAATAATAATTTCCTTTTGTTAACCTTTACTTAGAAACTACATTAAATGGCCAAAGTCTGAAATTTCCTCCTTACTTAAGACTTGGTTAATTGCACTTTCACCCCTTGGCACTTGTACCAAGGCACAATGTGCCTTCATTAAATGCAATAATAAAATATCCCAATTAGGCCACAGTCACCTCCATTCACTCTCATTATGTCAAATCAGTCTCATCAGAGATGTCCCAACTCAAGTCAGTCTGCCCTAATGAAACAAAAGTAAATCACACAGGATGCCTCTGCATACCTTTAGGAGAAGGCAAATCTTAAATACACCATGTTCTCTTGCTGAGTGAATTTCATTCTGAGACATTCCCAGTTATATCCCTGGGAACACAGAGAAGGAAAGAGAGAACCAACTTGCTCCTTCTTTTAAATAGAGGCCTGACAATTAATTGAAAAGGACATGAGTCCTTTCCTATAATATCTTTATTCCTCTTTCAATCATTTGAAAGCTGAGTACAAAAGAGAGCAAACTTCTGCAAGGAAGACAAAAAGGCAAGTCCTTGAACAGAACCATGTGCTTTCTATCACTTCATATAATTAACTGTGTCACATCAAGAAAGGCCCTTCCATATAAGCAAACCTTGACACACACACAAGTGTTTGTTAAACATTGGCTACACAAAGGCAATGAAGCATAACACAGATCTGTGTTGTGGTTATAGACAGTATTTTTTCTGGCCATTGCAAGAAGGTTTCAGAAGTTTATTTTGAATATTTGTCCTATATTCTGCAAAAAAGACAACAACGAAATTTAACTAGAAGAACCTAATCAAAACAGGAGATAAATGAAAAATAAGAAGCTAGAAAAAAGAAAATCAATCTGTAAAGAAATTGCTCTGACACCCTGTTAGAGTGACACTTGTTTTCAGTGTTTTCCTAGCTTTATGCCAGATGCTTACTCCAAATAAAAATATCATGTATTGGTATAAGACTTCATGTAAATATGAGCAACACACTCTAATATAATCGACAGATTCATCTAACATTGCACTCTCTTGTGGACAGCCATTGTCTTGTTTAAGCAAGATACATAGTAATAAAAAAATTAAAGAAAGTTAATTAGACAGTAAAAGACAACTTGGAAAAAAAAAAGAGAATAAATGGGAATTATATACAGTGTATAACTTAATTCTTAAATTCTCTGATTAGGTATGATCCTCCAACGAAGGAAGCGCAGAATATCATTAGATACAAAGGACACCTTGATGTGGTCAGGTTTCCTGTTTTCTGGCAGAGTGGTGGTGAAGGGAAAAAAGGTGAAATATCTTAAAAACACATTTCATCTTCCAGTTTTTATTTAAAACCAGTAATGCATCAACCTCTCTATACGTATCTGTTTTGTTCAGACAGGGTGAAGCTGGAAAGTCCAAACTCTATTAACATTAAAAAAAAAACAACAATAAATCCACCTATCTCAGGACAACTGGTAATCACAAAATAAATGAGGTCACTCTGCCCTTCTCTCACAGCCTATGATTCTTTTATATCTAGAACATTAACCATGATAAAACACGATGTCTGTACCTACAATTATGTCAACACAGCCTCTGGAGGGCCTGTGAGGTTTGTTTTTTTTTCTCTTACTATTTACCATGCTGTGTATTTATAATTCCTGTCCTTTAACTACACTAATATATTTTAACTGAAGGTTGTTATTGTTGCTCTTATTTTTTTTTTTACTCTCACTCCTGCTTAATACATTATTTCAAACCCGAACCCAGATGCTCTTGTCTCTCTCCTAGGTATCAAATTTTAAATCAGGTTTGCTTACAGTCACAAGCCTCTATAGCACTGCACATTCCATGCACTTGTGAGCAAGACATGCAGCGCACACCCAGCTCTTGACATGTCTTTTACCATCCTGATGGTGTACATTCCCTAAAATCAGCCTTGTGGGAGCACCCTGAAGTTTCCTACACTACAAGGAAACTCATGAGAAGCACATCACACAATACCTTCTGGAAAGCACCTGCAGGGCCATTTGCATGATAAACCCCAGTGATTTACTCATTCTCCTTGTACACAGTACCTAGAAACTAAACCCTTTGCAGTGGGTTGAATCCCAATCTCATTGATCTGAATCACAGACAAGCTCTTGGGTTGTTCCTCGGTTTGAGAAAAGGAGGTAGAAACATTGGTTTTTTTTCGATTGAAGCACTGATTTGGTCTTCCTCCAGAAGACTTACTCACAGGTCATTTAGCTGCTGGATGGAGCTAAACTTTAAAAAGTAAAGTTCTGCGGGTAGAATAATAGCTCTCTTTTTATTGTCTACTTGCACATGACAGATGTGAAAGATGCATCGTTCAGTTCCCTTTAGTATTTTCATGTGTTCTGAAAAATTAAAATAAATGTGTGGGCCTGCTTTCAAAATAAATCTCTGTTTGTAATTTCTACTAAGGCTATGCTATGGCCCATTACTCCTAGAAATATCTCAAAACCGTTTAATGTGTCTCAAAGTAAGCCACAAATACAAAATTAATGATTTGATTTCTGTGCATTGGGATGGCTATGAGGTGAATCAAGAAAAATTATGCTATGCTTTTCGTTTTTTAAAATTTATTTTAGGGCAATTGCACTGCGCCCTTTGAAGGTAGCTTCAGCTCAGTCAAAATTTACAAATGTTTATTTCCATTTTGTTTTTAAGAAAACCTTCTGCTTTGCCCCGTAAAATCTGAGCAGAAAAAATCCTCCATCCTGTATCAGAATGTGAAGCAGGCTGTGAAGAATAAAGAGTTCAAACTGAAGTCAGAATGTGATAATTACATATTTGCCTGAGTAAGATATCAAGTTACCTCACTGTTATACCTCCTCTTAAATTATACCTCTTAAAATTTTAACTTTTGAAACAATTTTGCTTTCCTTGTCAGTACCAAAATAAGCCAGTTATTCTTTTACTCTAATAGATTTCAATTTTTCTCTTGAAATAAAACATCACCTTAAAAGCAAAGATTAGTTTGATGAAAAATTATTTTGTTCTATTTTTCATTTCTGATCAAGCATGCCTCTGCAATGTCAACATGAAATTATCATCATCCTCCAGGAGGAATCTGTATTGAATGAATTGTTTTAAAAATAATGTGTCTATTGTTCTGACTGTGAAAAGGAGGATGGTACAGTACTCAATTTTGACTGCAAGAGAATAGTGTTGCAAAGCACTGCAATATTCTACTTAATAAATAATTGGGATGTTGCTTCAGGCACCATAAACCTGACTGCAAGATTGAAAAACCCCAAACCAACAAACATGCAAACAGAAACAAAAGCTCTCACACCAAACACTCAACTTCAAATCTGCACTTAGCAACTACTTAACTGACTGATCCACAAAAAAATTGCACCTTTCATTTCTCTCTTATGGCTGAAAGCTGCTTCAGTATCAGACATCATTTCCCTTTTCTGCTTCTCCAGAATTAAATGGGATGAAAATATATTGCACTCTCTGTGACGAAGAGAACTCATAATAAACACAAGCCACAACAACGTTAGAATGCCTAATAAAGCAGTATAGGGTTTCATTGCCATTTCTGGGTGTTCAGAGCTACAATAAGTACAGCCAATTGCAATGTAATCAGCCTAAGTAATTCCAGTTTAACAAGTCTAGTTCACTTAAATTAAGATTTTTTTTTTCTAGTCACTTTTAAAAGCCAGAGTTGGAATTATTTTATATAAAAGTAGAGTCAGGGAACACATTGGTGTCATAAGATAAGTTTTGATCATTTAAATGGCTTCTATATACTCCACCATTATTGCTAGCATGTTTCATCTTGGGTTTTGATACCCTGAGAACTGAAAGCTCTAATGTATGTGGGGGAAAACCAAAGCAATTTATTTGTATCTAGTTTAATGTGCCTATAAAATCTGCTAATATTTTTCCATAGTGGTTGCCTTTCTAGGTTTCTTTTTTATATGCTTCAGCTGTTTTCTTTAATAACAAAGTTAGTCTGTTATTCAGGAAGCAATGCCTGAACATGAAATATTACAGATCAGATTGTTTTCAATGTAGATAAAAGTTTGCCACAGTAAAATAAAAAATAAGTTGTAAAATAAAAAATAAGTACAGCCAATAAAATAAATTTATGACTCAAAACTATTCTTTGCAGATAAAGCTTCATTACAGCTGTACTTTCTTTGTTTTAACCGGAAATTAAAGCAGTATTTAAGCAATAAAAGTTTCATTACAAGTTAAAGAAGTTAGAAAAGAACAAACCCCTAATGACAAACACATCCAGCAAATACACACTTTCTTTCACCATTGGAGACATTTTAATTTTCATCCCATTAGTAAATTTTATTTTGCTTGAAAGATTTCTTGACGTATCTGCATTTCCCAAAAAGATACATTCCAGAATATGTAACTTCATAATCATGTTAATGGTTGTTTCCATAGAAAGGAGGAATTTGACATCCCTCCACTTAACATGGAAGCATAGAAGTTACCAGGCATATACATAAAATAAATATTATTTACAAGAAATTGAGGCACACCAGAACAAAGGAGAGAAGTGAATGAACTGCCCCAGTGCCAGAGCCACTAACCAAACTGCAAAGGACAAAAGCAATTGTTTGACACCACAGTGGAGAAAGAAATAATTTCTGGTTCAAGGGAAAGAACTAGACCTGATCATCAGGCACTGACTTCAATAACACTTTTTGAACTAAGTAGGTTTGTAGTTCTCTATGCAATATTCCTGAGGCAGCAAAGCTTACATGTACCTGTTAGGATGCTCTGCTGAATCAGGCCCCTTCAGCATTTACAAGCACTTAGAGCACTGATCTATAAAATTAAAACAAGCACTTCAAGCTGCAAAGAGCTAAATTTTAGCTGGTGTATTAAGAAAACCAAAACCAAAAGAAAAATAACCAAAAAACCCCAACCAACCCCATACAACAACAACAAGGACTAACCAACCAACAAAGCAAAACAAAACCCAGCTCCAAACCCCATAAAACTGAAAACAAACAATGAAAGATAAATGAAAGGTAAATCCTTCGAATTACTAGAAAGATGGTTTCCTTTCAGTCAAAGCTGTTAACTGCTGCTGAGAGTTATGTAAATATTTAAGCATAATCAACATCCGGCCAGGGAGTTCATTGCTGTAAACAATGCAATGATTTACAACCCTTCAAACAGAACACATTACATTTCTTTTACGCTGTATCTCATATGCAAATTTACCTGTGTTTTCTGTTAGAGCATTACATGATGAAGAGTCCAGCTCAGAAAAACTGCTGAATGGTTTGGGTTTGCTGTTTGCTTTTCCATAAAGAATTGATATGTTTTACCCTTCAGTCTATTCTGCCTTCAACAACTCCACAAATATTTATCCAGTGTACAAAAGCTTAATACACTGATTTTCCTTTTACCTACAAGTGTAATGGCCTCTGAAGTTTATGCATTCCACCACTCCAGATAGCTCCCTTCTCATCATTTCCCATGCTGGCTCCTGGCCCAGCTGACCAAGCAGCACCAGTGACAATGGTCACACAGCACCAAGGTCAGGGTTGATGAGTAACAGTTTTACCCCTCTCTTGTGACTATAAGCGATTATAAGTAGGTACTACAGGCTTGTATTTCCCACTTTATTACTCAGTGATTTTCAGGTTTTGTTTAATCAATTAAGGCAAAAGATGCTACTTCTAACTTTAACATTGAGAAAATATGATTAGGCTGTAATTCTTCCTCACCCCTTTGGATACAGTTCCAGACTCCGTGGTTTTCCTCAAATATCTAAACTATGTACTAGAAGAAAGAAGTTTATCTTCTCAATAAGCAGCAAGCTTACTTGACAGGCTTGACAGAGTCAGAAATGTCTTCTCTTAGAGATGACATAAGGATTTCTTTAGGTAACTGTTGACCACCCCAGACCAGCATCCTACCCAAAGGTCATAACACACCTTCAAGTAAAAATGGTATTCATGCTCATATTCTGTCAAAGAAAATGGAAGCCTGCTTAATCCCAGTAAAACATCTGCAAGGTATTGACAGACAGTGAAGTGCTTGAGCTAAGAATGAATAGTTTGAAAATTAGCGCTTGGCCGGATATTTTGCGGAAGACAATCTAAAAAAGGGATCAATTTTCCCTACGTACAGCATGGGGAAACCCTTTGCAAACATTGATGCTATTACAAGTACAGAATATGCTTTCCTAGTTTATGTTTGATTTACAGATAAAAATGTTCTGCAGATTTCTCCAGCTGTGCTCCCTTTGCAGAATGTGAGATGCAGCAATCTGTTGGAGAGCAGCTGTTCGTTCACATGTAGTTTTATTTGCATCAATGTAAAATAGCAGCTTGCTACATGAATAAAACATGCTTTCTCTTTGCCCTGTTCTGGTAGAAAGATTTATCTATTTAATTTAGTTTTACATCAAAGAGCTTTATTTTTAAAGGAGATTATTCTTTTTTAAATGAAAAGTTATTTTCAGTTATATATTTTTAGACTCTAAAACGCTCACGTAGTCTTTTTGGAATGGGTGGTATCTAGTTTTGCTCTGAATAGAGATAGCTTTGCAAACAAATTTCAAAGTATGTTCAGTCAATACTTTGAAAATCCCCCCTCCGTGCCATTCACCACAATGATCAAATGCTCAGTAGCTTCCAGAATTATATGCTGAAATGTGGTGTCTCTAAGAGCAATGGTAACTACCTAATGCTCTGGAAATTTTCAAGTTTTAGTGGCTAATTCTAAATGTCTAGAGAGATATTAATGATGATCCCTTATCCCAGTGCCTCAGATGCCAATCAGCATACAATTTCAGCTGAAATAAAGAATCCATGGGAGACCTGTGAGACAGGCTCTTAAGTGTTCAAAGCACACTTAAATTTGATTTATGCCTATCACATTCCAGTGGGACTGACCCTGACCTTCAACACTCACTGATATCTGTTCACAGAGAGGACCTTGTGTACAAGGCCACTGATCAATGCTGTAATTTCCCTGCATTTTCAGTCTCTCCCATCAAACTCAGCTGGAAACCAAGGTCCAGTCAGGAATCTGAGAAACATTCCAAACAGCAGTTCCAAAAGGCTGTGGGCCATTCCTTATGCTTTGTCTGAATGCTTCCAAAAAACTCTGTTTTGTAGAGAACACCCATCCTACTGATGCCTTAATTTCTTTCTTCCTTCTGTTTTAGATTTCTTTCTTAAGTCTGTCTTTTGATTGTTTAGGTAGAATAATTTAAATACACTACTTCATAGCTCCTTCCTCAGTCAAGGAAATGTTTTTTGTCAACAACATAGAGCTTTTTGTGTGCTGAGATGTTGCAGGGCTTTTTTTGTTGTTGTTGGTTTTGGCTTTTAATTTTTGTTTGGACTTGTTTTTACATCCTTTTAGTGCTTAAATGAGTTTGCTTAAATATAGCTTAAGATCATGCTTCCACTCACAGCTGCTCCATGACAAGAGTAGCTGAATTCAGACCATCTGAGTTCATGAACTGAAGACCAAATTTTTTATGAAATCATTTTAAACATATAGAACACTTTCTACTTGTATAAATGTTATTTCTCAGGAGAGCCTGACACTTGAGGGCAAAATTAAAATGTGACCTTTACTGCACCCTCATTTACCTTTCCTCTAAATGTTTTAAGAGGGCAGTAGAGAAGAATCATCCAATATGTTTAATTTTCAGACATACCTCTCAAGAAACACCAGATTCCAAGGAAAAAAAGGTTTGAAAATATTTCAGAAAAACTGCCGCCAAACAAAAAACATCAGCATCTTATTCTTTTCCATATGAAATAAATCACAGCTTTATCTGATTCCATCAGGCATTCTGTAATGTTTCTTTTATTTTTTCAAGACCTCCATTTTACACCGCAGATTGCAGTTGCTCTCCCATTCATGAGATCACATCTTTACCAGCTAAAGCCTTATCAGCCTTTACAATAGCTCCCAGATATTTTCCACAGATACAGGCCACCAATCATTTGTCATTTTTCTGCAACAGCTGAACTTTCAGATCAATTACAAAAGGAAGTAGTGATAAAGTAAACAAGATATGTCACTGGTTTGGAGTCCAGGAACTAGATTTTGCCACTCTGACAAAAACCATTTCTTTTCCCCAAGGGACATAACTAAGCTATTCACAAAGCAAGACACCATCTACACCGAAAAAAGGCTAAGGACCTGGCTCCACATAGAATAATTTAGGTTGGAAAAGATCTTTAAGATCACTGAGTCCAGACACAAACAAACACTGTCACGCCTATGTCTGCATATATCATACATATATATATACAGAGTATTTTTAATCATATGTCACGTATCTCTATTGTGGGTGTCAGTGTCTTCTCCCAAATTACAAGTGATAGGATAAGGGGAAACAGCCTCGAGTTGCACCAGAGGAGGTTTAGCTTTGACATTAGGAAAAATTTCTTCACTGAGTGTGTTATCGTGCATTGGATCAGACTGCCCAGGGAAGTGGTTGAGTCACCATTCCTGGAGGTATTTTAAAAAATGTGTTGATGTGGCACTTGGGGACACGGTTTAGCAGAGGACTTGGCAGTGCTGGGTTAACAGGAGCACTCTGTGATCACAGAGGTCTTTTCCAACCTAAACAGTTCTATGATTCTATGTACCATGGCACACACATGGACTCCCCAGTCACCCAATCCCCATTCTTATTCTTCCTTCGCTTGCATGGAAACTATAAAATATCTATTCAGCACCATGGCTGGGTGCAGAACCTTCCATCTTCACTTGAGCCTCATTTGTCTTCAACTAGATTCTCAAACGGATTTTAAAGAGACAATAGCACACTACTCTGAAAAAAAGACACTGGACAGTTTGGATCTCATTATGGAATACAAATTGGATAAAAGCATTAACTTTCTCCCCACTTCGCTTAGGCATAATGAGCAGATTTATCCTCTATTTCCATGTGCTTTTCCCCTCACAGACAGCAGGGAGTACAAGATAAGTATAAAAAAGCTCCACATTTTGAACTCATTTTAACTTGTTGCCTGAAAAAGTTCCTGAAGCAGAGTGCCACTGCCTACTGATCATTCTTTTGTTTCTCTAGACACTCTGTGAGGTGATTTAATGGACTTTTCCCTATATAACCTCCACTGAAGTACTGTGAGAAACAGTGAATGAAGAATTGAATAGTTCTTAATCCTGTTTCCAGTTAAACAATTGTATTCATCTTAAGAATCCCATTCCATTTAAACCCTTCTGTGCCTAATAAGTGCTGAGCTCAGCCAATGTAAATTTCGGTTGACCATCTTTTTAGTAGTGCTGTGTTTGAAAAGTAAGTCACAAAGCCTCATATGAACTCAAATGAACACTGCCACTATGGATTTTACATTCCGCTGAAATATCTATAAAAAGGCTTTCCCCATTTAATCACAGTGAATCTAAGGCTACTACCAAAAAGTCAGTATATTCAGCTCCCTGTCCCTACAATGTTTCACAAAAAACATACACTGTAAAATACACATACCAGGTGCAACGTTGAAATTGATAGAACAGCCAATTAAAACTGTTAACAGTGATGGGAACAAAATATTTTGGTAGTAAAATAGTGAAGGTTAGGCATAAATTAAGGCAATTGGAAGTGGTCAATAAGTCAAGTAACAGGAGGTAAAGTATGAGCTCACATACTGAGTAAAAACACTGGAAGGCAAACAGAAAAACTAATACAAGTAAGCCAAGGTTTATGTTACTCAGGATAAAGATAAGTCAAACGTTTTTACTGAACTCCTCTCTCACTCTCACTGCTGATTCTTGTTGCCATATTTCTCTACCTGCAGCATTCAGCCAGCACGAGCTGTAGAGAGATCTATAGCTCACTGAAGCAGTCTCAATGACCAAAGCTCCCATTTTCATTTTCCACAGTTATCCAAGTAATTTCTTATTGTTATTAAAGACAGACCTGCTAAAAACAACTGAAAATTAGTTTTAAAAAACGCCCTTTTATCAAAGTGGTCAGGAAACACAACATTTTCAAGAGTCAGGTTAAAAGAGTTATCACACTCATTTCTACTACATTTTTCAAAGAAAATGCATTGATTTTAATTCCTGACTCGAAATACATCTTCAGTTTTGGATGTTATGAAGATTTATGAGACATGAATAACAAAATTTGAAATCAGATAGAATTCAAAGTAACAAAGATCTTGTGGAATCAGTTCACTGCATAGACTGACTGACATTTGAGCTGAAAGCCACCAGAAAGGCTCAAGAGTTTTTTGTGCATTCCAGTTTAGATTAGAACACTGACAGCAATTTTCAAATCAATTTAAATACAACCATTGATTTCTCGTGTGCTCTGAGGTTTTTTCTATCTTCTATTACTACTTAGCAGCCAGTTATGTTTTGATGTGAGCTTCTTGCTAAACTGCAATATGACTTAAACTTTGAAGGGTAGATTTACCCATTTAATAATATATTGCATTAAAAATATGTTTAAATTATCTTTTAAAGTCCCCCAAACAGAACAAACACACACATTAACAAAACAAAAACAGAACAAGCCAAACAATCTCCAATCCTCAACATCAGCCATGTTTCAAAACATTCTGAAGCAACCCAGCCTTGCCCTATCTTTAGTAGCATTGGAGCTACAGGTTTTTCCCCTAACCTTGTCAGACCTCAAAATGGGGCTCCCATTGAAACCTCTGTATCTTTTCTACCTGAACAGCTTCTGTGCCACAGACATCCTGTCCATCATCTTCCCCAGACCTTGCAAGTGACCAAGTGCATCGTGCATCATCAAGAGTTTGGAAAGGATGGTGCAAAGGTAAGAGAAGTACAAGGAATACATAGTGCTAAAGCAAATATTTGCTGCTTTCTCCTCTCAGAAATAATCTAAAGTTCTTCCATCTTATACATTTCATTGAAATTTAGGACCAAGAAAGCTATTCTGCCGGCTTGGTTTGGTAAGATATCTGGCAGTGGGGTCTGTGAGACTGGCAGTAAAGTGGCTGATTTTGACAGAAGGAAAGTACAAGTGAAGAATTACTTATTATCATCCTAACTATAACTATATAAAAAAAAAATGAAATACAGCAATAGGTATTGGAAGACATCAAGAGACTCCCACAAATAATTTTAACCAGAAAAAGAACTGGCCCTATTTTCTACATGACACTGAGCATGGAAAATGAGGCCACTTGATTTGACTTGGTACTACTGATAGAGCTGCTGCTTCTCCCTCCCCTACAGGTTTTAGGAAAACAATTATAGCTCAGCAAAGCACCCAGTCACCACAGCCTTGAGGGAGTGTGTGTGTGTGTGTATGTGTGAAATAGAGCCTTTCACTTCTGAACTCAACCCTTAAACCCGTGTCATAGGTCCAGGTTTGCTCCAAAGCCACAGAGGGACATTTCCTCCTGCTGTAGCCTTTGCCATTTCTCTGCTGCAGCTCAAGTGTAAAGATAATGTCAAAGGGAATATCTCAGCAAGCAAAGAAGAGATGATACTGGTGTCATTTCTAGTGGCAAGATTATGCCACTCTGCATCAGAAATAATTGTGTCCTTTACCACAGAAGACCATGAGGTCATACCTAAGCTCAGGCACAGCTTGTGGCAGCACTCTGCTTTTAAGGAAGGTCAGTGAGGTATGTATTACTGTACACACAGATGCAGAGACTCAGAGTAGCCATTTACATTTTTTTAAAGGATTTCTTACAACCATACTGACAAAGAGAGTGTTGGTTTTGTTTTTTGGGGTTTTTTTTGGGTGTTTTTTTTTTTTAATTAAAAGCACTACGCAGTAGTAATGCTGCAATGCTATACACAGCAGAGTAAAAATGAGCAGAACCTGCAAACTATCCTACAAATCCACGTTCTCCCACAAAGTTAATTTAGTAAGGTTCTTGTTCTATAATTAAATGGAGTATAAAAATAATAATAAAACCTGGCATAATTAGAGTGCTAAAATAACCCTGCACCTGCACAACGAACTGCTTGGTAATCAGCCAGATGTTACATTTTATCTAAATCCCCGTATTACAACACTGACAATATACCCGAGTACCACCCTCCTTGTCTTTCTCCAAGAGTAAAGAAACACTCAGAGTCCCTCCTGTGGCTGACCCCAATGGTTTAACATCAGCTTCACAGTTATGGCTGACTCTGTAGCAAGCCTGGATCCCAGCCAACCTGAAATTGTGTCCCAAAACGTGCAGTACATAGCAACAGGAAGGCACCACAAGCACATGTTTTTCACCATGGAATGTAAGGTCCCATATGCACCACTACATTTTTCAATTTATTACAGCATGGATGACTTTTGCAGCTGTGGCACAGCCTCCTTCTCCACAAAGAACAGAAAGAGAAGCAAAAGGTATCAACCAGTGGGCCTTGATATTGCAATTAATTCATTAATATGTCTGCTGCATAACTTAACAAAGCCGAAAAAGAGGCAACATTTGGAACTGACTAGAATTCGTGCATTTCTACTGTTAGAAAATGTGAGATGTTATTTCACATCATTCCATAAAACATACTTTTCCCTTTTTTATCTAATACTGCAATGTTATTTTGCTTTTGTCACAATATTCGTTTGAATAAACGTTACTTTTATGGTCTGTAAATGTAGGTAACAAAATGAACCCTTAAGAAAAAGGTATTTATCTTCTCAAATGGCCTTTTCATTTTCACATCCAATACAATAATATTCGCCCATAGTTTTCTTGGAAGACATTTACCCATGAATCAGAAAGCTACCTGTAATTAAATTAATATAAATGGTAACAATGATGTTCATATCCCAATGAAATCTTCAAAATTTAAGTTATTATATTTAGATCACCTCAACCCTTTGGATAAGAACCAGCTGAGCAACAGTTTAATATCAATATACTCTCTCTGAGAAACAGCAGAAAACCAGATTTGATGATCTTATAGGATTTTTTTTTCCAGACATTCAAAAGGTTTTGATTCAATGAGCTTTTTTACCAATGTCAAGTACCTAAACTAATTATGAACATTTGAGAAGAGTCTGTCTTCCTTAAAATAAAATCTGCATTCAAAGTTATTTGTGTAAGACAAACTTGCAGACTAAAGGGTCAGATCCACATCTAGTAAAGAGTCTCAAAATACTGTCAGGCTACATATGTGAATTTTCCTGGTCCTCAAACTAATAGAACTAATAGAAAAATTATATACACACTTAAATTTGTATTTCTGCTTGTTAACCAAAAAATAGAGCGATTTTAACCACCTGAGGCATTATATATTTTTTTTCCAACAGTGAAGGGAACCTGCTCTTTCCCTATTGTTGATTTTAAAATATTTTTATCAAATAGACCTAATGTTTTATTTGCCCAAGATGGGATTTCATAAGGAAGTTTTTTTTTTCAGAAAGTACCTTGTGCTCCATTTCTGAAAGCACAGCTCTCTGGAGTTTCTGGCAGTCTTTACTGGGAGTGAAGCAGTGAAAAACAGTAGTTAACTTTTACCACTTCATCATTCAGTCTCTCACACCTCTGCTGACACTAAAGCATGGGCTTGTCATTATCTGGGACTGCCACTAGTATTTCATTATAAAAACAGTATAAATGAAAAGAGTCTTCTTTCCCCCTTCAAACTAGGATCCTGACTCTAAGAAATATTGAACACAGCAAACCTTTATCAGCAGAAGCAAGAAAACATTTCCTCTTTCCCCTCTGAGATACTCTTATAATTACACTCAGTTTTAAAATAGCACAGCTTATAAAAGGCAAAGTACACAATGACTGATAATCAGTCAATTTTTTTACTCTGTTGTCCCCTCGTGATCTTTTTCACCTCCCTATTACTTATAACAACATTAATTAATGCCCAGCCCCCCTCCAGTTGGTTAGAGAGCATGAGGAAATCACTGTTGTACCTACACAAGATCCAGTGCAATAGTTCAGCAGCTAAAAGAGAGAAGTCCAGCTGAGACAATGCAGAAAGTACTTTACAAAGTACTTTTAGAAACCAACACCAAACAAACAAACAAAAAAGAACAAGAAAAACCCTATTTGTGTTCCTCATGTTGCAGAGACAAGCAACACTGCACAGGCATTGCCATGATTGAAATACAGATGTAGAACATTAACGCAATACAATTGCACATTATGTAATGACACATTAGTTCAGTCATTTAAACATTTCAACATATAGTACCAGTGCTTTGGTACCTGCACTCTTGCTGCCAACCTCCTCAGTTTCCTGACCTGGAAGACAGCAATAGCCACAGGAGGGTCCTCCCCTGCCAAACCCACTCTGCTCTTACCCGGGTCTGTGGATCTGCAGCTTCTAGATTACGTTTTAGAAGACTTTAAGAAGATATA
The DNA here is from genome assembly GCA_013398615.1 of Brachypodius melanocephalos. Taxonomy (NCBI): domain Eukaryota; kingdom Metazoa; phylum Chordata; class Aves; order Passeriformes; family Pycnonotidae; genus Brachypodius; species Brachypodius melanocephalos. Next base: position 2,305,873 of record VZSR01000931.1, read on the forward strand.
GAAAATGTCAAATGTCCAACTTCACACATCACAAAGCTGATAACTGCCCAGATTACCACCTTGTTTGCTGCTCATACTGCATTTTGCTCACTAAGACTATACTTTTCTTCTTTCCAGAATACACAATGGCTTTATGCAGCCCAAATGAATTGGTCAAATCTGGTCATGGTGAGATATGGAATGTAATCTGTTAATTTTCTCAACATTTATTGAGAACTATTTTCTCATTTCAGAAACAAAAATCTAAGCAGTTTTTATCTAATGTGTCTCCTGTCATTTCTCATCTCAACCAACAAACCTTTCAAAGCTATTTCATTATCCATTTCTTTTCCCAAAAGAATAAAATTCTCTCTTCAGTAATTGCAGAAAGCACAATACATTAACACTTCCAATCTATTTTAAAATATTATTTGCAATGAACTCCATGTGCTGCTTTTGATTACTCTAACACATTGTAACTATTCCTTTACTTTGTACTGCAGACTCCAAAACCAATAGGGTTTTTTGGTCAAATATGTAAAAAGAGATTAATTTACCCACAATTCTTTTCTCCAGGCTAAACATCCCCATGTGCCTCAGCTGCTCCTCATAGGATTTGTGCTCCAGACCCTTCCCGAGCTCCATTGCCCTTCTCTGGACACGCTCCAGCATCTCAATGTTTTTCCTGTAGTGAGGGGCCCAGCACTGGACACAGTTCTTGAGGTGTGGCCACATCAGTGCCCAGTACAGGGGTGTGATGACATCCCTGATCCTGCTGGCCACACTGTCACTGACACAAGCCAGGATGTTGTCGGCCTTCTTGGCCACACTGCTGGCTCATCCCCGTACGCATCCATTTTTTCAGAGAGCTTCTGAAAATAAAAATCCCTCTCAGAATACCTCCCATATGACCTCTCAAGTGAGGCATTCCTATAGCTTACTTCCTGGTTTTTAGCAACTCAATCTATAGAAAAATTGTTGATCTAATACCTATATCTTCGATTAGCATTGAAGAAAGTTAATCTCAAAGCTTTGTGGTTTTGTGTGTTGGTTTGGTTTTTTAATTATTTGAAACTTGAGTAAATATTTTGAACTAAAAAATTGTCTATCTCCTTATTGATATTTATAAAGTATTTGAGTAATATCTGTGGTTTAAGTCTTCCTTTAACAAAAGTCTGTGGCAGCTAAACAGTGTTGGGAATGGTGAGATAGGGCAACCTTATAGATAGGATTGCTTAGCAGGAGATTCTGAAAATATTAAGTCTGTGAATGAAATGGAGATAGTGGTGAATTCTGGGATGTGAGAAAGCCACCCAAAAGACAGGATATTGTGCAACAATCCTAGCAAACAGAGGAATGCCAAAAAATCTGGGGGGAAGGGGCTCCTGCCAGCGTGGCAGGAACAGGGTAGCTTAGAAATCACCTTTTAAGGTTTAGAATGTAGCCCCTATGGTAATGCAGTAGCTCCTATAGGTTATATGTAAATGTAGAAGGATTTGTGTTGCGTACCGGTTGGTCTTTTTAAGTTAGAATATTCAACAGACAAGGAGATAAAACTGTAAAGAAACAGGGGCTTGGCCTCTTGGGACATTGGCACTCTGGGGACAAGCACTCCTTCTTGATGACTCTCTCGGCTGGACGCTGGCCGCTGGGAGCAGGGCTCTCTCCAGCTTAGGCCTTGCAATAAAACCACGTGTCTCAAGAGCAACCCTGTCCTCCAAAGATCTCGTCCTTGGCATCGGACTGCTTTTACGAAACAGTTAGTAGCAGTGTCCATTTATGTGGAAGAAATGTCATACGTCTCCTTCCTAAAACATACTTTAAAAAATATCGCCACCTGAAGCATACAGAATATCCACGAGTAAATATGCTACTCATCCTTTCCTTGTGCACATGTAGTGTAACAATCAACCTGCAGGATTACATGCTGTCTTTTCACAAAAGATGCAAGTCTCACATAACGGACAGAACAAGTAACGGTAAGACAAAGTTATCTTAAAATTTGGTATTTTATTCTTATTGCTAAATGTTTGATTACAAGTCTTGTCTAGCCAACACTTCCCAAGTTAATACTTTTATAGTTGAATGGAAAAGCAACTGTCCATAGACAGTTGAGGACTATTCCCTTGTTCTTACTTATTGCTTTTCTAGCTTACAGGCAATGGGAATGTTCTTACTCCATTTAAATGAAAGAAAACTAGGTTAGTTTTCATCATTCTAAATAATCATCATTAAAAAGTGTTGGCTGTGTGGGTAGAGTGTTCACATGCAATCAGAACAGAGCTTCTCCATCATTTAGTGGCAGATGTTTTTTTCTTTGGTTTGCTTTATTTTTACTTTAAAACAAAAACCCTGTGTAAAGGAGGGAAACAATCAGAAAACAAAGAACAGCAAGGCCAGACAACATTAAGGAGTATTCTCTTGAGAAGGAGGAAAATGGGTTTGTATTGCATACAATATTAACAAAGCCATTATTACAATACTGTCTCTCTTACACTGCCCACATTTTATAAATGATGTTGATAATCTGGAAAGATTCAAAATGTAAACTGATAAGAAACAATAAGAAAACTTGACAGCCGTTTCTCAGTAAGATAATGAAAGAAGCTCCATGCCCTAATTTACTTGAAATACTGAGAATAACAAAAATCAGTCTGTTTGCTTCCTAACAGCCAGCAGATACAGGCAGAAAATTATTCCAGTGAGGCAAGGCTTACAAATAAGGTGAAGCAGCATTTCTGAGTGGACACAAAAAAGGTAAAAAACTCTTATTCAAACCTAACAAAGACTAGCAAGAAAACTAATTTTAAGTACATGCTGAGAGTAATAGTTCCCTCTACAACGTGATTAACAGATGTTCAAGAGGGAACTTGGACCAAGCAGTGCCATCTACTTCCTAAAGAAAAAGATCTCATCATGAAATGATTACTCTTGGCAAATCTCTGACCATCTAAACAATTCTGAATACACAGAAGAAGTCCACTGAAACACCTCCTTCCCCAGAACCACTCAAGTTTTTTGGGGTTTTTTTCAGCCAATAAACTCTCACATATTTCTGCAAATTGGAAAAACAAAATCAGAAACACATTCAACTTTTGCAGTTGTTTAGAGTTTGCCAGTGATAGACATTAAAATAACAAAGAATAAAATCAGTGACTGCTTCACCATCAAGACACACACTGAGAAAAAAACATCATCACCTTTTAGGAGGTCAGTATTATCCGCCAAGATACTTCTGTACTATTACTACAAGAAAAAAATCCCTGATCTATCTGACCTGTAGATTCTTTCCACTTAGCTTTTTTTTTGTTTCCTGCTCAGAGGAACAGCCTGACAACAGTGCAAGGAAAAACTTTTTCACTAACTCCTCAGCCAAAATAAACCTGTTTCTAAGATAGCTCTCTTCTCTTTAACTCAGAGTAAACAATAAAAAACCACCATTGAGCTGGACACAATTTCACCTTGGACAATTATACTGACTGTTCAGGAAATGATGCACAATAAATGGTCTCCCCAAACAACAGCTCTAAAATTATTAGTACCTGTGATAGATGTATCCCATTTATCATCATCTGGACTAAAGTGGAATTCCCATGTAGAGCTTTATCCCAGGCCAGGGAAGTGCCTCACAATTCGGTCTGCCTCTGGAATCCTCATACATGAATGTAAACTTTCTAGACACATGAAAAATGGGAATGTGGAAATTACTCCATACATCTTTCTCTGAGGAAGTAAGGACTATATGAAATACATGGAGGAACAGGGTCGATACAGTCAAGCCCCCAGATATCCTTGCAACCTTTCTGACAAAAACCTTCACAATAAAGTCAAATTTTATCAGTGTGGAAAAGTAACACCTGTCAGGATGATAAAAGGTCTATAATTGGTTCAGACCAACAAGACCTTGCAGCCCAATACCTTGTCTCCAATTGGCCATTAGCAGACTCTGAGAGAAGAGTAAAACAGAGCAAGCAGTTATGCCACTTTGTACTGGTGGGAATGGGACTGGAAAATTCATCCTTTTTGATTTATTTCAAGGGGGAAAAAAGCAAGCATCACGGAAAGGCATCAAAAAATGTAAATAGTGGTGTTTGGTAATCAGAAACATGAAAAGCCACTCTATGGTTCCAGTGCTGCAAGTCTTGCACTACTTGCATTATTCCCACATTTACTCTTGGGTTTTGGCATGTATTTGTTGCCTGCTTGGATATCACAAACATAAGCACAGCAGAGTTGCATCAGAATGAAACAGCATGTTGGCAGCATAAATGAAATATTAAGACAGCCTAATTATTACTCAAGGAGATCATTAGCATGCTGCCTTGTCTGTTCATCTTGCCTAGGCTGGGAGATGTCAGAATTGCAAGCTGGGGAGTATCACACAGTGAAAGACTCCAGCTTCTGAATATCCTTCATCTACAATGCCGCAACTGCTACCCTGAGTTGCACAACCAGTATTTCCAGTAAGTTAGTGTGGAAATGCACAGCTCTCAAACACAAACAAGTCAGGCATAAGCTTCATTTGTTTTCCTTTTGAATTCTTCCAGCAAGCTGACATATATTTAGCAGGCATACACTATCACTTACATTTATCTTTCAGTGTATTCTGTCCCTCCTTACAGAAATGAACATTGGGTATCCTTTCATGTATTTAACAACCTTACCAAAAGTCAAGTAAGATTTCTCTATGTAGCATCATAAAAACAGGAATGAATAATCTATTTAAAAGAATAAATAAAGGTATAACTATGATATATTGCAAAAATGTGCACTTCAGTATTGCTTAACAATAAACATCTAAATACAGACTTATTCCCTAAATAGAGCTGCACATCAACATCTCTCAAAAACTCACTGCTTTTTCTCTCTCACAGGACCATAACAAACTTTAAAGCGCATTATGCTGATATCTTAATATCTGAAGTGGCAGCATCAGAAAAGAAACAATTTTTAATCTATTTTGGATCACAGAACTCTTTTAGCTTATAATGATGCAGCGAAGCACAATGTTCCTTTTAGTAAGGGCCTTAAAGGACCAGTTAACAGATTCTCTCTGTATACGGTCTCAAAGTTTGGGTATGACAAATTCTTTTGCCAGAGATCTTATTCCTTCAATCCCTTCTCTGGTACAGAGAGAAAAAAACTAAAAAAATCAAAAAGAACAGAGACGTATCAAGCTAAAGCAAATTAGCTTAGGCACCATTTCAGTCATCAAAACCTTCATCTCAGCACAGACTAAAGTAAGAAAAAATACATGTTTAACTAACCTGCTGCTTTTCAAAGCCCAGGAAAAGTTATGCAGTATCTTCCTGAGGACTATACATCCTGGATAAACATCACAGCAGTATCACACTAGTTTTGTTGGGTTTGATTTGTCTGTTTGTTAAACAGGTCAATTATGAAATTTTTGGTTCCTGTGAATGCAATAAGTCCACTGCATATGGCAAACTTCTGACTCTGTATAATGCACATCATGTTTTCTATTGAACGCAGTATTTTATACACAATGTCTCATATTTAAAAAAAAAAAAAAGAAGTAAAAATTGTAGTAAAGAACTACTCAACAACAGCATTTGTATGATAACAAAGCACCTTAAGTTCCCACTAAACACCACTTCACATGGTTTTAGCAAGGATTGTTGGAAGAAAATAATGTACAAAGTTGATGTTGATGATGTGTCCAGATTCAGGAGTAATTAAGCACATGATCATGCACTTGATGAACATGAGGACCATCCTTTGCCTTAGGAAAGTTACTCCCACAGAGCAAGACCTGATACAGGCAGGTTTCCATGTAGAAATTCTGTGTCAGTACAGTTTCTCCTTTCTTCTGGTTTATATATTTTTCTGTGAAATTTGCTAAGAAAGGAGGATTTATTCAGCAGAGCCTAAAACTTCTATAATTTTATGGCTCTTGCTACAGCTTTTTGTTACTTTTCCTGAATGACATGGAAGAAAACAAATGGAAGTTTTTGAGTTCTTTTGAGTTCTGTAAGCATTATATATTTATGTACCTAGAGAGGAGAAGAACTCTGACTCAGTAACTCAAAGTCCATTGAAAAAAATCTCTATTTATCAAGGCATACATTTAATGAATCTGTAACGTAAGATCATGTATCATATTGGTATAAATTACACCAGCATCTCAAGTAGGTTTTGATATATGAGGAAAGACACTTGTTACTGTCTACATGGTGATGCTTTTCTGATCTAGAAATGTCGTAAAAAATTACATGAGGCTGTAATACATGAAATACAGACCAGACCTCAGACTACAAGTTTTATGCTGATACTCTAATCAAGTTTCTTCCACAGATAACATATAAACAATTTTGAAAAAGAGTTAAAATGAACCCAGGAATATCTTAACAGTTTCCTTAAGCAAGACACACTCTTGATTAAATTCTGCTTGCAAAAAAATAATCAAAATACTTCACATGACAAGCAGTCCAGCTTGTGCTCCAATTTCATTCAGAGTCCTGCCTAACTCAGCAGTGATCTGGAAATGAAAAATTTCAAACTGACTGGATAATTTATTATAGAGTTCAGAAATGCTCTCTGCAACAATACAAGGCCTGGATGTGCCTTGAGTAAATATCTTATTGGTTGATAATAAGGTTTAAAAAGTTGCAGTGAATACCCAAATATTGGTATGATCAGCATTAATTCTCAGCGATACATTTGCAGGTTTTTCCCAATATACTAAAAAACCTCAAAAACTAACCAACAAACCAACCAACAAATATTTGCATAATCCCAGGCAGATCACCATCAACCTGTCACAAGGAGCTTTCCAACCTCCAGTCATTTACTGTGATGACACAAGATTTGTCTGGTACACACTGATGACAAAACTGAGAATATTTTGGTATATAGTTATACCTTAAACACTACTGTATTTACTGATTGCCTCCTTTTTTAATACTCTGAGCTTTTAAAAAAACCCTAAATCCATCTAAACTAACTAATTCAGTGAATCCTAGTCACTTTGCTCCATTTAAGTACAAACCAGATGTTTTGTAAAATTCAGATAAACCACCCTGTCAATATTTCTCAATATTGCACAGGTCAATATTGCACACAGAGTGTGTTGAAAAACAGAAACCCAACTCTTAAAATTATTTAAGTTACAGAAAAGCAAAAGGAGAAAGAATTTATCATCAGAAAATGCTACCAGCAGCAAAAGAAAACACAACACATAAATTTTCCCATGTAAACAACATCCTTCCCTGTAGCCAGCCTGCAGAGGACAGCAATTACATTCATTTTACAGTGCCCTAACACCGTGTTTGAATTTTTTCTTTTCTACGGATATGGCAAAAGAGTCTTAGAGACATTTATCACACTCTGAAACAAGATTCCCTTCCCTGTTAGACATGAACTCCATTTAACGCTAAATAGGATTTGGACAAGCCTGAGATATTGGGTGAAAGAGCTGCTCTTGCTGCCAGATCTAAGAAACACTTGAGAAGTTTCCCCACGCCTGCACCTTGGGGAGTTGTGCCACAGCATTACTCGATAAAGCGCTGGCTACACGAGAAGCACGACCCTACAAGTCAAGTGTGATTTTCTGTTAAAATGGCTTCCTCAGATTTATTGATTGATTAAACACAGAAACAAAATTTGTCTGGTTTTACTTCTCTTTCAAGAGACTCACTTCATGTAGCACAAACAAGAAGAAGAAAACCTAAAAAGGCTCCATTGGTTTCTTCTTTCAAAAGAAGGACATAAAACAATCTCCAAGCATGACAGTCACCACCATGGCACAGACTAACTAAACAGTATAAACATCATAAAAGGAAGATGATTTCCTGAATCGAGACCACAATTATGTCAGCTTTACCTATGGAAATTACAGCATGCATAATCTAATTATTTTATTTTGCAAAGGAATTCAAGGCACTGAAATTTATGTAATTGATTCAATTATTTCATTGAACAAGCTCCTATATTCATCTGTCTTGCATGTAACAAAGAGTCATCCGTGACTTCCATTTCCATTTTCAAAATTAAAGTTCTTGTAGGAGTGAGTTGCAGTAGTCACAGCTATTACTGCCTCTCCAACCCTCACTGTGGAGGAACAAAGAGCAAAAATCTGCTCACAGGCACAGTCAGTATTATGCTCAGACATGACTTTGTGAAGCAAGCAGCCATCAGAAGTACAGAGTGGGAAAGGAGGCAACATGTATACTCAAAAGCTGTGCTACCTTTTTACTGAGAGAACTGAAAGTATTTAATTTAAACAGAATATGAAGTTATTCCAAATATTGTTTGGAAAATTAATACTGACAGGATAACCGTGATCACATTTACTTAGCCCCATTTGCTGATTTTTTTCCTAAACTGCAGACTGAAACACAATTTAAAAATAAACTTTCTTTGAAATATGATCCTTGAAATGTTGAACATGACAGAGGCACATTAACCACCAGCCTTGGTAGACTAGTCTGCATTTAAAGCTATTCAATTCTATTAAAAAGCATAACACAGTTCAGGATTTATTTAAATACATCTCCAAACTGTTTGGACAATTCTACAGATATGTGGGTGTTCTAAGTATGCCCTCAGTTAGCTACATAATTACACTTCAACTTTGGTATTGCCATCAAAGGTGTAAGGAAATTTGCACCCAGATCTGCTTACCAAAGACTTTTCAATACTGCCTAGTTCTTTAAGGCTGGGATCATACACAGATCTCAGCATAACATTTTTTACAGTGAAAGATGAGAGAATTCAAAATAATAACTGCAGATAGGATCTTGAGAACATATGCTGGGAGTAAACCAAAAGTCTAAATGTCAACAGAACAGGATAAAACACAAAACACTCCTTTGTGCCCATCCTACAACCTCATCCTACAGGATTTGCCATACTGAGTCCATCTCTCTGGTGCTTCTTTCTGGAAGAGTCACCAACAGAATAAACTGCACAGAAAAAAGATTTGCTGTCTTTTTTGTAAAAGATTTTTTTTTTTATTTCCAAAGTCCCTTCTTGTTCTAGATGTCTTTTCACTGGGGATACATTGGATTGGTATTTTAGCTATATAGAAAGCAGGAGCAAAGGGAGGGTATTTAGTAGAAGAAACAGCCAGTATTGCATGTTTCTACTGAGTATTCTCCATGAACCCACCTTTTCCCCTGCTTTTTGTACAGCTGAAATGTCTGTTTACAACTTCATCAGTATAAAGTGAGGTTATATAAGAAGGACATAAAACAATCTCCTTCTACCAGGGTCTTCTCTGTCATCGGCATTACTACGCCCATTCAAATGAAATTTAATGGTGAATTTGAACAAGTCCAAATTTGAGCAGCTATCGTGGTCTACTTTCCTTTAATCCATCTGGCCATCACTTGCAAAGCCTGCTACAGATATTAATTCCTAATATCAGAAATTGCCTAATCTTGCCTAACGATGCTGTCTCATTTCTGTGTTCCTGGACTCCTTTACTGTTTGGACTACTGCTTCCCCTCTTCTAGCCAAGCCAGCATCTTCTGATTTTGTCCAGCTGCTTAAATAGCCACTTGGCTGAGTGATAGCAGACCGAGAAGGTAAATGATGCCTTCTGTTTTCTTCAAATAAGCCAAGGGGAAACAGAAATCTGCACAACTGCAGTGCACACAATGTGACTAAGTCTGTCTGTCCTTAGAGTGAAAGGGTTTTTACAGCCACAAGGAAAACTTGCAAACTCTTTGGTGCTGAAGATACTAGTTTTCTACATACAGATTTTTAAAGAATCATAGTAACAACAAAGTTCAGCCACTGGAATAAGCAGCTGTCATGGTTTGTTGAGTGCAATAAAGATTTTTGTGGAATTAATCTGAATTATGGATTTGTTACACTTGTTTTCCCCTTGTGCGTTTTTTTTTTTGTTTGTTTGTTTTTTTCATGCAGGCACTGTTTTGCTCATGTAGAAATGTCACAGGCTGTGGCTGGAATTTCCATGCCATTTTTAGGCAGAATTTCAGAGCATGACAAACATGTATCCTCACATCATCCATGTGGTCTTCAGAACAAACATTGTAATACCACACCCTCTACTTATGCTGCTTCTGACTGCATGGAAGCAGTTAAATATTCATGTTATTGATGTCATTACTACTTCTGGAGGAAAATTCCTTGCTTGCTGTAATCAGATCCAAGAAAATTCTCATCTGATGGGTTTTTATTTTGCTTTTAAGTAATCCCCACATAATTTTAAAAAAGTGATAAATTAGCACCAAAAAAAAAAAAAAAAAAGAGGGGGGGTATGCACATTAGCCTCAGCAAAACTGAGAAATGTATTTAAAACTCTTTGGTTAATAAACAGACTCTCATATGGAACAAGACCAGAAATAAAAAAATTTAGCTCTTTCACTTGAAGTAAAGATTGGAAGCTGGAGTAGCAAACCCACCTCTTGGTAAGCATCCTCTTTTAGGTCCAACCAAAATGTGCTGAAGCCACAAGGGAGGAAGAAAAGCAGGGGGGAAAAAAAGACATGGTGTAGAGGATGAGCAGTAGGAGAATAAGGAAAAAGCATACATGAAAGTGGGGTAGAGAGAGATCTTAAGGTGAATTTAGGAAAGAACTCGGACACAGAGACAGACCCACATTCTTTGGAAAACAAGTATGTTTGTATTACAAAACAATGAAGAAAATAGGTATAAGATGAAGAAGATTTGATCATGTGAAACCACCGCATTGGAAAACCAATCAGACAAAGCAACATCAAGAAGAAAGAATCAGAAAAAGAGCTGGCATTTAGACAAGATAAAATTAAGAAAAAATAGAGGCTGTTACACTGAAAACAAAAGAGAGTGAAGCTACTGGCACCTACAAGGAGAGGGGAAGAAGTAGCGTGGGAGAAATGAAGAGACAGTGTAGAGACAATCTAGACTTTCACATTTAAATTGGTTCAATTAATTTTGAAAAGGAAAAGTGAGGGTTTATTACTTTCAGTAAATGGAGGAGAAGTGGAGGAACAGCTCTTCAGAGCAGTAGCAGTTTCGAATCTGAAGAACAGACGATTCAATATTCTAGCAAAAATTAGTATATTAATCATTTACTGCATTGCATGAGAAGTAAAATCAGACAATTCTGCAAAGTGAAGAATCCTACAGAACAACTGGGGAATCTAGAAATTTAATATAACACATTCAACATCAATTCATCAGGTACAATGGCTGTTTCTGTAAAATAATGAATCAAAAGCATTATGAATTTTGACTCAGAGATCGGAAATGCTTGATACTTGAAATTTTAATAGGTTTGAGAGAAGAAAACTCTCCAATGAATAAAGCTGTTTTATCTTACGGGCATCTCATAAACTGTTTAAATGAAATTTGAAATATATTAGCTATCAAAACCAAAACTGTTTTTAAAATGGACATATGATGAGTTTAGTGTTTAATTTTCCCACAAGAACCTCAAATACCTCACAGCAGGATTGTATAAGATATATGTCAGCTGCTTTTGTAGCTTTTCCTAATCTATTTCTCGGCCATTAGAGAACTTTGCTCCTGCAGCACTCACTGCACCTTTACCACGATGCCATCTCTGGCTGCCAAGCATTTTTACTAGGGGTGGAAGTGGTGATGCATGCAGAATGATTATGTGGCTCAATGAGCTGTGACAAAGGTGCAACAACAACACGCTCAGGGTAGAGCAGTGAATCTTAAGGCAAAGGCCAGATTTGAGGGCATCTAAGAGCCTTACCACCACATCAAGGAGAGCTCTGGGTGAACATGGCTGCATGGTTTGGAGGTCAGACACTGGTGACTGGCAGTGGCCAAACTGAAGTGATGCTCATTAAATTTAACCTTTTCCTGCCAGGATGATGCACACTTTCAGGATGGTTTGAGTGAAGAACACTGCCTAGTGCTGCTGGACTTCAAAAAGAGATGTAACAGCTCTTCCTGATGGGATAAGGAAGTGGACTGCATCTGGCTGGGATGAAATTACCAGTTTTTGTAGCAGCCTGAATGGTGCTCTGGATTTCTGGCTAAAACAGCAGTGATAAAACTCCAGTGTTTCGATCATTGCTGAGCAGTGCTTTGAGACTTTCTCTTTTCCCCACTTTGTCACCCTGATTCCAGGCTGGGGATAGACAAGAAATTGGGAGGCAGTTTGGGTGACAAAAATTGAGCAAAGAGATGTTCCATGCTGTATAGTGTAGTCAGCAATAAAATCTCAAGAACAGGTGGAGAAATTCCAGATGTTTTCATGTATGACATCCCAAGCGATTCATTCCCAGGATCTGCTTTCCAGAAAGCAGCCGGACAATTGTCTGCAAATGGGAAGGGAATAACACATTCCTTATTTTGTTCTGCTTTCACACACAACTTTTGTTTCACTTACTAAACCATTTTTCTCTCCATCCCTCAGTCTTCTTTAAATTTACTCCCTCTCCAGTGGAAGAAGGGAGCAAATAGGCAGCTGGCTGGGTCTAACTCACCTGAGGAACATGGGGATTTCTCTCACAATACAGTTTGAAATTCCCTATCAGGAACAACTTATCTCTCCTCCAAAATCACGTTGAGAAACAGCCTCTGTCACATCCAGCTGCTGCATCACAAATACTGCAACAGGCTGATAATGATAATGGAAAAGCTCTTCCTCATTCCAAAATTATACACCTCAAGGTGCATGATTCCACTCAGAAAAAATAGCTTTTGGTCTTTAAAATTATGTTTAACTTTTCTGACTGATCTGTTTGACAGATATTTGACTACAAGAGCCAGAGGTAGAGGAATAAAGCACACAATTAGAATTTTTACTGGGTTTACATAGCTCTGAAAAATGATACTGTGTTGGTGGAACCTAAGGGCTCAGACTCCCCATAATATATCTGGAATGCTAATTAATGCTGAAAACACACAAAGTCAATTTAACATTTCTCCTGGGTGGATTTCCTCAGAGCTAAGGGTTACTACATCATTGGTCTGATATATTTGTATTGTATCTCTTGAAAATATGGCATCTTCTCAAAAATAAATATCAGCTCGTTGAGCTTCTGTGAACCAGTTCAATTTTGCCTGCTGCTATTTTCCTAGGACAGGAAGATGATGAAACACTGATTGGAACAATAGATCAATGCAGAAGATGAAACTCAGATGAAAACAACAATTCTCACCTCCACAGTGTCTGTGCATTGATCTCAAAATTTTAGATCCTGAATTTAAATCTGGAAAGCACCCTAATTTCTAAATACAGCTGTCAGCAGACATCTGCCTGCCTTTGTATTGAAGACAACTGGTGTGGGAGAGTTAATAACAAGGAAAAAATATAAAAGGAACTGAGCCCTCCATCATCATTGAGAGTCAAATATTAATATTTTCAACTACAGACAATTCCAACATGCTATTTTTTTATCTCTTATTGATCAACACAGCCTTAATAAATCCTAGATATGAAACAATGAGTAAAAGGGACAAGAAAGGCCAAAATCATATGTTTAGCATCAACCTGAAGGTAAAGATGAAATATGTAAATTCTGCAGCTATTTTCACTGGATCTTTTGTCATTGCTCCTTCAGTGAATATAAGGGACAGAAGTGAGGAACTTCAAAGGAATAGATAATATCTAAAGAATGGACAAGCTGACAAAAGAGATTAGTGATGAGATGTGAGAGATCAGCCAAGCCAGATAATCCTCAACATCTGTGTAAGAAATAAAGGAGAATGTGAAGGTTATGTGCAGGATTAGTTTTCCTAGCAAGAGGTGTCTGAAGGACAAAAGAAAAGAAAAAGGTTAACATTGAAGATAGTTACCATAAAAAAGAAGTATAAAAATTAAAAAGCAGTCACTGCTGCTTTATCAAGTGGGAGCCATCAGCTACACTAAAAGGATTTATTACATGTGAGGCAAGAGCTCTGTTCAAATAGGGAAAATGCCATGAAGAAGAGCAGCAGAAATTAAATGTTCATGTCAGGATGTTACTAGCCTTAACTGTCTTCTCATCTCCTCCAACTATAGCCAAGCCTTGGCTGTATTTTGTACAAGTTTCCTGTTTTCTTTCTTGGCATGTTTTCCTCAATATGCTCCGGTGCTGACACTGACTTCTGGAATCAACTGTGTCTAGGAGAATTTTCTCAAGATTAGTGTTTTTGGTTGTCTGCAGGCTTGCCCAAACATCCTCAATGAGGACTTAGACACCTTTCATACTACAGTATAGATATGGTTTATACTAAAAAGTCTATGACACAGGTGCCCGAGGTACAGGCCTGTTGGAAATGCACAATTTCTGCTGTACAATGTTGGCTGCACAAAAAGTGATCATCCATTTCTACTCCACACTCACACACCACAGAAGTACCAGGACTTGCCTGTTTTGCCATTATCACTGGCAGTCTGACATGCATCATGCATTAGCTAGAGAGAAAGCCACAAAGAATGAGGAAGACCCTTGGAAACCTTGCCATTCTGCACATGCTTAGCAATTTGGCGAGCACCGCTAATTTGAAGAAGGTATGCTAATGATTTTGTGTATCAATTCAGAAATTATTCCTTAGAAACTATGTGAGACTGTAACACCTTCTGTACTTTATCAAGATTAGCAAAAATTTAATCATAATGATTTCTTAGAGAAGCTGTTTGGACCTGGGAGCAGGAATTCTCATCAGTTCCAATACAAACCCACAAACTGAGTTTATCAGCCTTGAGAAGAACACTTTCCAGCTCTTTCAATGTCTGATTACTGCTTTAGGAAAGAAAATAAGAGGAAGAAAATCCAGGATTAAGAACCCTTGTGAATCCTGGTTTGTTTTTTTTTTTCACTCCAGAGATTGTTAAAATATTTAAAAATTAATGTCTGAAATAAACACCTTTGATACACCTATAGCACAAGCATTAAGATAAAATACAGTGCATCCTAAGTGCCCATTGACCATATTTTGAAGCAGTTACAAAGATTTACCTTAATGGATGAACAATTCTTGGCAGAAGAATTCTTTGCACAGAAAGATTAGAGAATAATAGGGATGATCTGCTATCTTTTTTAGGATTAAGACTTGTGCTATGCCACACTGTGAACCCAAACCACAATGTACAAACTGTATTACTGTTTCTCTAAAGGATCTTACTTGTCTCAACAGGTAGGCAAGTGCATAAACTGGATTCAAATCCCTTCTAGTGGTGTATCCCTCTTTTTTTAGGTTTCTGGAAACTTAAGGTTTAACATTACCCAGTAATACAGCACCACTTGTTGGAGAGGGTGTCTGTCACTGGAAAGGTTTGGAGAAGATTTCATAGTTATGGTTTTCAAACATATAAACAAGAGAACAAAAAAGGCCAGAAGTTTTTAGACAATGAGAAGAAAAGTGGACCCAGGCTCTGCTGTGTAATTGACTACCTACAAGTTTTAATTCATTAATGAAAGACTCTGGGTTTTCTACACACTACTCATGAATCCTTTTAGAAGTAAACTAATCAGAATACATAAAAAGGTCCATGAATAATAAAACTGTCTGGAAGAAAAAGAAGTTAAGTTTGACAATAACAGCTTTGCCCGAACCCCTGGGCAAATTATTTCTGTGCTTTTTATTTCTATCCAACTCTACTTTTTATTTAAATAGTTTTCTCCAGAGAACTAGGATATTATTTCACAAGGGTTTTTCACAATCCCCATTGCTCTTCACTGCTATTCTTCCATAAACTTTCCTTTAAGAGTTATTATTAACCTTATTTTTTTTGTAAAAAATAGTTTTCCCCAACAAATTCTCTCCATCCCTTTGATAATCTTTTTGAGAACATCATAAACACACAAAAGATCATCAAAAAAGAACAAAAGTAAAATAGTTAGAAATTTATTCTAGATGCTAATTTCTGAGGGGGGAATGTCATTGTATTATGCTCTTATTTTATTTGGAAGAACATAAGGATACCAGAGAGAGAGGATAAAAATTTTTAGACTCTTCAGTCTTGCTATACACGTGGAGTTCTAGCAGTGTCATGACCTCAATTCCCCCATGATATTTCCATCAATAAAACTAAGGATGTGGGTAGAGTTTTCAACCTCTTCAGCTCTTTCTATTAATTTGTCACTCTCCAAGTCTTGGAGCTAAGAAACTCTCAGGTTTTCTACCTTCTATTAATATTTGATAAAAAAGTTAATTACAAATATTAGAAGTCAAAAAGCTGAATGAAGCTAAGCTGACTTTAATGCAAGGACAATGAAAGATAATTATCTAATCTAAGAAAATTCCACGGCATATACAGCAAATGGAAAGATTTTAAATATATATTTGAAAGTAGACATTTATTGGCCAAACACCAATTTCTGAAAATGCTCATCTAATACAAATTAATTACCCAGCCTATGTATTTAAAATATTTGCAAAATACATTTACAATAAAGCAAAAATACATTTTGAAGCAAACAGCAAAACCTCACCACCCTATTTACAGCTACGTAAGCACGTACCAGCATAGCATCCCTTTTTTTTTTTTTTTCAGAAGCATCTGATTTCTGCTATAATCTATACTGAGGTACCACAGACCCCTGCATTTTAAAACATCTTTCTACATCTAACTTCAGATCTTCAAAGGAATTTAGATACCTAATTCCCTTTGATTTAGTTGAAAACTAGGCAGTTATGCAATAAAATGTGTTTGAGAATGAAGAAAAAAATGTCATATTTTTCTGGGAAATACTTAAAATTTAAAATACACCTTATATATCTAAAATCAAGCAAACAAACTTTCATCACAACTATGCAGGAGAAAATTTTCAGGTGGTCAAGATACCTTCTTTAATGAATTCAGTGGATCATTCAACTGATCATCAACACCAGCGATTAAAATGTCTCAGAGAGTAGTTCAAGGAAGGTTTGGATAATGAAAAAATGGCACTACTTCACTACCTCCCTGTTGGAACAAGATGGTTAAAGCTGAAAGATTTGTCACAAAGGGAAAAACAGTTATGTTCTCTCAAGATGACCTGGCAGCTGAAGATGCCAAGAATGCTCAGTGGAGAAAATTTCACATTGTTTTCTGCCTGTTTTGAGAAGTGGGATTCCTCTAGAAGGAATGCTGTAAAAGACCTAAAAAATATTCTTACCCGGCCTAGACCTGCTGGTGGGGGAGAGGAGAGATAGGAATTTTGGAGACTGTAAAACACAGCCTTGTGAAGAAGGATTGTGCCTTTGATGGCAGGCAGGAATGGTGCGTGTGCTTTTTGCCCCGGCTGAAATGGAATAAGCTTAGCAGTGGATGTATCTCTGTTTTGCTGGAGTGGGGATGGAGTAAATCCATTCTCTACACTTCAGCTGTGGATTTCGGCTGTCTTGGTTATCCTGCAAATCTTTCAGTTCTCACACTGCCAAATTCTTCTCTTCTCACGTGCCTTTGCATGGGATATCTTCTCCTTTCCCTCTCTCCCCAGCCACCTTTGTGTTACTCCTCCTCCCACAGGTTACATCCACACTACCATGTAAAAGTCACCACACCAATTTAGCAGTAATTCCCAGGCATTGTACAGGAGTTAAGAAGCTACCAGGGGCCATTCCCAATGGGTGTTTTTTATTCAGTGCCCTGATTTTTGGAGACAAACTCACTGGGTTACATGATGGCTAGTCATGTCAGTTGACGCAGGGCCTAAAGACACAGTGTCAGAGTCCTTTACATCTTTATCTACACTGACACTATTTCTGCCTGCCCTGCTTCTTATTTCTACAGTTGAATCAGCTTTTACACAGCCATGTCTTTCTAGCATGGGAAAGAGAAAGAAAGGGGTGAAGGTCTGCTCTTGGGCTGTTCTGAGACAAGCAGCACAGGTAAACTGGGAAGGAAGGGGAAAGAGGAGGACTGAAAGGTACAAGAGGTGAGATGAAAAGGTCTGTCTCTTCCTGCTGACATTGGCAAAAGAGATGACCAAGACTTCCTTGGAAAAGCTGCTGTTGGTTGCTGCACAGCACATCAGCAAGTGCAAAGGCTCAGCTGCAGACAGCACATAGATTTGGTCAATTGAGACATCCAAAACTTGTCTCCTTTGGCTCCAGCAACACAGTCAGTCTGCTGCTGTCTTCAGAGCTATTGGCCATTGTGTCTGCTCTTTGGAACCAGGCCTTCAGAAATAACAACAACACTGACAAAAATCGGAGGAATGCAGGAAGGCTCAAATGTCAACTTCAAAAAAAATTTTTTTTCTTCTGTCCAGAAATGGGTACTTCTAATGACATCACTTAGATAAGTCTCAAAAAGAAAGTGTCAACACCCCAATGATATAATGAATGGTGTACGAGAAAAATCAAAATGTACATATTGTCTTTTTGTTACCTAAAAATGATGCCAGTGGAACGGGAACCTTTTAGCATATGATGAGTGGGAGAAAACCACTGTTCAAAAAGTTCCAAAATACACATTAGCACCAATTAGTCTTCTGTAATAAGATTAAAGAGCCACAGTTAAGGAGAAAATTTAAGCTTATTTCATAATGATTTATCCTTAGATTTATTTCTCTGAAGTGCCATTTCACCATCAACCTCTCAATTACAGTCAAACCAACTCAAAGTAAATCCAGCCAGCAGAAATTGCTAAAGCACACAGATTGAGCAAATATGACTTGAGAATTGCCTTTCATCATAATTTTAGTTCTTCTTTTTTTATGGCTCAAGGGCATATAAACGGTATTTTGAATAAGTGGGAACTCACTGTACTATTTAGTCCAAGGCTTGAACAGCATCACTTTCTATCTGAGATCTAAATACAGCCTCAAATGACTACTGCATTATCAGAATCTTCTTTGTAAAATACAGCAACTTTTGGAAAAACACCATCTTTTAATAATTTACTCACTGTTTATATACTGTTTCACTTTTTCAGAAAAAAAAATTGCAATAAGACTTAGGTATGAAGCCAACAGTCTCTTCTTAATCTGAACATACTCCCACAGCAATGTTCTTTTTTAAAGCAGACCTGTTAAGCCATGTATTTAAAATACACCCAGGCTATATAAAACCCTCTAAGACTTTAAGCAATAAAACATCTAGAACATGCAAGCACAAGAACTGGGGGTGGGTTTTATTTCTTTTTTGGTAAAGATGATGGAGAAAAGCTGCCTGTGTCTTCTGCTTAAGCATGTTAAAGGCACAAAAATACACCAACGGTTGAGGCAACAACATAGAAATCTCTTACATTTGCCTGAAAACTACTAGAGTTCAGACATGCAAGTGACTTGAAAAAGTTCCTGCTTGTTATATCCTAAATAGCCACTGCATTATCTGAAACAGAAAGTACAATGTTTTCATGTCTGGCTATATTCCAGTTCGGGTAATTGCATTCTGCCTGCACAAATTGCATTGGCAGTTTTCATTAGGCACGGTATTATTCTTTATTTCCAGCCTTACATTGTTGCTATACACTATTAACACACAGTTTCAGTGCTTCAGCCAAGAAGCAGCCACATACTGCAAGGTAACCCCCACATATTCAGAGTTTCTTTTTTATTCATCCATTCTTCACTGTTCCCCAAAACCAGTATTCTGATAAAATTTGGAAGCAACTATGAAATCAGCAGTACACTGCCATAAATCTAATTTTACACACACATCATTTTTTTAAGGTTATAAGTTACTTAAGAAAAAAAGAAATGTTTTTTGTTGCTTTTCAGACAATTTTGAGGTAATTACAACTCTTTGTGTCTCTAGTTATTTCACGGTTTTAATGTTTAGGTATGTGATCAGCTGTAGAATGATTAGATGGCAAGTAGAATGTATAATCGAAATGGTATTCCTTCAGAATTTCATCCAAAACTAAATATTAAGAAAGTATGGAAAAAGACAAAAGAAGCTGTCCCCTCTGCATAACATACAACATAAGCCCAAGTCCTGACACAAATCTGTGTTTATGGACTGAAAACAGTGGCATTGAGGCTGTGTCTTCCATGCAGAACCTTTCCATTTATTTTGATAAATGTTCTGGAGATGAATATTAATTTAAAATATTCTACACCAACCTATACCACTTCTTTACAGTTATAATACAGTTTCTTGTGCCCATAGTTTCAAAGTAAGAGTTTATGAAACAATGATTTTCAACTTTTCAGAGCTAATTAATTTAAAGAGTATGTAATTAGATATGAATTAGCATTTCCTACAATATAACTGTTGAGAATGAAACTCTGAGCAGGTTTGGTTTAGAAAAAATGTCTGTCATCATGTGGGAAAATTCAGGTTATGGTACTAGAATCAAGATGGCAGTTTGAATGAAACTGTTGCAAGGAATGATTCCCTAGTTAGTTTTTTTTTAGTGATTTGCTTTTGTGTTTGTTTTTTCCCTTTTAACTCTATAGCCTCTAAAATAAAAGATGAAGTATCAAGGCGTTAGCCCCATTTTGCCACATCAGCAGCATAAATAAAAAAGATGACTTGGATTGGTGCTCAGTTGTACATTCTTCATTGCCTTTGTTCTGCCTCAAGTAAAAGTTAGACAATACATGGCAGGTTCATCTTCATTTATCCAGAGATCTTTCTGACATTCCTTAAGTTAGACTGGTGGCAGACGTTTTTTATAACGTCAGCCTCGACGGGCTAAAGACAGGAACGAATGTGTTCTGCTATGGCTGCCGAGAGTTTCTCAGATCATCTACCACAATTCTGTCATAAATTATATCCAGAAGGGGATTATTAACCTCTCTGATTAGATGAGTAGACTAGAAGCTAAACCCACAGTTACTGATCCTAGAAAAAAGTATCTCATATGTTAAAGTATGAAACCAGTAATGGATTTAAGGGAGGAGGAGGAAGGGAGAGGATGAGAGGTGCAAAGGACAGATTATGCAGCAAAGCCAGTAATCAAGATTTTAGGGAATTATATGGGAAAAACAAAAAACATGACACTAAATTGACTTCTGTCATTGATTTCTTTTGTCTTTTTGTCTTTCCAGGAAATTTTTCAGATCTAACATTATTAATAACGTAACAGCCCTTGGAAGATGTTTTATCGATAAAAGAGCTCCATAATAACGTGGTATCAATGGGCTAATTCCCAGGGTTGGAACTAACAGCAAGTACACAACATTGATCCACATTGGTGAGACTGTGGCTGCCCATTGTTACATAACTGAAAACATTTCTCTTAGTGGCATTAGAGATCATCAACACTAAAGGTATTCTCTCAGAGGTGTCCTTTTCTAATCTGACAGTTAAGGCACATAAAGAAGCTGTAGACTCTTCTAAACAATTTTTTTTTAATCTTTGCCAATAACTCATCAAGATTTCTGTGAGACAGAGATGCCAGAAAAGAATGGCCATTACTATACCTAAGGACTGCAATTTACCTTTCTGGAGACACACCAAATATTCCTTCAAGTGATGAACCTAGTTAAATTATTTTGTCTGACCTTATGAAGACTAGCTCAGATGCTTAAAAATCAGCAGAGAGATGGGATAGTACTTTGAAGGCTTGATCCTCTGTTGTAACATCAGATCAACAATGGCATGCACAGTCAAAACTATCACTTCCCTTAAATCACTTCCCTTGATACTTGAATTGGCTTGGTACATAAGACTAAAAAAGAAAACAGTCAGGAAACATGTTGGTCAAGGAATGCCATACCACAAGCAGCAAGTCAGGTGAGCACTCAGAGCTGTGGTGGTATGAAAAGTAAGAGGATTGACAGCCTGAAAACCTCAATGACTTGGTTAGCAATCAGTAGCAGAGCCATTTGAATTACAAATCATTTTCAGCTTCCAGTCCCAAGGAGATTTCCTCTGGGGTTTACCTCACGGGTGATAATGAAAGAAGACAGCTCTCTGATTCTAAAGGATGGGAGACCCTTTAAAGGTACCCAGTGGAAGTTATAGCCCTATCAAATTAAGACCATATTTTTTATCAGCAGAGATCTTGCATGCATAGTGTTCCACTAAATAGTCAAAGAGCTGTTCTTTAGGCAACAGAAACAAATTTTCTATTCTTCTATATCTTAATCCAAGATATCATTAACTTATTCTACATTTAGGGCCATGCTTTTCTAAGTTTTTACTGCAAAGAAAGTAAAGCTTTCTATCTTGTATTCATACAGCTGGTGCAAGTCTCCAGAGCCTTTGCTGGACAGAAAAAAGAGCATGCTGAGGTTGGCCCATCCCGAGCACTGCTGAAATCTCTGTTGTTCATAAATTCTACTTTCTCTCTTTTTTTTTTCCCTCATAAAACTTTTGAAGTGAACACAGCTATGAATATAAATCATCCTCTTGCACAGGTAAATTCCCAAAGCTCAACTGTCTCCAGAAAGGATATGCATTTCCAACATTGCTCCAGTGGATGTCAGTGGAACCTACAAATTGTTTTATTGCATTGAGTCTATCAATCCAGCCTAACTCCCAGTTTTTCTATGAAGCTCAAACTATGGTCTTGCGAGGTTACAGAAATAACCAAACAGTTTTGAGTGTTTGCAAGTGCAACTCTGATAATGGTTTATGATGGTTGGAATATTATGTCTGAAAACTGATCAGAGTCCATTGATTCATAAAGTCAGGAATCATGGTTCTGAACAGGAATTACTTTTCCCATAGATGCACATTCTACTTCCAGGACTATGTGCAATTTTTTATTACTAAAAAATTAATTATGGTAACCTATGGAGTGCATAAAAGATGAAATGTTATCAACAGAAAACATCTCTATATAAGTGAGAAGAAGCTTATTAACATCACAAAAAGTTAATATTTAGAAAATGTTTTAGAAGCAAAAGTTAAACCAAATTTTCTCACTAGCAAAGAAATTTTAGTGCATTGAGAATGTAAATTAAATTTCACAATGAAAAAGTTACCATAAAAGCTTCTTAATGTTTGTGTTAAATCTTAAAGCAAATATAAAATGTTTTGAAGAGATGCCTTTGTACTCTTACAGAATCATAGAATTCTCAGTGTCTACTTTCCATCCTTGACATAAATTAATCAGTTTCACTGTAAATCTCTGAGTTTCCTCAGTTGTGCGACATAGTAGGCAATATTAACAACTGTCTATTCTTTCAGGACACAACAAAAAGTGACCATTTTACAAATTCAGAATAACACACTTGCAGCTTTGACTACAAATTCTCTCAGTCTCATTTGTGTTTCATTTCATTTAAGTCTTTAAGGCATAGCATCTGCATTGCCAGCCTACACTCAAGATTTGATGTTTGGGTTGAGGTGAAGTTAAAAAAATAAATCAAAAAGATATTCTAAATACTGAAATGTGATTAGCCAGATGCAAATTCCTCTCATCTTCTCCCAAGTCCTGATGTGATCTGACTGACTGTCTTGAGGGTACTGCATTTGTAGAAAATGAGTATTCAGCCATTTCAGTGTGTATTTTTGCCTCTTTCGGGTGTCTCTGGAAGGAATGTCCATCCCAAATAAGTAGCACTTTTGGTTTCTGACTGAGTACTAGCATACTCACTATCTCACATAGCTTGCAATTAGAGCTTTCCTCTTAACTTAACCCTTGGTAATGGATGGAACTGGAGCACATCCATGGCTTCCTGAAGGTAACTGGCTGACCAGTTAACCCATGGCTTTATGGAATACCTTTAATCTTCAGAAGACTGTATGTTTTATGAAGTTTTCTTCACCAACTCTTTCACTTATATTCAACAAAAATGAAGTTGTAGAAGTAACCCTAAGTAAAATTCAAACTGAAAAGCTTCTCTGCTTCTAGCAGTTTATCAAAATCTTGAACAGTAGGGGTTTTTTGAACTAATTAATGTAACATTTTCACGAGCTGAAATACTTTGCATCCTCTGTATAGTAAAAATTTTAAAGATTGCTGAATTTTTTTTCACGTGGCTGTAATAACTGTCTGTGACAAGAGCACATTGATTTCAAAGGTGTGTATTCTTCACTTACACTGAAACTATTAGTGTTTCCTGAGGTGTACTGGGGATATTACAAGACATTTTGAGACAACTCTCAGGCAAAAGAACTTCAGACCTGTCTGACCATGTCTGCTGGTTACTACATTTCTGTCACTGTGTTTGTCAGTGTCCTAATAAGAGGGAGTGGCCACTTGTGGAAGTGACCAAGAGGCATTAGGATTTGACTGCAGCTGTACATGGATCTGGGGAAGGGATGCTCTTCCTGACTACCATTTCTTGCCAATTGAGAATGACAAACAGCGCACACTGAAGTGTTCTGCTAGCCCTCCCATCCACATTAAAACAGACATTATCTGGAAGACTGCCTCGACAGTGCTGCTCTCCCTAAAAGCAGAGGAATAACAGAGCCAATCTCATTGCAGATAAGGGATATCTATCTTTTCACGTAGCCAAACACCACCTCTTTGGTTATGCAGCAGTATGAAGCTGCTCTTCCTTCTTATTTTGAAACTACCACACTGTATCTGACAGAAACTGAATTCCAATATATTCTGGCAAGAAAATACTAATTAGAAGAATATAGAAAGAATAAATATACATAAAACTCACATTTTGCCTCACACCTGCCTCCCTCAGATAAATAATGTTTACTAACCATATTGACACATATACATTTACTATCTGCCACCACATTAGCTGAGAAACACAGACCAACATATGCAGCAGCCAAACAAGCAACGACAAAGATAGACTAATATATTTTTCAACAGAAAATAATGAGAGCACTTTATGCACTCAGTATACTACAGTTCCATTTAATTTCAAGAGTTCTATTAAGCATCGCTCTAATTGTACATCACTTACAGTTCTTGATCTGTGAAGGGGGATAATAGATGTCAGGTCATTGTGCTAGTAGCCATTCATTCAATTTATATTTTCAAAATAAAAATCATGCACATCTCAAAACCCTTATGAGACACTAAAAATTGCATCACAAAACCATCTGTTTTAGGCCATGTAGAGCTCAGTAACAAAATAAATGTTGCATTTCATTTTCAGATCCAGGCTTATTGATTATTTTATCTCCTCTGCTGCAGAGTATGCCAGAAGGCCCTGCTCTGGAGGCAAGTTGCAATGAAAAGAGACAAGAATTTTATTAGTGCTATAAGACACATAGCTTTGCTTTGGGAAAAAATTAAACGGATCTCCAATGGAAAAAAAAATACAAATGAATGAGGCCTGACAAAAAGCAGAAAAAAGCCTGCAGCTGCCATAAAATTGATAAAAGCTGAAAAGGATGGCACAGATAAGCATAATAATGCCTAAGCCAATGACATTTCATTATTATCTCTCAGTAGCTGTCTAGGGGAGCAGGTGAGCCCTTAATGCATTCTCTACCACGTGCCAATCACTACTTTGCCAACCAAATTAGAGATGAATCACCCACAGGATCTGCAGAACAGTCTAGTTCAGCTTCTTTTGAGAGAACAGCTCCTTCTGACAAAGCAACACCTCCAGTAACATCATTACTGCCAGTTTTACTACCTGCTAGCAGCACCTAGGGAATTCATAGACTTGGTACATTTATGGTCTTTATGAGCTGGGTATGGCACAAGGTTGAATACTCTGTGAGTTGGTGCTGTTTGTAGCACTGTGATCTTCACAGAGACATGGCAGAGCCAGTCCCTCCTTCACATATTTACTGACAGAAGAAAATATTTTTGTATATTTTGATCGACTCTTTTTCCACTGACAGGAATACATCTTCCACAGACATATCTGGGTACTGCAAATGGACTGATGGCTGCTGCAACCCTCTCAAGCATGCAGGCACTCCTGCTCCATTCCACAAATCACCATTTGTGAAAGGGCGAAAATCAGTGTTTCAGCTGGGAAAGGAAAGGTACTTAAAAATAAGTGAGTATGGGCCCTTCATCCCCAAGTACTAGTAAAGAAAAGTTCATGCTCCTGTCAGTTGTGCAAAGGGAGTAGCTCTAGTTTTAAGCAACAAACACAGCTGTACAAGCTCATTTTTTTTTCCATAAACTAATATTTTCAAAATGAAGCTCAGCTCCCTTCTGGACCAATTTGATCAATGCTGACTCAGAACACTGGGTCTGTTTTTCACCCACTCTCTGCATAGGGAAAATTATTCCCTTTCTTAGGAAATAATTTATTCTTTCTCCTCAAATTCTTAGATATCTTGGTGATTTAATTACTTATCTCTAATGATAATATATTACCATCAATCTTGTTCCCTCTCTTCCAGGGTTTTATACACCTTGATGATAACCTCCTCATTCTAGACCCCCTTGAGCTTCACAGATCAAATCTGGCTAATCTTTCATCTCTTGCAGACTGAAAATTAGAGGTCTCTGTTGCAACCTAATCTCAGCAATGTCCTATTCATTATAAGGTCAGTGGAAGGACACAAATTACTCCAAATGCAATTTTATTCCTTCTTCAATTTTTTGCCAAAATAATTTAAAATTAAAAGTAAGCATAATCTGTCTGTTTAAGACTCTGTATCAAGATTTGTCTCTTTTTTCTGCTTCCACATAGTATTCCTTCACTCTGGATTATCTATAAATAACAGTCTTGAACTGAAGCTTATATTTCTCTTCCTTTTCCTATAAGAGGGATGTGTTATTACCTTTGAGTCTCATGTTCCTTGACCCGTAAACTTTAATGCCTCTAATGCATTACAACAATCTAATACTGCTTAGTACACCAGTAGAAAAGAGTACTGGATTATTTTAATGGACTAGAGACACACTGTATTTAAGGATACAACACAATTTCTGAATTATCATCATCAGCAAAAGCTTAGTTTTGCCAGTGGCACAATCTTTTCATTATATCCCTCTCCAAAATCAACTACATGTGAGGCAAATACAATAGTTTTTAAAAATGAGTGATGTTGCCTAGAAAATCAGCCAAAACTTACTGATGTTTGCTTATTAAAAGAAACAACAACTGAACCCCCATATTTTAAAGCACTTGAAATGTTCCTATTAGCATAGCTTGATTTCACTGATAGCAGTCCACTTTGTATTATATTAAGAAACACAAAATTTAGCTGATGAATAACATAAATGTCATATGAAATAGTCCTATATTATAACAGCAGGGCCCTGTGGAGAGGCAAAAGAGGTTTTGCACATACCAGAACAGAATAGTTAAATTGTGATAAACTTTCTACAGATTCTTTTCACAATTCTCTAGATTCTGACAGGAGGCATTTAATTCTGCATTAAATTCTGCACAATAGTTAAAATATTCGGCTGATGTAGGAAGCATACTTTGACTTGTAAGCGAAATGTCTTGCCATTTATCAGCAATTATACCCTTAATGAGTTCTATTGTCAAAGCTTTCTAGCTTGTCAGTGAAGAAGTTGCAAGTGACACAAGATGGAAGAATTGATCTCTACAGGAAGGTTTATGAATTAAAAAAAAAATCTCTCCATAAAGATAGCACTAAAATCTGCCTTTAGGATCTACCACTATGTTTTATGCAGTTTCATAGGAACCTCCCAGTCTGGGATAAGAGTGAGTAATTCAGAGGAAATGCTATTCATTTCTCATAAAAATATGCGTGAATGGAGCCCAGTCTTCTGAATGTATTCACATACAGTTCTCTCATCACATACAGTTCACACAGAGTTCTCTCTTATCACAGAGAACTTCAGGAAACACAAACTCTTCAGTAATTTTAGTGGGCTCTGGATTAGATTTTAATTTCCTCTAAATGCATTTTAAGTAGGATTTCAC
Organism: Brachypodius melanocephalos; assembly: GCA_013398615.1. Lineage (NCBI taxonomy): Eukaryota > Metazoa > Chordata > Aves > Passeriformes > Pycnonotidae > Brachypodius > Brachypodius melanocephalos. Next base: position 2,333,394 of record VZSR01000931.1, read on the forward strand.
TTGCTTAGAAAGAAACTTCCATATGGAGCTCATTTACAGATGACTATTTGGCACTTAGTTTATTTGGGTATCACGTTGCTGCTCATATCAACATGAATGACATGAGAGCATTCTTTTCCACTAGAGGAACACGATTCTAATCCTAATGAAAGGGAGCATATAAAGGTAATGGGATATTTCCATCTCTCTAGAGAGGCTCGGGGATGAACTGGATTAGAGTGCTTCACAGAATTCCTACACCAGGTCAACACGGCTCATCTCCAGAAAAGCTCTGGAGTCTGTAAGCTGTAGTTACATCACTGTTACACTAACAGCACACAATATTTATTTTCAATAAAGAGAGATTTTGGGGAACAAAGAGACAAAAATATGGAAACAATGGGGAGACTACTTAATTTCAAGGATGATGGCGTTGCAGCTCACAGATAGAAAATTGGAGACCTGCTCAGTTGGCAACATCCCACGTTGAAAAAGTATCAGCTACTCATTGATCTTTGTCTTTCTCTTTACCACAAGCATAACTGGGTTTTACACAGATTGTCAATATGCATGAAGTATCCTAGCTAGAGTGGAAAGAGGAATACTGCCATACTCATTTATGAACTTGGGGATGTTTTCGGGTCCCTGGTAAAATCTTTGTGCGTGCCTGCAGTATACATAGCACAGTCCTATCCCTGAATACTCTCTGAAGGAAAATATTTAGCATCCTTTGAGAACAGCCGCCTACCACGGCATCCAGAGAACAGGAACACACAAGTATTCACCCAGACCAACAAAGAATATCTTACAAAAACCTGCTTCTCCCATCAATTCTGAATTAGAAAACTTCAGTGAGCAAGCGCTTAACAGTGAAACAAGTCTCTCTATGCTCTCCTGACAAATGCACAGAGATAGGAGTAAGTGCAGCATCAACTTATATAAACAAAAGCAGTCTCAATTATCCAACATAAAGTTGCAAGCTGGTGACATATCTACTAAATAATTTTTAAGATCATGGATTTTACTACTTACATTGTGTTTCTTAAAAGTTCAAGAAACCTGGTTTTAATTCAGCTTTTTGGTGATTTGCTTATTCTTTGTCGTTCTGTTATATGTGGAATCTGCCTAGATTTCACAATCACCAACAAGTGTTGATATTGATTTTATCTTCATGTGTGTGTCACAATTCATTTTGCAGCAGGATATTTTTAAACCCTTTCATCCTAAAGTTCTTTTCCCCTTACCAATAATGAATTTGGATATACATATGACAGATAATCAATACTCTACAAGCACTGGTCAATGCAAACTAAACTGCACAATGTTTCTTGAGTCACAGTTCCCCAAATCTCAAAGCACGTAAAAAGAATCCAAATTCTTTATCTTACTACTTATCTACAAAGGTTGGTTCATCCATATTTTTCTGCAGATTTGAAGAGAGACTGCACAGAGACTTACAGCTACCTTATAGCCCACTAACTGCACTCTGCTCCCAGGACACGATTACTGAACTGGAGCGTAGGAGTAGAGTAGCTTTTGTTAGTTTTATTTCTAAAATCACACCACCAGAGAACCATAGCCAAAATTCACTTGAAGTTGTAACTGCAAACTACATTTTGTATTGGAAGCCAACAACTGCACTAACAAGGAAAAGCATCATTAAATGGATGTGATTTGGTTTTCCTCAAAAGCTAGACATATTGCATAGCAAGATGGACAAGATATAGCCTGGTACACTGCTCTGCAGCTGGGTCACCAGCAGCCAGCACTTCTTAAGTGTGCAGTTTGTCTGGAATAACAGTACACAGATTTTTACTACAAAATTATGAAGTGACTCAGAACAGCCCAGGATTCAAAAGCTGTATATATATATATACAGTGTGGGTATCTATCACAGGACTAAAATTGGGTAAACATACACAAGAAAACCACAGGGGTGAAGTGAGAGAAGGAATGAAGCCCTCTGGAGATTCTGCTCTTAACGGAAGTAGAAGGAACAGACACATGCTAAAAGTGGTAAAGGCAAAAGGAAACCATGAGACAGGCAAGCAGCCCCAACAAAGTGTTTCAAATGCAGCAACTCCTACTACACTGTGGACACTTTTTAAAATGCAGCGCTACTGAAGAATGTAAGAAATACCCTACCGGCCTTGAGCTTTTGATCAGTGATCACTCTACCCCAGAGGTAACCGTGTGTACCAATCCACCCTGTCTCTCTGACTATGGCTCTAGGGAAATCTATGTAACAGCTGATAGCTGCAGTCCATTCATTCCCATTTCTCCTTCCCAGGCAGCTCCAGTCACTTTCCCAGAAATACAGGACAGAAAAAACTTCCCTACGCTCCTTCCTGATGATGTCTACTATGAACCTGTTGCCCATGTTTTTCTCTAATACCTCACTAAACTCCTGCTTTTGTCCCCCTGCATTCTCTGCTGTGGCAACAAATTCCAATAGTTCACTATCACTGTTAAAGAAAAAAAGAAAAAATATCTTCTCTTCTACATTATAAATGTGTTTCCCTTAGTTATGGCTCATGCAGTCCTGCCCTTTATGATTTTGTTCATCTCAGTCACATCCTCAGCTCAGCATTTTCTTCTAACCCAAGACCCCCAGCCTTTTTACCCTGCCTTCAACATCTTCTTTCTTATGTCAAGACAACTGTTCCTTGGCTCTTCCAGATCCACTAACAGCCCTGCCACATTCTGCCTGTCTTGCTCCTAGCCCCAGAAACTGTCTATCAGCAAAAGAGAAAATATTATGCCCTGAAACTTCTGCCAGAAAATGAGGATTTTTACAGCATGGTATTGTTTAAGAACAGAACTGCTAGGAAATATCAGATCTTCTCCTGATACTTTGGAAGATAGGATGCACAGCTTCATGGAGCAGATTGGAGTAATGCTTTCTGCAGTCATGAAATGAAGCATTTAAAAGTGAAATAAGCAGAACCAGAGTTTCAAGAAATAATTGTTACCGCTGGAGTAACTCCAAATCCCCAGGACCTTTGTGCATTCCTCATCCATTCCAAAGTAGGAAAAAAAGTGGATCTTAGTAATCCTGTTGAAGCTGAGAACTACAGAGAACAACTTGGCAATTCACATTATTAGTGTCTGTGTCAATAAATACATTCAAATATTTTCCCATTTTTGCTGTCTCTGCAGATTTCATATTGCTATTGTAGAAGGCTAAGCAGACACAAAGAATCTGTAGAAAACAAAGGTGATGAAAGACACCTAAAGTTGATCATTAGAACATAACAACTGGGGGTCCTCAGGGACAAATATATATTACTGTGATAATACCTGAAATCCAAACACTTCAAGATTAATTTAGTACTTATGGAATACAAAACTTGATCTCAGGAGACCTTTTTTAAGACCTCAGCACTTCCACACAAGTGGAAGTAATTTAATTTGTAAGAAATAAAAATAAATGCTAATTCTGAAGAGTTTTTAAAGCAAAGAACTTTGGGAACAGATCCAAAAAAGTAATTTAGGTGCTTTCTCTGTCAAAATCAATGGATACATGTAAATCTTTGCCTAAGTGTTGCAATCTGAAAGTTTTTCAAATGTATTTTATTTAATGTGCAATTCCTGGTAGTATTTAATTTGTTCCTTACATCAATACAAACATTTCCTGTAGTCAATTTGCGGTTTGTGAACTGAAATAAAGAAACACAAAAATGGTAATTTGGGAGAACTTTGTTTTTCAGGTTGTCAAGAAAGGATAAAATTTTCCTTAATTAAATCCAATCATTTGAATCCAAGCAGTTTCAATAAGAGATAGTCTTTCTCACCAGTGTTGAAAATACCCAAATCATATCACTCACATACGCATTTCTTAGCACAAAAGTTTTTCTAACTAATGACAGCTCATAACAACATGAAAAAATTTTTTTCCCCTTCCTTTCCACCTCTCAAAAAGAGGTGCTCAAATATTTGTTGCTCTTTCAAATTCAATATGGTGACCTCTGAGAACAACCACTGACACGATACAGAGGAGGTCATGCTGCTGTTTTTGTTCAAATCAACCCATCCTCCACACAGATTCTTGGGCTTTACCAAATAAAATGTCCACTGTCTCTCTCTTCATTAGTCAAGAATGATCTCAAGTAAACTAATGGCAAACACTGTTCATAAGTAAATAAAAGAAACTCCTGAAGGCTTCAGTACAAGATACCACTGTATACTTACCCTGGAAGAAATGGTTTGTTCCTTGCCAAGACTAAAATCCAAGAGTCCAGAAACAGAACAACTCTAAACCAGAGACAAAATGCCAAAATGGCAAACTTCACAAACAAATCTTCAGCTCAAACCTGTCATGAGACAGGTCTACTACTTAAGAACTTTACCAGCAATACAAATTTACTTCTTCTAAACATATTGCTATGATTATTAATACTGCAGACTTGTATACACTCATCATGCACATAAAGTAAACAGGACTACTGGTGACAGAATTTCAGAAAAACCAATCCATAGACTCTTTGAGTATTTGGAAAGAGACGTAAAAGAAGAGAAATAACACTATGCTAAATTCCTTCTCTGATTTAAGTAATAATTTACCAAAACTTGACCTATTTACTTGACTAGAGCATCACAGAAAAATGAAGTGTTGGCCCACCAAAGAAACCAGCGGGCTCATACCCAAATTAAGGCCATGAAGGTGCTATATTTTTATATCAGGTTTAATAGAATCACACTACTGTCTGTCTCCATCCTTCCCCTCAATCACGGGGCTCAGCTGGGACTCAAACTTGACCATATGCTTTACCAATACCCACAAGTTTGACCCTAGGTACACATTTCAAAGCACTTATTTTCATATTTTACATTTTTCTAACTCAGTTTCAGGTTTCAAAATAAATAATACACAATTTTTCCATGCAGTTTTTGGGTTTTTTTTCCAAATTAATTTATTTCTTAAATAAATTTCTTTAAATCTGCGCTCGTTCGCTGGTCCTGCTCCCTTGGCAGACTAAAAATGACCATGTAGTCCCACATAGGGTCATCATACATTCACTTAACAGCTAGACACATCCTCCAAATTGGAGAAAAAACATCTGCAGGAGAAATGAACATCTTCACCTCAAAAATGCACTGTCTTTCCAAATGTAAAATGAGATATGTATGCCCAGAGCTAGCGAAAAATGGAAGGACATTGTCTGTAGAGCCTGAAATTGTAACACTGTGTGTTGTGAAAAGGATAAACACTTCTCAAAAGTCATGTACATAATGGAGATCCTTTCCTTTCTTCTTGAGAACTTAAAATCTGTAATTTTGACAATTCAAGATAATCAGTACATTCACCTGCTGTGGATAACCTACCTTTCAGATCTCTGCATCCAAACTGAAGCAAAGGCTCAATAATCATCTCTGCATAGTCCAAAGATACTTAGATAGTCTAAAGCTACTTAAAATAGCAGAACAAAAGCAAATATCTGTTCCTCATATAAACCTTTACTTTTACAAGGATAAAACAAATTCTGGGATTAGTAGCAATCTACTACAGCTGTAGCAACGGTGCAGCTGTACTATCTCTTTGGTCAGCACTAAACTTCATTTAAGTTTAGTGCTGACAAGTTTTGTTCAAGTTTTAATAGAAATAAATTAGCTGAGGTTCTATGTTAAAATATTTCATATGTGGCATCATCTCTTCATGCAGAAATTGAGATCAGATTGCCATTGTCTCCTAGTAGACAGAAAGGAGGGCAGGAGGTAGAAATATAAAGAAATAAAGACATTTAGCACTGAATTGTTTCAAACAAAGAGGGAAACAGTGTCTTGCTGGAAGAAATACTTTTGTGAAGCACAGATGTCATGCTGTTTACCTAATGACAAAGTAGCTGAACCAGAAAGATGGATGAATTCTCACTGGCAGTTCCTGCTGACCATGTTAAGTACCATAGCTGAGAGATTTTTTAGACTTTCCTGCAATTATTTTACATAAGATTTGACTGAACTAATGTGCTCTATGCAAATCTCTATATATTGTGAAAACTGGAATCAGTAAAAGAGATTTTCCTTGCACTCACTCAAATCACAACAAACATTGCTGCATTGCCTAAAATACAGAAACAGTGCTGCACAATGCCTTCATGGTGGATAATAACCTCTTTGTGCTTTGCCAAAAATTTTGGGTGGTTTTAAATTTCACCCTGAATTACAGAGAGGTTGAGGTTGAGTTTCCACGTTAATCAGAGTTCAATCGATTATAATACTCTGAATTAAAGACACTGTATATCTAGAAACGCTCCTCACTACCCTGCAATATGATGCAGACATGCTAATTTCATTAGTACATTCTGAGGCCACAGTTACACATCTTGCAATGCAGTTCTCCAAATAAGCTGCTGCCAGATTTGCCTAAATTTGCCAGGAGAAGGGTCAAAGGCAACTTAGTTATTATAAAGCTTAAACGGGATTGCAAGATAAGCTGGGACTACCACACTGCTAAAGCCTTCATTCACTCATCCAGCAACACCCTTTCCCCCCACAAGCAACAAAAACCCCAGAATAGCTTAAATTGAAACTGGCTTCACTCACCATTTTGTGGCTAACTCAGTGGCTAAAGTAAAAATGCAGAAAATTATCTCAAAGGAATTTGAGAGAAGAAAGAATTTGATTGCTGTCACTGTTAGACTGTGGAGACTATTGTTCTCAGGGTGTTTTAGGCACACTCAAAACTACCTTCCTGGGTTTGTTTATAAGTTCAAATTCTTTTCTTTTACAGTTGCACCGGTCTGTGCAGCTCTTTTCAAAGCACTAGAGCTGTATAGATGAACTGAACTGATTTACATAGTTTCAGAATTCGACTCAAAAGACTTTAAGTAGCATGCTGAGATTGGATATATGACATCTATACCAGAGCATCTAGGATTTGATTGCAATATAATGAAGAGTCATTTAAGTAATTACTTTTGCATAAATTACTCTGTGCTGGTACATTCCAATCTATAATTGCAGCATGTTACAAGCACCATGGTTACTAATCAAGGGGTGAAAGGAATTTGAGACCTGGAAAGAGCAAGAGAAATTAGGTAGAGCTAATGTATGGACAGACTAAAGAACACATTATTCCTCTTCCAACTTGACAGGTAGTATGCATATAAGCAGGAAGGTAAGAAAAAACACCCAGAAGTGACACACCTACCTATCCCAGCCCAGGTAACTTGTACTGCAGTGTGTCACGGAATATGTAAACACACTGACTAGATTAGACTGATATCATGAATTCCCTCAGCATGGTTTAAATAAAATGATAAATCAAGATGCCAACATTGCCCTATTCTGTAATTCCATAAAAATCCAATATCCTCAAATGAAATTGTTCCACTCATTAGTGAAAACCATGTATTATATATGTAGCAGCCTCACAGCCTTCCCGTGTTATATGAAAGGAGGCTTTGGCCATAGCAAAATTGTTTTGCTGATTTCCAGTAAAAGAGGACACCACTATATACAACTCCTAGCAAATCCACAAGAGTAACATGAAGTAGAGCACAGGTAACCTGAGGAAAAGCCCACCCATGCTCCAGACAGAATGGGAACAGTTGCATTTTATGACTTCTGAGGCACATTTGCATGCTTTTTATGATCCTGCAGCAGGTTTTTCAGTCAAAGCAGTTCTGACTGGTACTCAATTTTTGTTAGGAATACTTGGCACAGCTGCTCTCTTATGAAACTAAATGTCTTGTGACACTAAATGTAGTATGATGGAGGGGGTCTGGCAGAGATGCCAAATGATCTTTGGCCCTTACATATATATGTGACATTTCCAGAAAAAAAGCCTATTTATTAGATAAGCCACTAGGGAACAATCCTTAAATTCATGGCTACAGCCATGTTCTTCTGGCAAATACAGGCTTCTGAGAATGCCAATCACAGGTTAGGATACGTTCTGCAAAGCAAGTAGAAATGAAATAATAGGAAGGAAAAGCCCTCAAAGGGGAGTTATATTTGGATGGAGTGGTTCCTTAGTTGTTGTCACATTCAGAACTGCCCACAGCACTTATCCTGGTGAAGCATTGGCACCACCCACTAAGCTCAGCTGTCACACCATCCATATGTCACCATTATCACAAATAATTACTATATACTCTCAGAACATATTAAAAGCAGAGTGGAACTGGATGTAAATACAGGCAAATTAAGAACAAGATGAACATGATACATTGACATTTTCAAAACACTGCAACTCAAGATGATTTCCTTTGACAAATTCCATCTGCAGTCCTGTCTCACATAAAAGTAAGCAAAGTTACAAAGCCTGTAAGTTTGCAAACTATGAAAAATAAGGCGTGGGAGAACATATCATGTCATTGATAACACCTTCAGCCATCACCAGAAAAAAAAATCATGACCATATATTCAAGAAACTGGGTTGATGTCTGAACTGCTTTCCTATCATCTGGAATGAAAAGAGATGCAGTGTTTCTGCAGAAGGCACAGAAAGAATAATTAGACCTAATTAATGAATACAACATAGAGTGAGGAATACAGGAAAGAACAGCTTTGCTTCTCCCCCCTCCTTACAGGTTGTGTTGGTGGGCTATGTTGTCAAGCAATCTCAAGTTAAAGCTAACAAAGTCTTCTGTGTGGGAATAGATTTATATACACATATCACACTCAGAGCTACATAAACACAGATGCCCAAAGACAAGCTAATCCCTTTAATGAATCCAGCCCACAGCAGCCTAATCATTACGAATTTTCTTTATAATAGAAACTTTATAATGAACATTCAGATGCAGAAACACGATGGAGTCTCACTTGTAAAGTCCTACTAACTTTATCCTTTTTGAGCCCAGTAGTATGGCATGGTTAATTTCCTCTCTAACTTTCAGGCCTCTTTGGGCCCAAATTTTAAAACTTGCTGATGTTAATTTCTGCAGCTTAATTATGCTACCATGATTCTTTGTCCCCACTAGATATACAGTGTAAAAATCTACTGAGAAAATATCAATTCCTGGCAAGAACTCTTGGCAAAGGAATGATCCTTCCCTCTCTGCAGAGCCATTTTGGATATTAAGACTATGCACAGAAACAGAAAAATTTATCTTGGGATGGGTGGGATTTGTTGAATCTGCCTTTGAAGCCCTGCTGAAATGTTTGAGTCAGGTTTTGAGCTTGGACTTTTCCTTGAGATGAATAAAAGCATGACAGAAAGATGCAGAAGAGAGAAAGCTACAGGAATGGAAACATAGCAGAGTAATCCCTTCAAACTTCTACCTCTCTGAAATGACTCCAAACAGATGGGTAAAGCTGTATCAAGCCAAAGCTGTTACTTAGGTGAAACCTAAATTAGACATAGAATTGTCTGATGCTCAGACTATGAAATAGACTGATGCTCAGTCGTACCAGAGGTTGCACCAAAATCCAACTTGCAAGATCCTTGGAACCCCGCTGACTAATATTGGGTGTGTCCAGCCTTCAGAATTCTCAGGTTAGGATTAGATTAAATATTTGGTTAATCTATCCCCACTGTCATCATAACCTGTATGATATGAAGGGATTTTCATCCAGAAGGTAAATAATTAAATTGAGTAAATGAGATAATAACAGAACCACAACTTCATAAACTGAGCTACAGTTATCCAGTCATTATTCCATCTTGTAAAATTACAGACTTCTGAAAATGAAGAAATTAATTAGTGTGGGCAGTCACGCAACCTTAGCATTTTATACTAGGATGGTGAAGTTTGAGGGTTTGGGGGGGGGGGGGGGGGGGGGGGGGGGGGGGGGGCGTGTTTTGCAAGGCTCCCAGATGCATTCATTTTTACACATATTTGTATACATATTGAATTATGGGTAATTAGCTGCAACCAACTCAAACATAACCCAATACTAGAAATGAGGCTATTGGGCTAGTCATGATTAGTCAAAATCTCCACTGAGATACACATATCTCTCCCAACAGCTCTTCCTATGATATAGAGAATTCCTGAGAAATACAGCATTGCATGCATAGATTGTGTCAGCTGTCAAGTAGAGGAGGTTGTCAGCAGTTGAAAGGGAAAAAATAAAATCTCAAACAAGAATGCCAGCTTTTACTAACAGAAAAATCCTTGCTTTCATACTTCTTCCAATAAAAAATGCAATCCAACAGTAATAATATTGAGTTTAGAAGTATCAAATTCACTTATTTGAATAGGAATTTAAGTAGTCAAATCAGTCATGGAAACTGTAAATTCTCCTAAAGGAAGCATCAGTTTTTTGTGCTGAATTATGAGATCTTCCATGGATAAATAAATTAGACATTATGTGGACTAGATTTACTGCAGTTACAGGAAGAGCAGCATTTGCCCTATAAATTGCTGCAGCACTATCTTCTTCACTCCCACTAGCTAAGCACTGGCTAAACAAGATGGAATGCTGATATAGTATGGCTATATTGTGTTACTGAGGCATTAAAGATCTCATGTTATTACTAAGACATCAAAAGCAAGACAAAAATATTTTCAGTTGCCACTTGACTTTCAATGGTAAGGGGAAAAAAAAAAAGCCGAATTTTCTTTCAATACCAATTTCAACTTTCAGATTCTGCCACAACACATTGTTGCCTATACAGCATCTATTGTTTTCCAATGTCCACAATAAACCACAAATGCTTTTTTTAGCCACAGATGTTAAGGGTAGCTAAGATTTCATTTTAGAAGAACACTGAAAATAAGATAAAGTGTTTCACCTCCCTCTCCTTAGGGAACAACCAGGCTGTATGTCATCTCTGCTCATCTAAGTTGTGAGCAGATTTTAATACAATGGCCATGTTACACCTGGGACACAGCTCCAGTGGCCAAAGTAAATTTCTGGGCTTTTTTAGTTTATATTACATTTTTTATATTACATTTATATGCTCTATTACTACCATAATAGTCTGTTCTGACCTACAGAGAGATATATGGACCACCAATGGTAGGTGAGCAGACCAGGCAGTAGTGGTTTTATCCCATCTTTTCTGCATTAGTCACTTGAATTCAGCATGAGACTGCTTGAATAAATCACAATTTCCAGCTCATGTGACACGTTATTTTTTCCAGTCCTTATTATTAACATTTATGGGTGTTTTATTTAAAATAAGCTCATGGAGTGCTCAGGGAGAAAGCCATGAATTAGACTCAATGTGCTTGGTTTCTCACTAAAACAGAGATGTGAATTTTTCTCAGCAAACAGAAAGATTCATCACCTAACTCTGAGAAGGAGAATTGAAGTTTTACTCACACACAGCCAGAACCCAAAGCTATTACACAGGTATTTTAAAATGTACCACTGCTAGAAATTGTATCATAGTAAGTCAGTGTAAAGCATATTCTTAGAAATATCACCCTGTGAATAACTCAATTCCTCAGGTTCTCCAGTCCCAGCTGGTGGAAGATTACCACACAGTGAAAAGGCTTGCTGGGGATTTTGTTGGGGTACTGCCAGCTGAAGTTCTAGTGCACCAAAAGGCATTCTCTGCTGTGAGGAAATTGAGGACAAGATGCTGCACCTGATGCAATCATCAGCTGCCAACCTATTTGCTTTGATTCCCTGGCAGCATGTGAAGTTTGGGCAAAGAGGAGAGTTTCACACAAAATGGAACTTCCAGTCAAGGGTAAGCGATGGACTTGTCAAAAGATGAAATGCAGATGCCAAGTACTGACTTATCTGTACACTTGCAGCCAGAAAATGCAGCTATATAAGAATGACATGAGAGCAAGAAAGGAAAGGGAAGAAAGAGAACACAAAGAAAGACTGTGCAAAAAAAGTAGAAAGAGGGACTGAGTTGACAAGACAAAGTTGACAAGACAAAGACTGCAAAAGAGATCTTTTGAAAAGCGAGGATGCAGTATGACCTGTATGCTTAAAATCTACACATGGCTTTAGATCTAACAGGCTGGAAACATGTGACTCATGACACATTTTTTCCCCTCCATGTGCATGGAGACATGGAGCAGATGAGTGCAAACATCCAAGGGACTGGGTTTTGCTAAGGCAACCAGCTGCTGAAGATGCAAGGAAACAGAAAGATGAGCACTTAAACAGTCACAGGAAAAGCAAACCAGATCGCAATCTAAACATCACATTCCAGGTATCCACCATGACTTAATTTGTCAAAATTCTAATAACTCCATTAACCAGTCTAATCAGATTCTAAATTAGAAATATTTCCTAAAAAAAAATAAAAATTCATCAGCATTAAGGCAAGTTCCTTATTCAAAATTGTAAGAACTTAACACCAGAGAGTCTGTATTGCAAAGAGAGTAGGAAAATATTTATGATTCCACTGTCAGAGGCAATGTTTAATGAAGCCAGTAAATGCAAAATTGTATTCTGACTTCAAACTGTGCAAAGTATTTCAATGAATCTATGTCAGAAACAGCCTGCTTTCAACAGTTACTAGTACAACCCCTTTCACTGCAGTGTTGGAAACAGGCAGGTCAGACTTTTATGGCCATGCTTTCCAAGTGCTGTGTGCTTTATGCTACAAAAACATGTTTGAAATTAAGTCATGAACATGATTATTTAATGTGCACACAAAAGTCAAAGGGTTCAGCTGGCCGTATGCTAACAACTGAACTGTACACCTGGCCTCAAACTTCACTATACATCATTTTGTGCATCTAACTACAAAACCTGGGGAAGTTTCGGGTTTTCTTTCTGGTTTTATTTTTCCCACTGCATTTGTACCATTGACTTATTACAAAATATAACAAATTTTGGGGCTGAGATAATTCTTTTCTTGCACGGCCTTCAGCATGTGGAGAATATTGCTGGGCAGGGCTTGCTTTTCAAAGTAACTTTGACAATAATTGCCAGCATGCACTTACATTTGTGTCAATCACACTGAGCCTTAAAGTCCATAAAAATGTAGAAAGCATTCATTGTGTAATTTTATGTGACAATACTTATGATTCACAGGGGGAAAAACTCCAAACCCCAAAACTAACCAATGCCAGGAAAGCTATCCTGTAAGGATCTGCTTCCTGGTCACAATGAATGAAATGTAACTATGAAGACTTGTGGTGTGCTATCAAATATTTATGTTCATGCTTCATGTCTCTATGCTGCTCTTAGTTAATTTATCAGCACTATTCTTTAGAAATGCTGGCATTAAACTCAAGAGCTATGTTCACCTTTTACTACTGAACACTATGTTCCTAAAAACAGTAAGAAGCAACAGTTTGATGTCTGATACAATACAAGCAACACACTTAATTTGAAATCCCAGTGTTACCTGTGAAGTCAGTGAACGAACTACAGAAGCTTTGGGGGTTTTATTTTCTAAAAACAATGATTGTATCACAGGAGGTACTTATCAATATTTACATTAAATATGAAATATGCTTTTCCTTCAAAGTACAAATGGAACCTTATTGTTTCATTAGCATACAAGCACAACCAGGAACCATATCCAAATGTCTGGCATTTTAGATAATGCATGAAATCATTCTGAAACAGCTCATTGAAACTGATTTTTTTGGTATAAAATGGAATGGTCCTTGCCTGACTTCAAATATACTCTAATACACCACCCAGGAATGAGATCCAGACAGAGCCCAGGACACAGGATAATTAGAATATAAACAAGTTGTTAGTATATTTGTCCAGCCTTCAACTACCGTTCATTAAAACCAGAATTCACATCCCCTAGTTATTGGTTGTTGAGGAATTGTTTTGTCCTTGAATTTGTCTAATGCTTTAGAATTTCTTTTTAAACATATATAAACTTTAAGTATCAATGTAATTTGAAAAGAAAATTCAGAATGTAAACAATTCTTATGCAAAGATGTAACTAAGTTTGTGTGCAAAATGTACTTGTGTGCACATGAAGTAAGTTCTTGGCTCTTATTCACAGCATTCTGAACAGGTAACTGGGCCAAATAACAGATAGTTGAAATAATTTGGGTTAATTTTATTCTGGAGAAAATGCTACTATAAACTATTGATGCTGAACTACTGAAAGACTGTAGTTAACACCTGGACCTGAACTGTGTTTTAACAGTACATTTTCTTTTCAAAACTAAGATTTAGGAGGATCCTTTGTTTGAAATTACGGCTAACATATGTGAAAGAAAAATCAGAATATTTATCCTACATCAAAATAAATCTAGAAGAAACAGTATATAGCAATGAAAATTGACATGCTCGGGGACCTGACACATGTTAGAAAAAGCCACAGATCTACAAAACCAATGTCTTGTGAATTATAGCTACACACTCTCAGGTGCTATGCTGTAATGAGGACAGACTTCAATATTCATTACCCCTCTTCTTATTTGCTCAGTAGAGATGGCATTTGAACTCTAAAGTGTTCAAATGGACTTCACAGACTGATTTCCCTTGGGTAGCCTTTTCATTGGAATTCCTATAAATTGATAACTAATTAAGGGAATAAAAGGGGATGGGAAGAAGTAAGCAGTTGCAAAGCTTGCTAGGGTTCATGAATAGAATATTTTCAGAGTATTGAAATTTCAAGTGCAGGAAGATTATTTGAATTTTAGCCCTAAATAAATTTTATCAGATGGTGTTTTCATCTTACATTTGCATAGGTGAGAAAAAGGCCAATTCTTAAATTTTCAGTTTTCTTAACAGGAATAAAATGTAGATTTTTGAATGAGTCCTCTGTTACAGAACATGAAAAACTCAGAAAGAAAAGGCAGTCCTGGCCTTCTATTGATCTCAGAGAAACAGATTTGGGCCAAAAGACCATGTCTTGGATGAGGTAGTGCAACAAGCTGCCTCTGGCAGCAACCAACAGGTAATGTTTTAAAACAAAAGTATATAAAATCACATTGCATTTAACCATCTACACAGTGTTGCACCGAGAGAAGAGTTGCTTGCTCCTTTTTTCTTAAACTGCATCAATGGACTCATAGTCACGTGATTTATGTTTTCTTACTTTCACATACTACAAATACCTTGGATTCGCTGGCCTAGAACCCACCTATAAGACGCATTCTTCTCTAATACCAGAACAACCCAAGACAGAAAAAAATGAAATTATAGTCTACTAAAAAGGCAACAATTCAGTGCAGCAATATTCTACATTGAACAGAAAAAAGAGTAAAACTTTAAAAGGCTTTCATGGCTTTGGCTTTCTTAGTCTGATTGGTCATGTGATAGTTCTCATCTTCTAAGTTTTTATTATATTAGTACATAATTCATAACTTGCCATGAAAAATAATTTCTCAGCATTTATAATGCTCCTAACAAGCAGGAATGCTTGTCTTTGTTGTCCAAGACTAATTTTTTACCCTACTGAGATGATCAATCTGACTTAAGCCAAAATTCTCTAAACATTTGAGGTGAGCCAACAAGAAACAAAAAGGTGAAACTGAAGACAGGGCTGAGGCCATCTCATCAATGAATTACATGTGTTTAGCTGGCAGAAGTTCAAGGTATTATACAGAAGAGACACATCTAACAAAGTTATTAGATTTCCAACTGCTATTATTAATGTTGAATCTTCTGCAATGACCTGTAGACTGTTCTTATCTCTAGGTCTCCAAATGATTTTTGGATGATACCGGAGCACACTGAACAGTACAGCACTGAAACTCTTTTAACATCCTTCACCATTCAGATCTTGCAGTAAAAAAACAAAAAGTCAATACAAATAAAAAAACCCCAAGTGGCTTAGTGTTTGTAGCCTTTGAATGACAGGATGAGGAGGGTCTATTTTACTTTTCCCCTCTCTCCTTCGCCTTCTCCCATCATCTGCTTGGGCTACCAAAATATCCAATTGGAAAATATCCAATCTGAGAAGTGAGCTTTGATTCGAATTTTAAAAGTTCCTTAAGCTTCACTAATCTGAGAGAGCTAGCTCGTTTTTGGGTAATATTAGGTCCTCATTTTGCCCTGCAGCCAGAACCCAGAGACAGATCCATATGGATGTTGTCAACTCATGCTATTTCTTTAGAAGACCTTCAATAAAATTCTGCATTTTCCCAGAAGGACCATGACTTCTTTGAGGTTCCCTCCATTCGCACTCCTTTTTTTATTACTACAGTGAAGTTGAGGAAGTAGTTCTGACTCTAGGCTGCTAATCTTTAATGAAAACCCTGCAAAAATAGATTTCAGAGTTCTGTCAAACATAACACAAAGGTTTACAGGGTTTAATAATTTAAACCAGTCATTCACCTATATGATATTAGATTTGCTTTTCTCAAAACTGCACTGAGAGTTCTACATATAATGCACTGGTAAGATGTCTTTTTACTCATCATCAATATCTCTACTTCTCATTCTAGTTTCACCCAAGCACTTCCCAAAACGGCCCAATGATTGAACCATCAGTGTCTCATTTCCTAAGGAGACTCGAAAATCTGTTCTCAAAACATCAGAGGAGAATTTTGGCTCAAACCATTACTACATTTACATCTGAGCTGGCTATTGACCATCTCTCAGGCTGGTGTAAAATCCTTTGTCTTGGACATTTAGACATGTACATGTCCATCTGCTCTACATGCTTAGTCATGGACCAGAAAGTCACAACCTGATGCATTTACAGAGCAGTCAGTATTGCACGTGGCTGACCCTGAAAGCCTTACAGCTGGTCACTGCAATAACACTATTAAGCCATTGCTAAAAAAGGCAGCTTAGCCACACCTTTTCCACAGCACGGATTGCAGCTCTTGAGATATTTCAGAAACCACCCCACTTTAGCCAGCAGCAAAGCCCAGAAAGTGCCAACCTGAGGAATAGCACATCTGACAGTCTTCACACTTCCCATGTTTCAGGCGGGGGTTATCTTGGAGCTGTGCTGGGCCTGTGGACTTCATGCCCTGTAGCCAACGGGTTGGATCTGCTAGCTGAAACTCACTTGAAAGAAATCTAGTAAAGTTGCTTCAAATTTATTTCTCTAGAAGAGGTAGATGGTGTTGATCAAAAGATGGGATTCAAAAGCTAAATCCTTATCCAAATGGAAAAGTCAAGAGTGTCCAGCTCTCCTCCACCGCTCAATGCAACCATGCCAGTGCCCTCTTTTTTTTAAAAAAACCTCCAAACTTCAGTTTTCCATATCCTGCAGTAGATCCACATTTCACAGTGATCTTGAAACACAACCAAGTATCAAACAAGTCCAGGCCATCTACACAAACTCTAGTTGTTGTAGTAAGGACTCTCTTAAGATCAGTGAACCATTAAAAGTAGTCCACTGTAAGATATTGAAACTCATATACAACTAATTAACTAAAGCTTGCAGGACTACTAAAACCATGCAAAATTAATCATTTCCTTCTCTGTAGGACCAAGGGAAAGGACTTTACTGAAAAGTTTTAATATTTGATCCAAGTTCAACCAAATGGCTGTGAATCCACAAACATCTCAACAGGATGAAGTCCTCTGGTGAGCGAAGTTGTGCTGTCAGAAAGCAACCATGAGACAGCGCTATGGGAACTTTAACCCCTAAATTAGATGTCACTGACATTATCCAGTAGAAATCCTTCAACATAGGAATGTATCACTGCTGGAGCAATTACTTTTCAATGGTTTCTTGGGGATTTTTAGTTCTTTTAAATAATTTTCTAACCCAGCAGGGTCACATTAACTCTGAGTGTTGGTTCTACTGGAGCTTGTCCAACTGTAAGCTGAAATTCCCTGACCTTTGAGGCTCAGTGAAGACCTGATAACATAATCTACACTGATCACTTTTCCTAATTTAGCCTGTTTGGTGTTTTTCCCCCTGCCTACATTTTCTGACAAAAGACCACAGCGTGGGTAACAGACACTTTCAGACTCTATAAATTAACCTGGCTTGACCTCTAAAAGCGAAAAATGTTTTAAAAGGAGAAGGAGTAATTATTAAGCTTTTTGTCTATGCTACTTGTCAATTTGCATAGCATTATCTGTAATGTTGTGCAAAGCTTTTTTTGGAGGTCATCTAATCTTGTTAAATCTGTCACAGGGCTACTGCTGTATCAGACTTAGATGACACATTTGCACGACACAACAAGTCCCCAGCAATGATGATAAATGTGTTTGTTTCTGGCAGCCCGACCACGCAGATGCTTATTATGTATGTATGCAGGCATTTACATTATTTAATCAGCTTCAGAAAGGAGAAAGAGGTCTCAGGCACCCAAGATAGAGTTTGCTTTTGTATGTAATTACTGCCCGCTCATGATAGTTTTAAGCAAGCATTATTTCCTAGCTGATCCAGAAAGATCATGAACTTCTTCAGGGATCCCACACTGTTAGCATTGTTTCTGTTTGCTTACAGAGACCTATCCATGCAGATGGATAATAACCAATGGTATCTTTACCGTGTCTAAAACACTCCAGCTAGAGCCTAAAACATAGTAAGTGACATCAAGTTCAGGGGAAGACAAATGTGGATTGCTACACTGTTTGTAGCAAGAAATTTCCTCTGGCTAAAAAAATACATGAAACTACTAAGTGGACTGTGCACAACTCAGCTGCTTTTATAAAGCATGAAAAATTGAATTCATTTCCACTTTAGGAATCTGGTCCACTGGCATGCCAAGGTCACAAAGAATTGAGGGGAAAGTCAATCCTGTAAATCCATATAGACTTAAAAGTTTCAGGCACATCTAGGATTAACAAAGTAATTAATGAGACAAACAAAAGCACCCAAGCAACCAACAAAAACCCCCCAAAACCCCAAAACAAAACAACCAACCAAAAAAACCCCCACAACCCAAAACCATACAACAGACATTATACAGAATTTGGCAATTAAAAGGAAAATTGCAAGCAAGACATTTATTCTCCTTACTATGTGAAAGAAGAAGCACATTTGTGTCTCCGCATTTCATTAATCTGAAAGCTAATATCAAGCAAGCTTTTTCAAGAACAGCTTAAGTCCTTAAACTGTATCAACTGAGACATAAAATTTCAATTTAACCTGTACTGAAGTAGTATTTTCACTGCTAAATTCTAGTTGCTTGACAATATATTGAAGATGGTCACTTTCATTTCATGTTCAATCATACAAAACAAGAAAAAGAATAGACATATAGAGAATTAGGCTGAGAATTCCCATGCGAGAAGCATTTACAGGTAAATAATATCTCAAAACTTGTAACTGCTTAGAGATAAAACTCAGTATTTCCAGTATTTTCCATTTCAGCCCAAAATGATGAAACAGGTACAAAAATGCAACAGCTGAATTAATTACCAAAAACATTATTTTAACATAGCCTGTGGTTTAAATGGATTTTGCAGTTTGAAAGACAGTTTATTCTTATCGATTTCATGACAAAACAGGAAGAGCTAAAAAAAAGAGACTTGAGTAGTCTTCCCACTGACTGCTGTGCTGGTGGAGATCAAATGTCGTTGCCCTCTGTAGAGAGATCTGTTTATTTGTTGTTCTATCCATGTCTAATTTGATGTCAGGCTGTCATTTTCTTTGCATGTGGTGGGTTGACTTGAGACAGCTGCCAGCTGCCCACCCAGCCACTGTCTCACTCTCCCTCATCAAAAAGCAGGGCAAGAAAACAAGACAAAAACAAGCTCATGAGCTGATAAAAGGCCAAGAAGATCTCTTACCAATTGTGATCACAGCCAAACCACAAGGAACATGAAGAAAAGTAACTTAATGTGTTGCCAGTTAAAAAAGATTACAATGATGAGACAAAAAAATCCAAAAGAAAGCTACATCACCTTCCCCCACTCATGTTTTTCCCTTGCTCAACTTCACTCCAGCATCCCGTGTTTCTCATCACAATCTCAGCTCTTTCAAGCAGACACTTGACATGCTTAGGTAAACAAAGACGTATTTTGTAGAAAAACACTGATATATTAATGCTGCTTTATCCTAGATGATTTCCATACTCATATTAGAAGATACCTCTAAATCACAAGCTTCAGCTTGAAGATTGACTTGGCTCTGAAGGCAGTAATAAGTTACCAAAGTCTGTAGATTATTTTTAATCATATTACTTTCCAAATCAAGACCCTCTGTCAACTAAGAAATTAGAAAAATTTAGAGGAAAGTGAAATTAAGAACTCAGGTGTCCATATTGCCACATTAGAAATCCAGTTAATAATGAACGTGTACAGTGATGATAAAGACTAGATACAAATATTTTCCTAGACAATATTATTTTTCTTTATAAGTTGCAAATGACTGTTAAAAGCAGCATGAATATTTATATAATTATACTTAATTGGTGTAAATCTACTAATTTCAGCAGATTTGCACATATTTTACAGAGGACACATCTAGCCATTTATTTAAACCTACTTCTTCAATCTGTGTAATAAGTTTTGAAAGAATCAAAAGCACAACTAATTATTAATTTTTATGAAACAAAATTACTTTTTTTCTATTTCTAACATGAAGTTATTTTAGCTAACGCAGTAATATAATAAAACCACCAAGAATACTTACTTGTAATCCAAAAGTGAAGCTTAAGTTTCCAATAACCATTTTACAAGAATCTTACAAACAGATTTTTAAAAAGCAAGTTCCTCAAATAGTGTCACACACACATTGCCAGAGCTCCGTGTGAGCTCATCTGCCAAAGGTTGCAACGGAAGTTGATTCCCAAGTCTCTCATTATTCAAATTTAGCATTGATTTAGGTTGCAAGCTGATAACATTGCAGAAGATTGTATTCTGGTTATCTTCATAAAGGTAATGTACTGTTTTAAGTACAGACTGGAAGCAATCACTTTTTCACTTACACAAGCCCATGTGAGTATTTCTACTTGTACAGCATGAGGAGATGGATTTTCAAAAGAGAACTGGGAGTTACAGATCATCAACAAATTCTTCTAAATGTTCAGACATGACATTCCTCTCAGCACTTCGAAAATTGCTCACATCAAGTGTTTCTACTTCTAAAATGAGAAGTTAAAATTACAGTGTTTCCAGTATGGCCATCAATCTTTCTCCTTTGGTTATGACTAGGTATGTCTAAAATTTCTTGATGCATTTTTGTTAGTGAAAAAACAAGTGTTCATTGATCTGAATATACTGCTAAAGGGAAACAGAGTACCTACAATTTGCCAAGTAAAATATTTATATATATACAAAATATTAATATATATATGTATCAGTGTTGAACTATGCAGCATATTGTTCATGTTACTGCTGTTCCTGTTAAGAAATATTCTAACATATTCAGTACTAAATCATAAATTCTAAGCCTTCCTTGACAACCTTACAGATGGTTATTATGATAATATTGACTCAGATTATCTCTTAACAGTGCTTTTCAATCTTGGCAATATTTTAGAAATCAGACATCACAAGAGAGAAGAAACTCTTGCTCAAGAGTCTGTATCTTTTTTCCTCATTAAAGTTCAAAGTGGCAGAGGAAAGAAATGGGTAAAGTTGCCAAAGTCTGAGAATTGTTTAGGAGAGAACAACTCCTGTTTGCTATGAGTCAGCTTTGTATCCAGTTTCATTACAAAAATACTGGCAGATCTTCTCAAGAGAAGGGAAGCAATGAAATCTTAACAGTAATGATAACATAGGGATGCTAAGTAGACAGGATACTTTAAAAATAAACCCCAACTATGAAAAAGAAATGCAAGTACGTATACATTTAATAAATTCCTTTGTAAATAGCTATTCAAGCAAAATTAGTGGAGTTTTTTTACGGTTACATTGAAGCAATCGTATAATTTTGCATGCGTATGATAACAAATTGGAGTACTATCATAACTCCAGAAAGACTGCTGTTTGTCTGATGGAGGGTCTCCTTTCTTGCACAGTGTCAGCAAATTAATTAACCCTCCAGGAAAGTTCACCTCAAAGGAGGGAATGAAGGGGAAGACAGTAAACAGAGACAGCAGGGGCATTAAACACCTTATTTGAAACATAAGTATGCCTTGGCGAAAGCCTTGATCCAAACAAAAAGACAAAAGACTTGATCCAAAATTTTGACCATGTAATAAGGATTTTTTAAAAATCTGACCTGCTGAGAAGACTTTCAGGATCATTACCTTTGACTTTTACATTGGACTAGTTTAGGACATTGATTAAACAGCGGGAAAATTGTTCAGTGTTAAGCCTGATGTACGGAAAATATAAGTCAGCCATTCAGCTAAGGCAGCTGGGAGCAAGACAGAACTTTGGATCCAGAGGATTTTTTCCCCCACAAAGAAGTAGGGTGAGGTTGGGAAATGCGACAAAGAGGGAAATCTAGGAGAGACAAAGCTGGCTTTTTCTGGTAACATTATCATTCTCTCACAAATTTAGCTATTCCTATATTTCTGCTTTTATCTGAATCAACCTACCCTCAGTAAATAAACTTGATAATAATTCTATAATAATAAAACCCCCCCAAACATTAAAAGGTGGAAAGTATCCCCTAAATCTTGCACTTGTCAGACTATCACAGACCTGAGTAGAGTTATGAGCCATGAGCAGAGTAGTAGCATATTTTATATTTTCTTTAATTTTGTTTATGTTGTGGGTTAAATATACAGCATCTCAAATTCGAGGTCTCCAAGGAGACAAGGAAAAAACACACTCCTCTTTCAATCATACAGATAAAAATGTTGGAAAATATAAACTTCAAAGAAAAATTTGAGGAGGTAATCTTTGGAGGATGATATGGAAAGCATATTGGCAAAGATCTCAATTTTCTAATCTGCTACACTAGGAGTGACATAAATTGACAAATGGTGTTCTTTTGTGATTCTGACAACATTGCAGCTTCGTAAAGAAGCACTAGAGAAATTACAGACTATTATTGATCAGCTCAGTGAAGATGCCACCAAAATGAAAAAGGAACTGTGAAAGATTTATGCACAATTTCCAATAACTTTTTGTCTGCTACAGAGTAGATCCATAGGATTCAACCTACACTGGCTCAGGTAGACAAACCTACTTAGACATTCCAAAAATATAGCACAGTCCATACATAAATATGTAAAGAGGATGAAATAAAATGAGCAAATAATTGAATGAAGGATCATGATTTTACCAGAAGATTTCACAATGGCAAAACTAGGAACTGGAAGAAAGAATCAAGAACTTGTGTATATGCTTAAATATTACAAGAACAAACCCAAACCTTACTTCAAATTAC
This sequence comes from Brachypodius melanocephalos, assembly GCA_013398615.1. Lineage (NCBI taxonomy): Eukaryota > Metazoa > Chordata > Aves > Passeriformes > Pycnonotidae > Brachypodius > Brachypodius melanocephalos. The sequence goes on from VZSR01000931.1 coordinate 2,356,357, forward strand.
TATGAGATTAAAGAAAAAGCCCAATTAACTTAGCAAATATTTGTGCTGACTCAGGCTAGCTGTGATCCTGGAGAAGAGGAAAGGCTGATGAATATTACCAACCTCTGGGCCCATGTGTGTTTAGTGAACAGGGAAAGATTGTGTTTTCAGAAGGGCACAGCCCTGGCAGGGAAAAGGAGGACTCCTAGCAAAGACACGTGCTAAAAGTGGGATGTGTGAAAGAGCAAGGATCTCAGAGGTGGAAAAGGCCCAGCCTGAGCTCCACAGAGCTGGAAGCTGTCTCTATTTCAAGTATTGAGTATATATCTGTGTTTGGACTAGATGATATTAAAGGTCTTTTCCTACCTAATTGATTTTGTAATTCCATACATACTGTTCAGAATAAAGTACATATATCTCACTACATGCAGTTGCCTCTGAGCACAAGCCACTTCTGATTGCTTGTGACAATTCATTTCTGAGTGCTAGGAAAAAGCCCTGATGTTGCAGGCTCACATATAACAGCATTTGTTTACATGTACCATGTGCATCGTCTTTCTTACTAGGCATGTAAATCCTATCACCCTAAGAGAATATATAGTTCTGTCCTCCTTTGCATATTCTGTTTCCATCTGCAGCTCAAATATGGGGGCGGGGGTAGACTGTGGTGGGGTGCAGCACAGAGGGAAATCTAGTCTTGGTTATTTCCATCACTGAAAAAAAACCAAAACAAAACGAAACAAAAACAAAAAAAAACAACCCAGCAGCAGGATACTTTGCAAAACAAGCTGTCCCTGTGAAATTTCTGCCTACTGCAGATTCAGCTGGCAGCCTAAGCTTTGAAATAAGCTTCTCAATTTCTAACATGCTTCTTTGGAAAGCTGCACATCAGAGTTTCCAAACCTGTGTGAGACATGCAAACTGTGCTTTCTTACTTTTCATGTCAACATTATTGAAAATAATTCAAATCTGAAAATACACACCAGAAAGATACACTTGCCTCTTCACTCTGCTGTTAATCATTTACCAAAGACAATTGATGCTGGACATAAATTACATCATGATTAGATGGCCACACAACTTGTGCTTTTATGTCTTAATTCTACCATCTCAGAATAGTCTTAGAGCTCAACTGCCTGAATCCTTCCTAGATATTTTTGAAACCCTCTCCCAGTGCTATGACACACTAAAATGGCAGACATGAGGTAAGAGGTCCTGGTCATTGTTTAAGATTTTTCCAACAACTTATCAACAGTTTTGTGAAACACAGACCAGGAGAAAAACAGCATCCCAGGGTAGCTTCTGCCATATTCTCAAACTTTCTGAAGTATAGGCTCCCTTTGCTATTGATACTCAGGGCTCAGAGACACTCAAAATCATCTTTTATGATAGCATTCTTACTTATTTTCTTTCTATATGAAGACATGTAATTTAAATTTATCTTTAAATATGCAAAGTTGAAAGCCAGTAATGATAACTAGAAGTACCAGTCCATTCCGCTACTTAGATTTTGTTCTGTATCCAGAACAAATTGTATAGATAGTGGAACTTGCTATTTCCCTGAATGAATGGCAGATCTCAAGGATGACCCCCAGTTCATTTCAGGGTAAATGAATCTTTACTTATCTTCACATGCAAAGATAATAATTCATTGAAGAGGACTTTCAGCACACAAAAGCACAGATGCCTGACGTTAGTTTGGAAAGGGATAAAATTACCACTGAGAGGAAAAGGCATCTTTCCACAGCATAACACATCCAAGGATCTTTAGCATCTAAGTAAAACAGACATTTGTTTTAGCCAAGTGCTCAGATTTGGGAGAGCATGCCTTTGGCAGATCTCCATGAGAAAACACAGCATTACAGGATCACACTTTTGAGATTATTGGTGTGTAAGAGCACCCACTGGACAAGCCTCATCAAGATTTTTGTCTAGTGTCTATCAGTAGCTGCCATACTAAATTTTCTATACCATATGTGCAACATAGCGTTGCAGCTTGCAGAACATTTGGAGATGCTCAACGTTTATCTTGCAGCAAGTGCAGCCTGTCAATAATCCACGTTACTCTGAGTGGAGCATCAGCAGATTAAAACATTCCCCAATTACGCCACCCACCACAATAGAGTATAACAGCTGTGAAGGAGCCATTGTGCCACTATTAAGTGTTTTGTCATGGTCTGTCAGACAATACTAAGGAAAATTCAAGTCTGTAGATTGCTGCTAAGATAAAATGAAACAGCTCATTCAAATACATATAAAATCTCCTTGTGAAAGATTTACATGCAAAATTCCTCTTGGTGTTATGGGAATTAGCTCTACGAATCCCTCACACACTTATGGCAGCAGGATAGACCCTTGTGAAAGTGTGACAACAAAAGATTTGGAAATTTGTTTTGAATGAGCATTGAGCATTTACTGGTAGGTAGGCTTGTTGTCTGTCACTGGTTCTTTTCTTTGACTGAAACAGCAAGCTGTTTTAAATCCTTTCATACTCACACTCAAAAGGCACTAACACTTCAACCAAATAATTTCCCTCTCCCTGCCCTCCAAAACATAATTTGAAAAGCTTCCATACTCCTAAACCTCTCATGCTCCTTCATTCTGAGTGTAAAAGGAAACATTTCTAAATGGGTGTATACAGACCTAATTGTACCACCTTAATTCTCAGGTCTTCCAGCAGTGAGAGGATTTCCTTACACTTAACAAAACCCAGGCCAGCTGGAGTGACCCTACAACAGCAAAGCATAACACCAGGGCAAGCAGTTCTGACAGTGTCAGGTTTATAGGAAGTAGAGGTTGTACTGGCAGGTTGTTGTGAGCCTTAACTGGTCCCACAGAAGGAAGCTGTTGAGAGCTGAAAGATATGCCAAAGCAGAGAACCTCAAGCCATTCCTGCAATGCCTGTGAATCCTCTAAGTACACCACGTCAACAGGGTATGACAACACCTGTTTGTTACAGGCAAATAACATTCCAGGGAAGAATTCAGCAATATTAGAAGATTTACCACCTGCTCTTGTCTTTGCTGTTTTAGAAACAAGAAAACCTTCTATGTAAACAAGCCTTTTACATGAGAAAATTCTGAGTTAGCTCTTGAGGATCTTGTTCCTTCTCCTTCCCTTTCAATTTATTCCTTTAGATACTAATCTACTACATTGTTTCATATCACAAACCTCCAATAAGACTTAAAAATCATATGGCAGCTCTAATGTAATTTTATTTCTCCTTTAGACAGATGGTGACACATCACAGCCCACTCTGTTTAGATTCACACAAAACCTAAATAAATCTTGTCCATTGTGCTCACTTTAAATAGCATTCAGTCTTAAGAGGAAGTAAGCTAATGTAAGACATCTTTAGGGTGCTGTTCTATACCAGAATCAACATGGCAGGACATTTTACCAAGTCTGGAACTCACGCTAGGTTGGAAGTAACACTGGGTTGTCTGGTTTGGGCAGCCATTACCACAGGCTTGTGTTTCCTTTCAACAAAGTTTGTGCTAAGTCTTTCCATTCAATTTTATGCAAACCAAACACAAATATGTCACCTCATTTTAACTTGCACATTTTTGATTCATGAGAACAATGGAAACAAGAAAGTTAGTTGCCAAGAGCAGTCTAACAACGTCACTGTCAGAAAACACATTAAATGAGAAGTTTGTATAGTTTCTGGCCTCACATAACAAAGCAGAGAACAGCTTTGGCTGCGGGGCCATTCTAATACAGAAAGATGTGTTTTAATAATGGATGCAAAGTATTTTATCAGCACAGCAAGGAGGGATGAGGGTGGGAAGATGATGAATGACTTAAAATTCTGCAGGGGGTTTCTACTGATGTAGTTGTTTAGAAAGATGCCATGCTCTGTCACACTGCTTTCCCTTTCTCCAGGCTATAATGAATTGAGTGCAGCTAGGGAACCATAACCTCATGCAAGAGCACAGCATGGTCTTATCTATCTTTAAGATCTAGTGCTTTGCTATCTCCAGTCATGTGGCATCAGCTCAGAAGATGAATTTTTTTCAAAAGAACCAAGTCAGAGTCTAGACCCTTTGCCTGCAAGGATTGCTGTTTGGATTAGTAATCAGAACGTGCCCTTTCCACTGCTCTCAGAGACAGAGTCTAGGAGGACGTGCCCAATTTGCTTCAGACTCTTTAACTGCCTTGCAAAACAACAGGACCTTTTCATTAACTACCTCAAAGCAAAATATTCAAGTGACTAATTATCTATAATTAGTGTTTAGGAATGGTATCAACTACACTAACCTTACATGCTTTTGCTCAAAGACTTTCTTCTTTTCATTAAACAAGTAAGGTGCCCTTGTCTCTTGTGCAATTTATTTCATGGCAGTGTTCTACCTAGTGCCTAACCTAGATATTGACCCTTAATACCAGCATTAAAAGCAGCTGAATGTATATGTATGTGCATCCTCTGTTTAAGACCAATTCACCATGTAAAAATACCCATTTACATTTTGTTTTCTCTGGTACCCAACTAAAACAAAGTAAAAGCCAAAACTTCAAAAAGAAATTCTGAATAATTTTTAGTAAGTCTTCCAGAGGTGTTCCAAGGAAACAGTTGAAAAGATACAGGAAAATTAACTGTGGAATGTATAATCAAAGAGGCAATTTGACATACAGTACCTGGGAGCATGTCGGTATCAAAAGACACATGCAACACTCCTAATAAGTAACAAGCTGCAAATGCTGTGGTTAAAGGATACAGGCATTAGACAAAATACTAAACCAGAGGTAAAAAGGATAGAGGTACTTGGTCTTTAGCATCAGCAAACCACAGGAACACCAAGTGTAGCCCAGAATATGTATCAGGTGTCAGGGACTTCACAGAGCACATACTGAATGCAAATCCTGGTGTCATTATATGGTGTCTCATTCAGCTGCAAATTGGAGCAAAACAGCAGATCTGAGTCACAAAACACAAGCCTAGTAGCAAATTAGACAGGAAATATCCAGGAGGTTAGACAGTTTAACAATGTTAGAGATGGGATGATGAAAAATGAAAGTGGATTTTCATTGCAAGACCTGGAAACTACAGTAAAAGCTGCATTACAAACAGGTTAGAGACGGAGAGAAACTAACAGTGAGAGCCTAAGCAGGCACTGCTGCTTGTGCAAATAAGTATATACTTCTCAGTCTTTCACCCCAGCAGGGAATCTGATTCCTGGCCTTCCTGAAAGCAGGAGATCCAGCCCATTATCTCCTTTGTACATTTGTCTCACAGAAAGTGCATGAACAACACAGAATCTCTAGTAACAGGTTGTGCTTTTGAGGGTCTAAACAGCCACATAGCTGGCAATTCTCTGGACACACTGTGTTTAATGGCTTCGAGTACAGCAGAGGAGGCAGCAGCATTTCATCTATTGAACTCTTAAAGGCCATTTATTACAATTCTTTGGAAAATACGTGCTTATGTTAGATTCCAGGGAGTAAAACGATGAGTTGACAAAGGGCACATTTATTAGAAAAGACTTAATTGCATACTTAACCTTAGGTACATGCTGTTTTAATGGCCAATAAAAATATCCCAAGCATTTTTGTATTTTTCAGAACAAGGGCCAAAGGCAACAGAAGAATCAAACTCTCAGAGAGAAATCTTTTCTTTTCCCCTCATTTCATCATGGATAAAGCAACCTCTAGATGCCATCAGATTAGATTATCTCCATAATAATAAACAATATGTTTTACAGAAGAGGAGCTCTGTTCTCTGCAGTCCCAACTGTCCAGCCCATCCATCTGCATATAAACTGCATTCTTATGCATCTCAATGGCAAAACAAGTGTCCTTATAACTAGTGGGCAGTTTTTGGTACAAATGATGTTATCGTTAACCTGTTTGCACCTCTTTATCTCTATTTTTTTGCACTTCCTATCACATTTTGCCTTTCCTAGAAGTGCATGGCAAAGCAGCTTGTCACACTGAGGGAAATCCACTCCAATCATTTCCTGTTAACCAATATGCTCTCAGTAACTGCTAAAAATCACAGGGGTTACAGGGACCTCAACTGTCCTCCAAGGTTTTAGAGGGAGATGATACATGATTACATATGGAAAACATCATTTTTGAGGGTAAAAAGAAGAAAAACAAAGCAACATCTACATTCACTCAAGAGGAGAAAATCAGGTTGGAAGAAAAATCACAACATTGATCTCTCCTCTCCTTGAAAGTGATCACCACAATCATGTTCTAGAGAGTCGACTCCCCCAACCCAGGGTCACTCTGCTGGTCTTCAAAGCCTTTTATGAACTAGTTCCTAGAGAAATGAAGGAGACAAAAACTCAGCACACCGTCATGTCAATCGCCATGAACTGACAAGGGTGGGTATTTAAGTGGAAATCTATCCATTATCAGGAACCAGAATATTCCTCCCAGTGTAAGAAGGGAGGATGTGAACTGCTTATTTACAGATTGGACACTGTGTTTCTTGTTCTGTCAGTAAAGGTCACGTCAATGACCAAACAGAAGTGAAAACAAAAATTATGTGAGGAAAGCAGTTGTAATCTAAGGCAAAACAGGCAACGCGTTTTCCTGGTTTGACAAAAAAGTTTCTTGGGGAGAAGAAGTAACAGTTCCTTGTTACTTCAGCCCCCAGCTCCTAATAACCTGGGTGAAAGAAGCCTGAATATAATTCAAAACCTCACAGAAGATGGGGAATTGGCACATGCCTATTTGGCTATTCACCCAGTACATCAACCGTTTGAATTGTTCCCATCCTCTCACCACATGCTTAAGAGCTAAACCAAACCTAGGGCTTAGTCCCAGGAGATGTATGACTTTCTGAAGAATTCAGAAAAGAGGAATTAGAAAAGCTACCAAAACAATAGCCACATTTTTTGTTGTAGTCCCTCTGCCTTCGTTCTCTGCTTATGCATGGGTTGTACAAGCCCTGTGTGAACGTGTGACTGCAAACCCTCCTGAGACTGGCAGCCACAGTGCAGGTGTGTGACGTTTATGCCTCCTTCTCTGGCAACGTGGAAACCTCTCAGCAGAGCAGTGGATTTGCCATGGTCAAACATGGCAGTGGTACGATAAACAGGCATTTGAATCCTAGCAAAATAACTCAAGATCACAGTTGTTTATCTGAGTGAATATTAATGATGCTGTGACAATGCCAACCTGAACTAAAAATAATGTATTCTCACCTCTTGCAATGCTGTGAGCAGACACACAGACTGAAGTTCCAGTGTGTGACAGGAGTTGAATTTTTGTATCCTGATATTCTCAGAGGTATCCAAGTATGGAAACAGTAAGAATAACAAGGTAATATAAAGTAGCAATAATATTTGAGTCTAAAATATGTTTTTGTTTAGTGACAATAATACACGAATTCTACTTAATTCTAGAAGCATTTTTATAAGCAACCACATATTTTTCTTTACAATTTCTGATAGGAAACAGAGGAGGAGAATCATGCTTTTGAAAGATACCCAAGACCCCAACTCATCTTTTTATATCTCCCAGCTGGGTTTCTATTTAGCAATACCATACAGTTATTCTACTATCTTGTATTTTGAGACATCACAGAAAAGGAAAGATTTGCGTGCTCTTACCAGTCAGTCTTTTTTAAAGGATTACCTGTTATTTTTGCATGTCTTATCAGCAGTGTTATTCAACACTTTCATTCTGTCCATGTACCCTTCTAAGCTTACCATTAAAGAACGAGCATATAATTTAATTAAAAATATTTTTTAAAAAACTAACCAAAAAACCCAAAACCCATTCCCAAAATGGTGAGAGAGGGAAAGACTCTATTAATGATCCAGGGAAATCCACCAGTCCAAACTATGTGTTAAGATACAACGAAATCTTAAGGTAAAAAGCTAGACTATACAAAGGAAAATATTGTAAGGTTTCCACTACTATGGAAGGATAAACGAAGGATATGGAACAGAAAAAGAGGATTAAGAAAAAAATTTACTTAATAATTAAAAAAAAATTTACATGTGAAAGTTGGAACTGCAGTTTATCTGAACAATCTTAAGCTCCTATAACTAAACAACCAGACAAATAAACAAAATCTACTAGTAATAAATTCCTAATCCCCTAACCTGAAAAAAAATCTGTTAACACCCTGAGAGTTCACTTAATAGAAGACTGTGTACTTTGTAGTATTTAAGTAAAAATCTCAGACTTATGAGAGTAACTCTGAACATGTTTGATGGAACACAAGAGTCTAATATATATTTTGCATGGAAGATGACCAAATAACTAATTTCAGACACTTCAGGGATGGATGCTGAAATAGGACGTTTGACATGGATCACAATCTCAGAGTTCTCCAAAAAGATGGTCAGCACCAGGAGGAAATCTTCGTTTCTCCCTGCTTCATCTCCCATTAAAGTTTCATTCAAAACAAAAGTAAACCAACACTTTAGAGTCTAAAAAATGCTATGGTTTCATCAGTCAGAATGGCAGAGCTCTGTTACCCCAACCAAGCAAGCTGAGTTCAAGAATTGAATCCTCTGAGGGCAACTAAACAGAACCTGTAACCATATGGATAACCTCTCTGAATTGAAGCCTGATTTAATAAGCAGTGTAGTCCTCCTTCCAGGAGTCAGGCTGAACTGTGGATCTGATTTTGAAGAATTGCAGTATTTCATAGTCAAGCAAGTGGAAGGAATATTGTGAGTGACTTAAATCCCCACTCCAGAGGAAAAAGAAAAGCTTTCACATTGACATGTTACCATTTATGATATACTTAGCTGCACTCTAGCTGCACTTTTCTTTCTAACAAAATTCAGGTACTAAGGAATAAATGTACTGTTAATTTACCCCTCCACTAAGTGCTATTTTGTAAGGTTTTTTCTTTCTCTTAATATTGTCCACTTGCTTAGTTCCAAATTCTGCTGCTAATACCTACATTATGCATTTTGTTACATAGGATACAAACATCAGCACCAACAGAAACAGGCCAACAAAACTGTTCTTATAACTAATGCTTCCGGTACTAGGTTTTAAGTCTTGTCTATACTCTTGCCAAATTTCAAAATGTGCTCTAAAGGACATTTTTTTATTGCAATTTTCTCCTATGAAGTATGGGTGCCTAAAAAAAAAAATTGGTTCCATACACTAAAAAAAGACCTTTCTATGCATTTTCTGTACATACAGGAAATTTTCAGATGACACCTTTTTCTCAGTGATGATTACAGAAGTCAATATATTATACACGATTTCTCATTCCCAACACAAACTAGAAATGTCTTTTTCCTCCCCATGGTAAACCTTTATTTAAGTCTAGCTTACATAGAGAGAATTCTAGGAATAGTTTAATAAAAGCTGACTCTGTGTTACAAGCTGTCTTTACATGTAAATTCAAGGCTAACCGCTGAAAGTGGAAAAATACACTTTAGAATATCTTTGGTACTTAATTGTCAGTAAGGGTTAAAGCCTCTTTAAGCTATTTAATTCCAAATTGCAGAAACTGCTTAATATCACTGCTATATATAGTAAGTTGTTTTATGCATAAATATGTCAAGGTCATTTGGTGCCATTACTAATATAAGAAGCCATTTCAGTATGAATGTTATTAATTGGAGGATTAATCAGTCATACAGCAATGCTTAAGCAACTTCTTCACAAACCTTGCAAATTCCAGGGTCATCTCTCCAAATATTTAAAAAGGACAATTACTTCTCTCCCCAGTTTACAAATCTTTGAAGGACACTAAGTCAGGTTCCACCTACCAACTTATGAAGAATTTCTGCCTCCAAAGAGGAAATAGCTTCACCATTTTCAACAACAAATAAAGGTGGCTCTTACTACCACTCTATTCTCAGCATATTATTTCTTACATGTTACTAATCAGAATCCCTTAATATGGTTTCATAATTTGAGTACATTCACTGTTATCTGCTTTAGTTTGCAGATAACAATGTTATTCAGTTTTAGTTTGCACAACAAACTGAAAAGGATCAAATGTAGAAAAGCACCTTTAAACAGTGTACCATCTCCAGGCAAACAGCCTCTATGAATTCTAAAAATAAACTAAATCATAGCTAATTATAGATGACAAGAGAACACCTCAAACTACTAAAACAATGAAAGATGCATTACTGAAAAAATTAAGAAAGGACTGAAACTATGAGATTAACAAAACAATATTAAGTCAAATAACAAGAAGAGGAGCTCTAATTTTTAAAATATAAAAAAATCTGCCAATATTAGGAATAGGTTATTTCAAGTAGTCCATCCTGCTGCTATTGCAAACACCTTCAATTGAAACATTAATCTGGGATTTTCCCCCCAGTAGAGCAACACTCCCCAGCTAGAAAGGAAAAACCAGATTTAACTCTTTAGATGTTGCGGTGAAACCCACGTGAGTTTATATTCTTTCATGATACCAATAGGCCTTGGATTGCATCCTTTGGAAATATTAAATTACAGGTTTTCAGCTCACTGAGAAATGAGTCATTGGGCAATATGCACAATTCATAAACATTGGCAGCATACACCCATGTAGAATACAACCATCCCTGAGAAATTAAGTAGGCAGGATGTAGCAATTATACCTTTAGATAAAATTTACACAAAATTTTACATACCCACCTGTATGTCAAACTGTTGTTACTTCCTCACTTTTCTTCTCCTGTTTATTCTTGCCTGTAACACCACAACACCCTCAAAACACACATACTCACAAAGGCTGGAGTTTCCAAAATAGTCTGTTTCTGCCCCTTTCTATGAGGAATCATGGAAATCCATGCTTCTTCTCTAGGTGGCTTTAAATAACATCTCTCTTTCCTGCCACACAGCTGAGGGGAAGGTAAAAGGCAGGAAAGCAGAGCACAGCCCCTACTGTCAGACACACCTGGTGAGTCTGAGCCCTCTGGCAGTGCTCAAGCTCTGTGGAAAACGGGTCACCTGGCCCAAACTTGTGCTGGGACATTTTCTGGGCAGGAAGACACAGTACACATGTGAACCCACCACTGTCTTGATATGACAAGTGCTCTGGAAGATTTCTTTGCTTTTAAGACTACAAGCCTTTCCCAAAATCCACACCTGAGCTCAATGCAGCAGTCCATCTGCCTGTTTTGAGAGGAGCTTCACCACATACAGCTTGACCTAGAGGAGAACCAATACTGCCAGGGTGAGTCTGCTCTTTTTGGCCTGCTTTAATACATGACACCATGACATAAAGTGCCTTTTACCTCAGAAATAGGTTTGTTGGGTTTTTTTTTCCCTGCCCATTTCACAACTACTTTTTATAGTACTTGATGAATCACAGCAAGACAGACAACTTAGATAAATTGGATCATAGCCAGTAAAACCCATCTCACAGCTGCTCTCTACCTCTGCAACAGAAACATCCTTCATCATAAGATCTGTTAAAATAAGCTGTCAATAAAAATTCTCTGCATTTATCTGGAAAAGAGTTGCTGGCAGAAAAGGCCAGTAGCAATAAAATCAGAGATAGGTTCTGCAGCACCAGTCAGAATTCAGTGAGGAAAAAGAATCAAATCACTGCCTAACATTTAATTAGGATTACAGAGAAGAAAATATATCGCCAAATAAATATTCCATGTCTGTAAATCCCCTGAGGTCCACTAAGCTTTACACCTACTGGCCTCCACTAAAAGTACAAGGGCCTTTCTCTGGAAATGAAATGCCATATACACTGATCTGGAGGAGGGAGAAAGGTGTTTATATCCTTATTAACATCCTGTACATCCCATCCAACATTTCCTTTTCAATGCAGTGCTATCAGGAAATATACTACCCTACCCTGAGCAGGCCAGCAATTTCTACACAGAGAATGCCATCCCCTGGTTTTGGATGTGGTACCTTGTTTAACTACAGGCAAAAAGCTGCACTGCCTGGGCTGCTCTAATGCTGGGTATTAAACAGCAAACTATTTCTCTATGCACTGCACAGGCATAGGGATAACCTTAATAGTGAGTCTTGTTGCAACAGCACTAATAAAGTCATTTCACATGTAATGGAAATAAGGCAATGAGACAGTGAGTAAATTGTCCAGTCACAGAGCCAGGAGAAGAAAAGAGATTTTCAATTCTCAACCTGTTGCTGCCACTTCTTTAATCTTAATAGTCCACTATTGATCCAGATAAAGACATCCTGTCAAACTTCCTATGTCTTAAGCAGAAAATGCGACAGCTGATCTTTACTGGCATGAAGGTACTCCATTGTCTTGGAGTGATCTACTAAGAACAAAACAAGGTGCAAAACAATCCAGCACAAGGAACACACAGCTGAGGAAGAAATGACTAATTTTCTATTCTTACAAGGTTTAATAATACTTCTTTGCACTTACAGAAAAAAAATACTTTTAGAGATTAACTAGAATTGCATCACTACTGCTTAGCTATGAGTAAGGAAGAGGAAAAAATATTATCCTCAAAATGCCAGTTAAAAAGAGAGACTCAGAACCTTGTTGCATCACATAAGCTTCTGAGGTCTCAAGATCTGAGTAACTTGTCTAATGCACACAGGTCATGCCAATGCAGTTCAAATTGGGTGGACAAAGGAGATCTGTCTCTTCAAAAAAAAAAAAGATGGCTGAACTACATCTCTCTGTGTGTAAGTCCCAGTGAAGTCCTCAAAATCAAATTTAAAGGATGATGAAGTATGCAGATCTCTCGCAGGCTTTCTTATCGAGGGATAACACCACAGAGGATTAGTTTGAAGTTTGATTCGTACCTAGCTTTGTATCCTGGACAAGAGGGGGCACTGCAGTAGCTAAGAGTGTCTACTCTCCTTCACTGAACACTGGGGAACTTAGTGGAAATGAGTGCTTTTTGTCACTTAAGTTATTTGTCAAAAAAACCTTCATTTCTCCAATTAGCTGCCAACTGAAGGCACATTCCCATTTTAATGTTTGAGGTTTAGTATCAAATCTGTCACAGAGGAAATTGGTCAGTGCTATTTCCCACTGCCAACAGTTTGTGGGCTTGGACAGAATAAAAAAGCCAGGTTCTTCCCTTTTGATTGGACAGACTTGGAGCTGTAGCTCCCACTGTACCCATCTGGCTATTTCTTAGTCTTGGCTATGGTACTCCTGGTTTCTCCCACTGACACTCTTCTTTAAAAAAAAAAAAAAAAGGGGGGCTGAATATTTTAAAGTAAAAGGACTGCAAGTCAGCTGTTCATCTTCCATTCCTTTTAAAGTGACCATGGATTTAATCTCTTCATTTGTCTGTGGGTACCTATTCACCCAAAGATCAAACACTACAGTTCACTCTTGGTGTGAAACCTCTGCATATTCCTTTCTGAACAGCTTTTTTACAACTTGTTTGTGTTTACTATTAATTCCTTTTTCTAATTACTCATCTGAGTCCTTCACTCTGTACATAATCCTTACTTGAAGAGAGAAACAAAGTTTCACTGCTTTCTTACTGTATATTTTGTTCTCGCACTGTGAAACAATGTATTTCGCATTAAGGCAATTTCTTCCACGTTCTTTCAACCGGCAATGAGATGAAAATTCATCAGTAGCTGCAGGATACAGCAAAGAGAAAGCAAAACAAACTGCAGGGCTATGTATTGCTTCCTTTGGGAATGAGGGAACAAATCCAATAAAAGATGTGCACATCTTTTATCTAAATTTCCAAAAACTGCATTGCAGAACAGAAACAGCATTCAGAGTTCTCTATCCTGGAAATGGGGTGATTTAAGCTGAGCAAGAAATGGTCGGAAGTCCTCAGATTGATCATATAACCGCCAAAATATCACCAACAGAGAGACGCCAAAAATGGTGTCAACCCTCGTCCTGCTGCAGGTTGCACCACGTGAGGCACTCTCAAGTAACACAGTCATTGTGTCATTTGAGTCACAATTGTCACAGTCTCAAATGTGCACAGGAGGCACGGCAGCCTCCTGGAAAGGCACCCACCAATTCCGTTTGCCCAAAACTACACAATGTTCATTCTCATGGTTTCAAAATGAAATACAAAGTCTGGGAGAGGCAGCAGTGATGCTCTCCTTACTCCTCTTGCATAAGGAATATCCAAGTGTTGGGAAATCCATGAATTTTTTATACTCAAGCCTTCTAAACTATTTTCTTTCATGAGCAGTAACAGCCTTCCATTTATATAGCATTATCATATGAGAATTTTCATGTTAAAGAAGATGAATATTCCACAAAAGCACAGGCATTTTTTGGCCACAGTACTCCTACAGAAGATTATTAAGTTTTCATATTGAAATTTGGTACATACCAAAATGCTAGTGAGGATAGTTCTGACAATGATCAGGAGATCAGGAGTTTCATTTTGGACAGTAAGAATGCTCAGCTGTCTCTTGAACTACCCAGCTTCAGGAGGGTCTTTGTCTGCTAGATGTGAATAATGTTTGCAGCATTACATTTCCTGCACCCTTATGGAGGAATTTCACTCAAGTTATGACTACACATAAATATATGTGTCTCTGTGCATTACTAGAAATGACAGTATAAACCACTTCCTGCAGCAGCTGCAGAAAATATTTTTTTCCTCATGCTGATACCTTCAGGGACTCATAAAACAATAAGTCTTCCTGACCATAGGCAACATACCATAAAGACAATGTATAATTTTGGATGTCTGTCCCTTATGTACCAAGATGAAAAACAAAAGATTATACACACATATAAAGCAATCATCAAAACACCTAAGACTGGAGTAAATGCTACTTTCAGAATAAAAAAAGGTGCAAGAAGCATTGTAGGCATACCCTCTCTACATTAGCATAAGTAATCTACCAGAACCTCTAATTGCAACAAGAAAAGTTGAAATATTTGTCTATGTCATTTTACACTAGAAAAGGCTGAAGAAAACAAGACCTCCACCCCTTTCCCCATCAGGAATATATTAGTTTTGTTGGACCTTATTTCACAGAAGATTTTTTCAGGCTCAGAAGAGAACTTCCATCACACAAGAACAAGCAATGCAGTACTACTAGATTTGGTAGAGTTTACAAACTACTCTTGAATTCAAATATGCATTATTAATACCAATAAATTAATGGACATTACAGGCTAGGTGACCATGATACTCCACTGACTTCCACCTGCTGTAGATAGGCTATGCTTCTGCAGGGCATGAGATTTATTGGACCACCATGACAAGGCCCTTTCCAATTTTGGAGTTAGAAATGAAGACACCATTAGATTTAAAAAAAGATACTTGCCAGAGGCTCAATGTAATTCGAGATATGGGTCTAATGTCCAATATAGTACGTAAGAAATGTTAGTATTTGCTATTTCAAAGGGACAATTTCCCAAAGCGTTTAGAATTACTTTAAAGAGCTCTGAACAGAAGGAAACCCTGCAGAAAACCTGACCTCTTTAGATTAGTTTATTAGACGACATCCTCAGATATCTGATGACTTTCAAACAGCTTCGTAATACCACACTGGTAGGAAACATAAAGAGGTAGGCAGACAGAAAAATTGCCCCATATTTCAGAGTTATTTCATCAAAATAGTTATGGGTCCTTTTCACCTACTGTGAAACTTTTCATTTCACTGTGCCCTACCTTCACACATTGTAATATAATATATATATAGTGACACACAACACATCTGTGTTCAAGAGTATTCAATGTCAAAATAATTCTTGCTATCATTTTTCAGTATTAAGAGGGGTATTTTTGATACACTAAAATGAGACCAGAAGTTGGCAATAACTGGCTGGTGTACTTCAGGGACTTTTTCAGCCTAAGAGCAGAGAGCAAAGTATTTGAGCAGATTGAAATTTCTGAGCTGGTCTACATTTGCACAGGAAGCAACAGCAGTGTATTCCACTGCGCTCTACCCAGTGCTGAAACAGCCTTCAAAAGCAACACAAGTTTTCTGGGCAAGATTTCTCAGGGATTACCCTTTGCCTCCTCTTTAAAATGGATGAAATACATTAATAGTTTATATCTTAACCTCTTCTAACCATCTTGCAGAGTTCAACAGGGAGGGAAATTTTTCTACTTCCATGCTGTAAATATACGCAGCGTGAGTAAATAAATGCAAATTTCCATATATTGTGCACTACCTAGTTATGTGCTTTGCAGAATTAGTACACTCTCTTTCTTAAAATCTACAAAGAAATCTAGCATTCACGTTATGAGCAGTAGAGCCCACTAGGAAAAAAACTCTATTAAACACCTTGTGCTTACACGTAATGGATTATAGTTTCAGAAACAGACAATTCAAAGGGTTTCTTGTAATTATTTCACAGATAAAAAAGGGTCCACTTGCAAAGTGGGTAATTGTAAACTGAGAACAAGGTAGCTAAAGGAGTCAAATTAATAATTCTTTTAAGAGAGATTCACTGCCAAGAAGCCATTACTGTAATCTGTTATTTGTCATTTGCAAAATGGTGATTTCAGCAATAGATCAGTTTATTGACCTGAAACTAAACTTTGTGCACTTCTAAAGTCAGAAACTCAAGTTTTAAATGAACTACACCTTAGGTATATTTCTCCAAAAAGCCTCTTTCAAAACAAAGGAGGGGAAGGGTTGACTGGATAAATGATTCCATTACCCAAGAATAAACTCCATACAAGGCTATTTATATTATCTTACCTACACAGCACAGGATAACATTTTCCTTCTACATAATAATGTACTCTGCATTTACAGAAGAGAGATATTATATGTTATGACAGAACTGTTTTATCCTGTTCAAAAATGACATGCATCAATAGGAAAATATCAAACGAGCAGAAGGAGAAGGTTTTTTTTTATTATTATTACAGACATGGCAGTCTGTCGCAAATTAGAGAGGCCATTATCAGCCAGAACACCAATATATGCTCCCTGACAGAAGTCCATTTCAGGAACTGGTGGCATTTTGATTAATGCTATATAATAGCACTGCATTTTACATGCTATTTATCTTTAGAAAAGTATTGCACCTTGGACAGGATTTCATCATAGTTCTTGCCAGATGACAATAAGAAGCTGGGTATATGCCTTAATTAAGCATTTGATTATGACCACTAATTATTGCTCAAACTAAGACAACAACAAGTCTAATGACTGCTTTCTGGAATAAAGAGTTTCTTGTTTTTATACTATGTAAATAGATGCAGAAACAACATGCAGTGTACTAAAGGCATTAATAAGAGATACGTTTTCAAAAGTTAAAACAATCCAGTTGATTGCATTAAGCACTGCTTGTGCTAGCAATTTTTCTTAGATGTTGTTTCCTGGAAACTGTTTCATAGGTGATCAATTTCTGTAATAGCTTCATTGTTTCATCTTTCATGGAAAGGCAAGTCAGGTCTTTCAAAAAAAAGCTGTGTCGGAGATTTGAGAGGTAACACTACTGAGCCACAAACACACTGTGTTTTGCAATGCCAGCACTAAATTTGGGATCACTATTCTGCTTTTCAAATGTGCCTGAGCTTGAGCTGCAGAGATAATCATCAAAACCAGGTAGAAAAGACAGCTGTCATTTTAAAATAATATACAAAGAAATGTCTCAAAAGAGATTTCCTATTTACCTGACACACCTTCAGGGAAGAGGTCCCTATATATTCATTCCCACCTTAGGAATAACTGGCAAAGGTTGAGAAACAATGTCTCCAATGCCAGATACAAATTGTAGCTTAACAAAAATGAAGCTGACCTAGAGTTTCGTAATTCATCTGCCTTCCACTTCCTAAACATGTCCTTGATCTTCCCTTCAGAGCAACAGCAGTGCATTAACCTCCTCTTCACAGCTGCCCTTCCCACCTCTCCATCTGGATGCTAGAAAGGCAAGATTAAAAAAATACAAGTGTTTCCTCATATGAGTAATCTAAAATTCAGCTAAAATTTAGAAGAAAAATCTAGTTTATTTTCAGGAAACAAGAAGGAGATATTATGTGTTTTAAAATAAAGCATATTTCGCATCCTTTTTACCTCCTACATCCCTTTTTATGCTGAGATGCTTCTGTGAGTTGTGGATTCAAGTGAAGCAAGTGAGAACCAAAGGTGAAACTTCAGCAGATCTGCATGGGCATTATTTGGCTTCCTTACTTTTAAGCCAACTGGATTGATCAGTTCTGAGAGACAAGATGCTTTTACACAGAGTGTTTTACTAACTGGCAGGCACTGGTTGTGTTTGAGACACACAGAGCGCAGGTTGTATCCAGAGAAAGCAAACAGCATACTGCGGTCCATAAGCATTGAAACTTTGTGAGTCAGTAAAACCTGCCTGAAAAGTGAGAAACAAAAGCAATTTGCCTTCATGACCAATTCCCAATGGTACAATGGGGACGGCTATGCACATCTTACATGGTACACACCCTTTGCCTTATCAAGGGCCAGAGGGGAAAAAACAGACACAAAAGCTGATTTCAATCAGTAAGGAAAGGACTGTCTGAGGAAGGGTGATTTTAGAAACATGAAGGCATGCATGCTCATGGTGCTCCTTTAAACTGCATCTTTGCAGTTTGAAATACATCTGTTATTGCTTTATGGGACTTCATACAGGCTCCAAAGTTCAATTTCTTCACAGCTCTCCCTGATGATTTTGGCCTCGGGCACATACTGGTTTTCTCCCTCCTTCTAACTCCTGCAGTTAGATCACATTCCTTATATTGGGTCAGCCCAAGCCTGTGTATTTTACTGTCTCTTGGGTGGATAGTGTCAGACAAGGAGAGATTAATGTATTATCACACAGCTTTTGATTTAAAATTAGCTTACCTATTGAATCTCTTTCAACTGGCCTTTTGAAAAGGATAATATATTCCAACCACTGAGCAAAGATGTCTCCTCTGGCATTGATTGAAATAAAAGAGCATTTTTGCTTGAAGAGGAATCCTCTTCTGACCCTTCCTTCAACTCAAGACTTCTGCCTGTAATTTGGTAACCTGAAGCAAATCTCTAGCATACAGTCATTAACCTCATGAACCAAAGAACAGTGAAGCTTGGCAAGAGAAATACCTATTTTACAATTTCCCTCCACCAGCATATGCCCCATTTTGTTTAATTTTCTAATCACTCTTCATTTATGCCTTACAAGCTAATCACTCCAGTCACAAAAGAAATAATTAGAAGACTGCATTCATGTACAATTAATGTTCAAATTGATTGTGAGTGAAAGTCAGATTTTGCTCTGACTTAATTATGTAAATGAACACTAGAAAGAGTCAGGCAGGTGAAGACCACAGGGCTGATACACGAGAATGTTGGCTTAACCCGGCTCAGTTTCTTTCTGCTTTGTGCACCCATATAGAGAATTAACAATTATTTTACAATGGAAAGCCCATATTAATCCCATTACAGCCCATATTGCCTGCCCACAAAGACAAGAATGCTGGGTACTGGCAATGAAGGCTATACAAACAACTTGAACTATACCAAAATTAATCTATCACATCAGAAAGGACTCATAATTAAATTTGCATAGAATTGACTTCAAACTCTCTTGATGTCATATGCCCACCACAACATACATGCTTTTACAAAATAAAAGGGAAACCTGTATGTTGAGTTCTCTACTTTTACTATACAGCCTTGCTGACGATTTTGGAGATGAAGGTTTCCTACTGGCAAATGATTTAGTGCAAAAAATTACCACCAGGTGTGATAAAGACATTTAATGAATATAGGATTGCGAGAATGCCTATAAAAGTACAAGAAGGGCTAAAAGTGGAGAAGAGTCAGCTACAGCATACTTAAGATATTGCTGAAACTTTTTTCAGACTCTAATTCATGTTCAGGAACAAGTATATTTACCACTCACTCAGTTGCCAGCATTCTTGTAGCTGTTTCCCACTGAAGCTACAGAAGTGAGAAAGTGCATTTTTAGGGGATAGCAGCAGGAAATCTCCTTCCCACAGTGAAACTCTTCTACTTCTATTTCTTTTGATAGACTGGGATTCTGAAAAAAGAAAGTTTGCCATTGCTGACTCCTCAAAGGCACAAACTCAAGTGAAGGCAGGTGTTCTGCTCAAAAAGCAATGTCCCACAACATTTTTTTTTTCCAAGTACTTGAGGATGGACCGGATGCTTACACATCCAGCTGTGAAACATTCATACTTGCTTCAGTCGAGGTGAGCTAGCAAGATTTAAAGGCCCTAAGGTGCTAAAAGACTATCAAAAATACTGGTTAGGAAAGGATTTTATTACTTGGAAAACAGAGCTCCCAGTCTGACAAGTTGCCCAAAGTAAGAAGGTATAGAAATCCATCCTGCTTCACAATATCTGCCATATTTTTTCAGCAGATAAAACTGTTTTTGCTTGAAGCAGGTATACTACTAACAAGTTTGAAGTTTGAGATATTTTATCACATGGCATGAAGTAGGCTTTAGCATTTTTAATGGAACAGTTGATCTCAAAGAGCACACAGTGTTTCCTTTTAATCATAGCCTGTAAGTGATAAGAAGGTCATCTTTTGTTTTAAAACCTGTTTTACGGTGATATTTTCCAATTATTTTTTAAATGTTTCATTTCCATCATTTTTATAATTATGTGTTTTAAGATTAATGTGAATTACCATATGGTTTAAAATGCAGCAATTCTTCATGAGGCACATCTGGCTAAGTTAGGATAAAGGCATTTTAGTCTGTATCATATTCAGTGCTCAACTCATAATCAAAGACTAGTACAGATCACACAAAACTCTTGATGAGCTGTAAATGAGCCTCCATTGATCCACAACCTTAAATCAAAATTCACTTTGTTGCTTCAACTTTTTCACATTTGCCACTCTAAGTGAGGGTGCTATGAGGGCCAAGTTCTTCACCCTAAGTATGTCTGAGATTCAGCAGCTGATTTTAGGAGCCACAAACCTAATGCTTGGATGGGTGCCTGTGATGCTGCTTTTTCAGAGTGCACCCACAGATTGTATGAGCATACAGGCATACTACTTCCTCGTACAGAATGACCAAAGATCTACGTACAGAAGATCCATTCAGATTTTAGTTGTCTTGCTAAGTCTCACACACAGGATTATAAGAAAACTTCTGCCCAGAAGCATCTAAAAGTGCCATAAGTTATTACGAAAATCATACCGAGACATTTTGTTATTGCAAAGGACTGTAGGCACTTCCACACTGGCTACCTTGAACCGGATGGTGCTGTTACTGCATAGGGCCAGTTGGGATTCATAAACTAAATTCATAAATTACATGGCACTGCACTTCCCATGAGTAGCTCAGCACACCTGACTCAAGCTCCCAAAAGCTAATTAAGTGCGAAGTTGAGCGGCACAAACACAGTAGGACCAAAAACGAGGATGCGACTTTGCACTAACACCCTACTGGTAGCAGGTGAAGGATTGCAGGCTTAAACTTTATCCTAACAGAAGTTGTTCAAACCATCTGTTTATTCACTATTGGTCAATAAAAAAATCTAAACCAATTCCACAGTGCACTTTCTCTTGATGTGGAACAAGTGCCTTGGAAACACTGAAAAAATTTCAAGAGGACGGAAAGAAGGAAAAAGGGGACTTGATATGCGAAGAAAAGAAAGAACCCAGAGTCCATGCCATTCACGCCATCTCTGTGGAGGGCCAATGCAACAAGAGACCAGCTGGCCTCTTTCTGGAGACAGGGCTTTACCTACTGGGCTACAGTCATGTGCTTTCACAGGATGACTGCCCTAACTGGAAGATACGCTGTTTGTGTCTCCTAAAAGAGTGATAAAATGAAGTAAAAATACTACTCTAAAGCAAGGCTATATCATTCCTTAGGATCACAGACACATGAGTGAAACTTGATTTCAAATTCTGCATGACACCAGAATAAGCCATGCATGACCCAAGATCAGTTTATAAGTGAATATATAATAATGAATTTACTCAACAAAATTTTATAAGGTCATCTATTTCCCGACAAACTACTTCTTTAAGCTGAAAGAATAAAAGTAAAATTATACACACAAAGCCTTAACCTGTTTATACATCAATTAAATACTCTCTGTCAAATTGGTGTGCTGACCTTTGAGATACTAAACAGAAAGGGGAATATGCATGAAATATTGCAGGAGGTCTCACTGCATTGTTGTTGTCTCTAAGTGAAGCAGCACCTAAATTCCTAACCATATGCCAACCAACTCAAGCCAGGTAACAGCTTCACCAAGATCATTCTCATGAGAAATGTGTTACAGAACTGGAAGTGCTCCAGTGCAAAGCAGGAATAGGAAGGATGAATAAGATCTCTGCAGGGAAAGCTCCTCTTTATAAAGGAAAATTTAGAGACCTAAATTTTAATGCTACTTTCATATTTAAATTTCTGTCAAGGAAGAATACTTTGCATTTTTTTAACATCTGGTTTATAGGAATCTCAAAACACTCTGGACATGTAAATAAATTCCATTTGTTACCTCCCATGAAGTGGGAGAAGGTTACCCCCATTTTGATATTCAGAAGCTGAAAGCGTCAAGATTACGCAATTTACCACAGATTACAAAAAACTACTAAGGAATAGAGACAAAAGTCACAAGCCTCTCAGCTCCTCTTCACCCTGCTCTTCAACATTCAACACTTTGCTTTGCAGATCAATTTTAAAATATATATATATTAAAAAAATTAGATTAAAATTTATAGTTATTCTTAACATTGAAAGAAACAACGCTATGACATGAAGGGAAGTGCCCAAGGAGCAAAAGGGAGAAGGTAAGTCAACATGTTCTCAAGGTCTTCCTTTCAGCAGTCTTTTCCCAGCTGAACAGTTCATTTGTCTTTAAAATATTCTTCCAGCATAACTGACTCCAAACCATCCCATGTGATAAACAACAAACTGTTCTATTTCTTCTCAGTGGGAACACAAAAGCACAAAAGTCAAAGCTTTTACAAAGGTACCCAAGGACTCATTGTGAAACATGGAACTAGCTAGAGATGAACAAATATATTTATTTGTTTTGATGGCATAAGTGAAAAATACTTTAAACCATTTTATGTGTGTTATTCTAGGTCAGTCTGGAGTTCTTTTTCGCATCTATTGCTGTAGTGAGGAAAAAAGGCAAGAAAAGGAAAAAAACAAATCTTCCTCCTTGTTTGAAACTGAATACCACATTTCAATTACTAGAACTGCTAATAAATGTGACTTTTTCCAACATAAAAAATTATAATTCATATGAGATTTTATCTTACCAGCTTTTTAATATTGAAAATAGCTTTGTAAATAAACACTGTATAGTAAAACATTTCTGCCACCTTCATTCCAGTTTGCAGTCTGTCAGAACTAATCCAAAGAATCCAGCTTTCAGACCCCATTTACACTGACCAAGGACATAGGAGAGCCTCTGATTAAAGTTTCCTATCACAGATCCAATCCCACCTGTGCTTACCCCACAATTCCCTTCTTAGGGCTGGCCATGGGTGCCCAACTCAAAGGACCCTCTTCTGTGCTTTGGTGACCTCTTGATGTTTTCCTGTCCTGATTTCTGCATCAGGGAACCCAGCCAGCTGAGAGAAAAGCCTGCTTACAAACATGCCTGTTGCATATGGCCAGCTGTGAAAAAAAGGGGAATTGGTGACATACAGCCTGTAGCTCCAGGGTTACAGATGTCATGGTGAGGACAAAAGATAATCTGGAAATCACACACACAAACATACTGCTGGATACTTTCCATTTCTCCTGACAATAGCAAACGCATGGACAACCAAATAGGAACTGAAAATAAGTCAAAGGGATCACGCCTTTATCACATCAATTTTTCTCTTGGGAGAAATTGCAACAAGTCCAGATTTCCAAGATCTGGACATGGGGTGCTTACAACTGATCACAAAAGTTTAAACCACCAAAACCTTAGAGAAAATATATTTCAGAAAAGGATTTCCATACATCCAAAATAACATCCTTGTTTATTATGAAATGACAATTCTGATACTTACTCAGGCCATAATAATCCCTGTTAACTCTACGAGCCTAGGCAGATGAAACAAAGTCCAGTTCTAGCACCAGAGCTTGTTTTCCACTCATCTGGAGGAGTGCACTTTCTAATCCAGTGTTATTGCTCTGCATGCACCACTATCCCTGTATCTGCTCCTGCACAGGAATAAAAAAGCCAATAGAATTTGGGGAAAACGTTCCTGCATGGGATACAGACCTGATGAAACAACCCTGCACTACACACTGGCCCCAGAGGGATTCAGGCTATTGTAAGGGGGAAGAGGCACGTGGCTGTTTGAGGGACACAGGTCAGCCTCCAGCCAAGACCCCATTGCTGCTGCTGCAATCCCACATTCCCCAGGGGAGCAGAGCCAATCCAAGCTCCCTACACACCAGTGCAAGGGCTCCACCAACAAACCACACAACCAAGGTGTGGAACACTACCTGAAACCCCTTGACTGGTCTTTTCTCTATCCTGGTATCTTTTCCCCCTTCATATAGGAGACATGTTAACCCAAAAAGAGAATCTGGGCCAAGATTTCCTAAGGAATGTCAATTGCCTATGAATTTGTCTGAAAGGTAAAGACCCAGGACCTTAAACCCCAAACTGAGGATCACCAACCAGCTGCTGGACACAACAGTTCAAGCAATAGGTGACTGTGGCTGAAATAAGAACACATGGGAACCAGACTTAGTTCTTTGAGAAATGGCTTTTTTCACAGTGGCAGATAGTTTAATTCATGCCTAAAAGATGTTTATCCTCAAGCTAACACAGAGAATACCAAACAGCAAAGAAAATTCAATAAGTAGAAAGGAAGTAACATGTGTATACAAAGACTCCAGTCCCAAAGAATCCACCTGTTTCTCAAGACTTGAAAGAATTTATTTTCGTTGTTGTCTGAACAACAGGTAAACTCAGCTATGACCCATCTAACACGTCTCCCTCTTATTTGTCACTTGTAAACCAGACTGTCCTTCGAGGTCCAAAGCAACTGAAAAAAATTATTTATTGACCAGTCTATAGCAGTGCTAAAGCTCTACAGTTTTGTTGGAACTATATAATAACAACAATAACTTCATAGAGGTTCGGGATTTGTGTTTTTCTTTAAACCTGGGTTGGAAACTACGATTTTGTAAAATCTAAATTATTTCACTCTACACAGAAATAATTCTGGGAAGGTCTGTAGCCATTATCATACAGTATTAATGCATTACCAATCTTTTTCCTTTCTTCTTTAATCCCTCTAATGAAAAGAAAAAAATCATGCTTTTAAGTGTTTTCTGCTACAGGACCTACTCTATCAATGCAAGACACAGTGTATTCAGGAAAAAACATGATACATGTGGGTTTGCAGTTTTTAAATAGTCCCTACTTCAAGATCCATAGTGTGCAGTACACTTCCTGTGTACCAAATTACAGTACCTGCATTTCTCAGAACACAGCAGAGGTTGTTGTTTCTTGTTAGCTTAAATACGTTTCAGATCATTCTAAGTATTTAACAACAAGATATAATGGGCAAAAGCAGAAAAAGCTGTATAAATATTTCAATAGAGTACCATTTTTATTCACTTCAGTTTTAAAGCTGCTTTTTTTAGCAGGTGGGAGGCCTGCTAAACCTGTCATTTACATATGAGAGTAAACCAAGGATATTTTGGTAGGGAAGATACTGTTCTGACAGCTAGGTGCTCCTTTAAACACTTGACTTGTTTTCACTCTCATAACCTACAGCCTAAAAAACAGAAACATGAGTGAAAAATATGCCACTGCTAAAATTAGTGAGAAAGGATTTCATCCCTCGTGCATCTTAGACCTCTCCTGCAGGCGATGGCATCAAGTGCCTCAAGACATCCATCATGCCAGCAATCCTCAGCAAACTGCTGTCACATGGATGTTGTTACCACTCACCACCATCCAGGAGAGCATCACCACCTTGGAAGAGTGGGATCTTCATGCAAGTAGGAAGACGATTTTCTGTGTAGCACCTGCTTCCCAGGGCAGCGATAGGGGTGGAGAGGCAAAGCAACATCACGACTGCGTTCTGCTTTCCTGACGGTTTATGCAAGGAGGAATGGCATTTTCCTTGCAAAATATAAACAGCCAGCAAACTGCAGGAAAAGTAATTAAGCCTCATCTAGCTGCCAGCCATGTTTGTCTCTGGACAAACATTTCAAATCAGTTGTGTTTTGTAAATGGGCAATGATAGTTCGGGGGGATTTTTTTCCTGTGTCTAAACTCCCCAAATTTGTATATGAAATGAGGTACAGAACTCTGCAACAAGCTTTCTAATGAATGCTTCCAGTATCTCAAGGGAAAAAAAAAAAAAAAACAAAAACAAACCCAAATCTGCTACATCTCATGAATTCAGATATGAAGACTCCCTAGAAAAGGCTTTCATTTCAGATTCATGAGATGCTTTATGAAACAAAGCATGATCCCAGTTTGCAAGATGAAGCTATAGGGATGAGAAGGCTGCTGAATGGGTTAAGAGAGTAGCTAAGAACATCCTTTGCTCACCATTCTGACTTGTCATAATATGTCATTGCTTTAGGAGGAAGAAGACAAAACAAATCACGTCTGGTTGCATCGTTGATATGATTTTAACCTCAGGATAAACATCTGGACCAACTCTCAGCATCGTTATTATTTGTTGCCACTAGAATCCACAGTTCTGGAGCAAGACCACAGCAGTGCTAAACCAGCATGTGTTAGCAAAATAAAAGAGCTATCTCTCACCCCAAAACACTGCAGATATTTGAACAAAAGGACAGAAAATATTAAAAAACCCCAAACAGTTAAAAAAATCAGTGGCAAAATACAAATAAGAATGGTACGGCTACTCTCTTTTATTGTTTCCTTTTAAATAATTATGTCCATCTTCTCATGTCTATTCCTAGCATACAGAAAAACATTTCTAGCTGAGGAGAGTCTTTACAGGAAGCCTTCTGAAACAGCACAGATTTTACTATAACTTCTACCACATAGAAATAGCCTATTAACCACATCTGTAGGGCAAAACCCCTAGAAAAACACCTGAATCCTGACAGAATGAATGTGAATGACCAAAGGAATGTACCCATTCCTGCTTCTAGGAGCTGAAATCAAGATATAGACCTGAAGCAGACACCCCAATGCCAGACATCTTCCTCAGTATCTCTTAATATTCATTAAGCAAACCTTGGCTAAATTTTTCAAATCTAAAACTAAACAGCCCTTTTCCCATGTTTCTTCTGCTGACCGTAATTACTGAGCATATCTGCAAGGGGTCTTGTGACCCCAGCACATTATGTCCATCAGGTATAAAGTTTAACCCAAAGCAAGAGTTTAATCCAATGTGATAGCAAAATGTGCTTTTGTATTTTACCTATGTGATGATCACCAAAGCTAAAGAGAAACTGTAGCCAAAGACCACACAATTCCTTTAGCATAATTTGAGACTGACCACTACCATAGAGAAGCCCATGGGCATAACAGAAGCTCCAGCATTAGACCCAGACTGAAGTGGAGAGAGGCAAAGAGTCTGACAACTTCTAGACTGGCCAAATGGAAAGCTACTTGCCCTGCTAAAATCAGGCAGAATGAATTTCTCAAAAGCATCCACGATTTTTGCAACAAGTCCTGGTTTGAAATAATTGTCCATGAAAACAGTGGAGATGTATTCTTACAGATACGAGGCACATTACATTGCTCTTCCTCTTATGAAACAGAGTCTTGATTTGTTTTGAGTGTTGGGGCCGTATGTTTTTTTTAAGATTTTTTTTTTTTGAGCCTTAAAAAAGATTTGTTTCTCTGCCTTCCCAAGCTAAAGGACAATGAGATCATATTTTGTGTTTTAGAAGGCTATAAGCCTTCCTGTGGAAAACCACCAAGTTTATTCACAGCATTGAACAGTCCCAGTTGACAAGTTTATGGTCAGAACTCTAATTTTCCTCATAGCAGGTCCAGCATAGGAATGCAGCTACAACATAGTTGTTAAGTCCAACTGGAAATCAACAGAATTACAAAGAAACTTGGGAATCCAAGTTCCAGTGCAAATTCCCATTATTTTTAGGAAATTTCTGCAACTCTGAGTTCCTGAAAAATTACTTCTTCCCTGTGCTTCACTTCACCTACACACTGGAAAAGCATCCTTACTGGCAGGATGAGGGGCACGCCAAAATATTTGAACTGGCTATTCAGTTATGTCAAGTTTTCCTGTGAAACTCTGGCTTACTGTCATTGGTCATAGGACCAGACACTGCCTCTGAAAGGGTGATGATTTATCTTCATCAACACACCTTTGAATGAAGTGTTCCAATAACTGTTCTGTTTAGATGGATGCATTTCTCATGACATTTAAAGTGAAGAAGGATTGATTCCAGAACTTTCACAGAATTTGCAATTGGGATATAATGAGAAGGAAGGAGAAATACTGACCTTTAGACCTAGTAGGGTATGATGCATACCAGTAAATGACTGGAGAATCTCTGAGTTGTGGTTAGGACTTCACAGGAAGTCTGGCATCAAACAAACTTCCCT
Organism: Brachypodius melanocephalos; assembly: GCA_013398615.1. Lineage (NCBI taxonomy): Eukaryota > Metazoa > Chordata > Aves > Passeriformes > Pycnonotidae > Brachypodius > Brachypodius melanocephalos. The sequence goes on from VZSR01000931.1 coordinate 2,384,614, forward strand.
AGTTACCTGAGAGGAAGCCAGCAGGGAAATATTGCTATTTGCTGCCTCTGTCCTGCGTAGAAATCAACTCACCCCACCACTAAATCATACATCACAATCTCATTTTAAAACACATTATTTCTCCAGTTCACAGGAAGTCTAAAACAGAGAACAGGAGAGCATGAACTAAGTAATATTGACAGGTTCAATTTAATAAACTAAAATTTCATGAGGTTTGCAAATCAGAGTCGTTCAGACTTTGAAGAATTCTGACAAATATTTCAGCTCTCCAAAAAGGACACTTGAAGAGATTAATCAGCTGAAACATCACTGTGAGTCCTGAATACAAATAGATCATTATTACAGTGGCAGGGGGTGTCTTCCAATGTCTATAAACACACACTTCCACTGATATTAATAGAGAGAAGAACAGTCTAATTAGTGTTGTATATTTATCTATTTATTCTTTTAGTCAGGGGATTTCTTGAATAAATTTCAATAAACTCTGCCTGTGCTTCCACGCTTTGAGAGCTTGGCACGGGTGGGTTGAAATGTGCATGGATACTTGATAGCCTGTTCCATTTGCTTAACAGTCTTGGAGGAAGAAGGGGGAAAAAAGGAGAAGGAAAGCATGTCCTCTGAGTCACTGACTAAAACCTGCATTTCTGCTCTACTCAACGTTTACATAAAATCATTAAATTCACTTGTCTGATTATAGAAGGAGAGAAACTGATTTTAATTCCAATAATCTGGTCGCTCCACATTAGCACTACATATAGAGGACATGATGGCACCATTTTTGCCCTGTCTTTTACATTTTGCAATGTAAAGTAGGTGGCATAGCTCTGCACAGGTCTGTAATATATCAGTACCAGTCTAGAAGCTGAAAGCATACTATGACCTTGACAAGCAGGTAGGAATATACAACACAGTTTTTAATTCAATGTTATCTAACTGTATAGCCTTTTTTTCTGGAACAGCCACTATTTCTCTGTTTATCAGGTTGTTCTTCACTGTGAAATCCAAAGTGGGCAATCTCATGACTGAAGTGCTTATTTGGGCCTAAAAATTGAAGATAAAATCTAGGTCTTGCTATAGTTGAAGTGAGTTTTGTCACTGACTTCAAAAGTGTTATAATTTCACCTTGTGAAATTTAAATTTCTTGCCTGGTGAATCCTGTGTATATTTTCTATGAATACCCAATTCTGTCAGCTCTGCAATACTAAATATATGGGAATGCTGCAGGAAAAGTACAAGAGAAGAAAGGGAGTGCTTGGTTTCAGCAGAAACATATCTTTGTGGAAGACTCCAGTGAAAGGCCAAATTTGGGGAGCAGATGGAAAAAAAAGGGAAAAAATAGAAAGGTTGTAACACCAGCACTTCACTTGACTATCAACTTCATGTATGATATAAGCACATTGCATATGAAGATCTCTACCATTCCATGAGCTGGTAAGTTCTGCTACAGAAATCCCTACATTTAGCATCTAGCTAAGATTCTTTTCCTGATTAAAACCCAGAGATAATATAGAAAAACTGTTTTAATTACTACCACATTTCTGATCATCTAAAATTACAGGAAAAATAATATTGCAATATTTTGAAATCTTACCTCACATAATATGTGAGCAAAATATTTCAATGCTAATCAGTTTGCTGCAAATTTTCATCTAGAAAATGGCTCTGACAAAAAAATGACTAAGCAAAAAAAACCCCATATTTTTATCCCCAAAAAAATACAAGTACTGATTTCACTTATGCCAACCAGCTTAGCAACCTTAGCAATGAACCAAATCCTATATGCAGGTGTAATATATGACAGATTGAGGTGCTCCTTTTCTTCCTCCTGTCCTCAAATTCAGCTGAACTATTATATTCACACATGCCAATGGCAAGCCATTGTTGTGAGCCAGCACACGTTTCTACCCGTTACATAACTAGATACCCTATAACTAAATATAGAGCACACTATATGCAAACACAGAATTAAATTGTGCAAACAAACCACTGCATTGCATTCTCACAGATGTAAATCATTACCACCCCTTCTCTCACCCCGTGGCAAGGAAAAAGGGCAGCCTGTGGAGCCTGCTCCTTTCCAGAAGTAGGGACAATCTTCATGAACAATGATCACCCAAGATCAGCTTCCTCTGGGAATGCTCTTACCAAACTCAGATGTTTCTCAGCTATCCATGCAACTTGGCCAGTATTATGCCACCAGAACTGCCTTTCCTGCAGGAAGGTGCTGCACCCAATATCCATTAATCTCTGTGTTGCTATAATTAATGCTGAGCTCCAAATTGGATTAGCTATGTAAGGCAGCTCCGTAAACAAGTTAATAGGATCTCTCTGCTAACAACACTGGTCCCAATATCCAATTACTGTAACCAGGTATTAATCTAATGGTGTTAATCTTTCAGATTCTAAAATTTAAAGCACACTGCTGTAACATTTTAATAAAATTAAAAAGTAATTTTGCCCTTTACTAAAATACGTGTAGAAACTAATTTTTTACTTTGATTATCATAGCAATGTCCACATAGAAAACAAACAAAAAACCCAAACCAGCTCAGGACCTGGTACTTCCATTACTGCATTACTCAAACAGTGATGCTGACACTTTTGTTTGGTGGGACTTTTTCTCTATTAGACAGATCTAAGCATCCAGCCCACTACATTGAATAAACAGCAAGAAGCTTCTATCAGTTCTAAATTCCTTTAAAAACAAGTACCAGAAATAATGATTACTGCTAGAATTCACTGTGGAATAACAAAGATAACACCTGCTCATTAGTTAAAACTTTTCCCTCCTACTTTTTTTTAATCCAAATATTACATACAGTCTATGAAAGGAGAAACAGTGAATTACTAGAGAGAGAACCAACAGCATACATATAATAGACCACAGCTGGTATCAGAGAGTGTTTGTTTTTGAAGTTCTGTATAAGAAAGGAACTACCCCAATAGTCATAATTTCTATCTATTTATTCATTTTAGCATAGCAAGTCATGAACTTGCTGAGGGCTTACACCACCTTGGGTACAGGAAGCTGTTGTAGTACATTAAGACACAGTGAGCTGAGTACAATAGAAAAAAATGAGGATCCACTAAAATTTGCATTTTGGACAGCAAAATTATCTCTAAAAAAAGCATTATTTTATGAATATCCATCCCAGTGTAAAACAAACAAACATGGTGGGGGCACAGGGCGGGCTGAGGGGAAGGTACCAACAGATAATTTATCATGAATTTCACATTTCTGGATGAGTACTAATTCTGTTCTTGCTCAAAGTGATGGTGTTCAGCTCCAAGAAGAAGGAAACAAGATGCACTCTGCCTGGGACAGCAGCTGTGGACTCCTCTCATAACTCTTACAGACTCCACACTCGGGACCTTCTCATCCCTCCCCACTGCTGCCCTGTGTGCCCACATTCCACCCCAGTAGGGATGGCCAGAACCCCCCTGCCCCCAGAGCAATGCTGCTGATGCAGGGGATGCTGGAGAGTCAGACAGAGAAGCTGGTCCCAGCTGTAAGTGTGCCAGATCACAGGGCCAGGTTTACACACCACCATGTGGGGAAGGGATTCAGCTTGCAGGGAAAGCTTTTAACTAAGCAGAGGATCGAAACACTGATTTTCTCAGGAGTCTGAGGGACAAAGAACAAATCAGCTAGGGCTAGAGCAAGGGATGCCACCTTAGCTAAGTTGTCATATCACTGAGTTTTCTACTACCATAAACCATGAGAAAGAAGCAGATCAGAAACCAGAACCTAGACTACAAATACTAGAGCCTGAAATAATAGTGTGATACAGAAATAATAGACTAAAAACAATAGTGTGATGTACAAACAAGAAATCTGAGGCACAAAATCAGATGCACAGATCACAGTAAGTATAAGAAACTAATGTAAGGAACATCAACCTCAAATGTATAAGACAGGGAAAGAAAAGAGCATGCTAGGGGATATGTAGACAAGTTTCAGTTCATCCGACACAGCTAATATGAAGACACCTTTGCTTAGCATTTAAAGAACTGACAGAAGCACTCTCATAGACAAGAGAGGAAAACAAACAATGATCTTTAAAAGCAAGGGATATACATGCCAACAGCCTGAAGGAACACAATTGCATGGCAAGTCTTTGAGCCCATATAGACTGAGAAGTTGCTGAAGTACATTGTTATTGTGATGTGGCACAATTAATATTTCTTAGCTGCCAACTTATTTACTTAATGTGGCTTTAGCTCTTCTTGATCTGTGCTGGAGTATTCACTTTAGCACTTGTTTTCTGGTACAGACTTACTGATTCAGGTCTCTGCTCATGCTGAAAACACAAACCTCTGCTCCAATCCACAACATCTGTGTCCTACGACTCTTTATATGGAAGACAACTCTACTCATAGAGTCTACATTATATTTCCCCTATGAAAAATAAATAATTTGATAAAGACTTCAGAATTAATAATACAGAGGTAATAAACATAACATTTGACAGCTTAAGTTCTATTAGCCAATTGTAATATAACATTGTATGCTACTAAATGTCAGAAAAAAGTAGTCCTAACTACCTACTTCACGGCAGAAATTGGCTACAATTAGAAAATTGTAAATAAAACATGATTACATCATTACAAGTCTGAGGGTACAAATTATCAGTCCATCAGTTTCTCCTTGTACATCATAAGCTATAAGAAAAGCACTAGCACTTGGCAGTCCAGTCTTTTCTGACACCTCACATAAACCAGTTTTACAGTATTAGGAAAAACCCTTAAGATGACAAAACGCCAGATCACTCACTGGTTCACTAATAATGTTCGAGTAAATCTTCCTGAGAGCTTCTACATGCCTTTCTTCATATGCTATAGCTCACACTGCTTGTATAATAATATAATAAAGAGTGCAGTTATATATTTTTAAAGGCCTGATAAACAAATACTTCCATCTCTTAACACATCCCAGACGCCTTTGCTTCATTTTATACTTCCCTAGCTAACATAGTTGGTGGTAAGTGCAGCACATTTAAAAAAAAAAAAAAAACACCATAAACTTACATAAAATATAAGCACATAAATTTATGCTATAAATAATCTAATGAACTGTTAATTAAATATAACTACAAGTTACGCAGGATGAATAACTTTTCTTGATTAGACTTCAAAAAGAAACATAACTAGCATATCACAGAAGAGGTATCAGAAGGAGATTGCCACATTTGGCCATCATGCATAGACCTGATATAGAAAAGAGAAGTTATAAAGTTTTGTCTCCAACACTAAATAGACTTTACCTTTCTTTCTATCACTTAACTATGAGAGGGCTAGTATTTTCTTTCAGACCATTGATACAAAGCAGGGCCATTAAGACTCCCACAATTTAAGGTCCATTCATGTATGTATACAAAACATTACTTCTTTTAGGATCAATAAATAATCTGTAAAGCCAGAAGTTCACTGAATTTGTGATGACTTTCTGTCTGCAACAGAAGAGGTCAATTGTTCAGAAATCTTTTCCTAACCCTCCTGTAATCCCAAAGTACCCTACATAAGAAGACAGAGGCAATCTGCAAGACATATCAGTGCTTGAAGGTTTCCTTTCATTTTTTTGTTCCTTATCCAGATTAAAAATGCAACCTAAAAATCGAGGCTGGCAAATGCTGTGTAAAGGTATTCTTTCCAAATAAATCTGTATTATTTCCACATTTAGAATTCAATTTTCAAGAAGTCTATTGACATAGGAAGTTAAACAAACTTTGACAAACTTTCTTAATCAACTTTGGCTGTATACTGAAGGTATTATACTGACAATGGGTTAGATTGTACAGATTCTCTCAAGTGGAACATCCTAGAAATATTCTGTACCTCACCTATGCAAGTTTTCAATGATTCACACCCGCAAACTGTTGGAACTTTCTGTTTCTAACCTAAGTAAATACTAAACAGGTTATATTCACTTGTGCTTTTCTTTTTTGGTGAAGAAGTAGATTTGAAAAGTAGCCCATGTTGGTATGGAACACAAGACTACAAAAACACAGTGGCTTCACCGAAAGACCTTTTTGGTGTGTAGTAAAGAACAGTTGGGAACAGATTCCTATTATATATGCAAAGATGATATGGTCTGTGAACTAGGGCCATTAAGAGAAGACACTTTTCTCCATTTTGATCCTCAGACCCTCCCCAGCTAACAGGAGGATTCATGCACCACAGCAGCAGGCAGGCAAGTTACTCACACGACATGGCCATGCCTCAGAACTTCAGGTGCTCCTCCCCAGACAGGCCAGGATATACGTAAAGGCATGTATTCCTAATATTATCAGGCCTCTCCTGAGAGCCAGAATAACCAAGGAAACCTCACCCAGCAGCCTCTTTACTACTGGGTGCTTAAGTGCTGCATCAGCTGCTGAGAAACCCCTTCGGCCCTTGCTGGACTCCCTTGCCTGAGCTATTAAAAGGCCCTTCCTTCTCACACATCACAAATTTAACACATGAAGAGCACTTCTCTGCTGAGTTACTTTTTAACCAGCCCACAAAGGGAAAGAAGCCTGCCCGTACCCTTCCCCCTTGCATCCTCCTAAACACACAGACAAAAATAAACTCTCCTAAAAGCACAGCGTACGCTGCAGTGCCTCGGCCCGAGCACGCTGTGTGAGAGCCAATACTCTCTCCTAACACAAGAGAGCCTTTGCTGGAGTTCCCAGGAGGTGCAAACACCTTCCCCAGACTTCTCCCACTCATCACACTGTTAGGCCAGAGCCATGAGAAGGTGCTGGAGGAGGAATGGGCGAGCAGGAGCACAGCTGGAGGCCTGCCCACGGACTCACTCACCACATGGCCTGTGTGCAGCGTTAGCTCTGCGCTGCCCCAAGGCAGAGATGTGCAAAATCCTGGGGAAAAAAACATGCAAACATAAAATACCAGCTGTTCGGCTGCTGGGCAAAAAGAAATTGGAAAGTTGGGGGCACTTGAAGCCTGTGGTGTTTTGCGGCTTCTGCTTTAGCATGTGGCAACACAAATCCTGCTGGCAGCTCCCAAACCAAGACCTTTTATAGTTCCGACTGCCATGCCAAGTCCATGCTGGAAGCTCCTGCTGTTGCAAAGTCCCATTGGGGGCCACCACAGTTTCACACAGGGCAGTAAAGCCAGAAAACATGTTATAAACCACAGAAACACTTCCCTGTCAAGGACATAAAAAAGTCTTTTTAAGTGCAAGCAAGCAGCACTGGCCTTGCAAAGGCACTATTTGACCTTCAGTGAAGTTCTACAGCCAGCAGCACTTCATGGATTTACCCATCCATTGAGGAAAAAAAAATGAAAAACAGAAACACAAAAAGGTTATAAAAAGGTTAGTCCCTTTGCAGTAGGACTGGGATATTTCACTCACAGCACTGTCAAATTACTCAAACAAAATTATTATTTTTTCTTACTGTAGCCAGTACGAGCTGGTATAATCCTAAAAGAGAGGACTTTGTCACAAAACGAGATCCCTCAAGATCTTTTCAGATGTACTTCCACACTAGAGGCTATTTCCAGGGAAGGACAGATAACTCAGAAAAGGATGCTAAGTACAAACCATGTCTGTCTTGACCCTTAAAGGAAGAAAAAAAAAAAAAGCATTCCTCAGTAACACTGAGAGTCTGAAAGACCATCTAATGATGCCAAACAAAAATTAAGTTACTTGGCTCTCCTCCTTGGCTCTTTCAGTCTTGACATCCAAATTATGAGTCACTACGTGTTCCATTCCAAAATATGAGCCATGCACTTGGAACATGTTTTTTATCTGATTATTCATTTTTTCTCAGATATGTATGGCACCATGACAAGCCATGATCACACAGCTAAACTCACATTCAGCAATTCAGAGTGTGAGTGTGCAGGGCAGTCTGGGAGCAGTAAGTTGTGGTGGAAGAGGAGAGGATGGCTGATCTCCCAGCCCTGACTACTGGTGGCTAGACATTCATGGTCACATGTTCCAGGTGCTGAAAGATCTCAACTTCCAGCTACTGTTTGAGAAGGGCATAACAATCTTGTTATACCTATGTTACTGCCTCCTACAGACTCTAGACAGTCTGAGAGATTCTCTGAAGCATTTCCAGTCTGGAATGTAGCTCTACACCTCCTATTTTTCAATTAAAGTCCACTCTGAGTCACGACAGGCAAGGAGCACATAATAAGGAGACACTATTTTTTCTGCAGTCTCATCCTGCACTACAGTGAAAAAAGACAACAAGGTCAGCATAAACCCTTGCTCTCAATATGCAATTCTTTTTCTTAAAGAAAAGAAGATTTTAAAAGGCTGTCACTCCTTAAGCAAGTCACCAATATGTGTTTTTTAAAAAAACTTTTTTAAACCATATTCCAGTGTGAACAACACAATCACTTGTGTGGGATTTGAGGAAGGACCCTTGCAGAGTCATTGCCTCTTAACTGCATGCTGCAGTCCTCTCTCAGGGTGCCTCACCTGGATTCAACTCATTCATAACATAAGGTGGTCCAGAAATTGATCCTCTGACGTGCTGCTCCTACTCCTCAAAGGAGTGGGTTCCCTAACAGAGACCATTGACACAGACCTTCCCTCGACATTCAAGGTGGAAAAAAGTTGAACTCTCGTAGCTCACTGGGAATTCCTTCCAGCTCCCTTACATCTCTGGAAGGGCTGGTGAAGATACTTTGGCAGCTGCTGATCCACAGATAGACTGAGGCACACTCTCCTGAGAAAAAGGATTTCCGCTGTCCACATGACTTTTCTAAGGTTGTCTAAGGACCTGGTCAAGGGAAGTTTGGAATTCTGCAGATACGCAAGGTGCTTCACCACTCTTAACAACATGTATCTCCTCTCCTTAAATCTGGTGTGCTTCCTTTCCTCCTCTGTTCTCTTCCTAGATACCTGCTTATTCCACATTTCAGAATGCAGCCTCTTTGTCAAAGCCCTTCTGGATCTTCTCTGCAAGAGGATTACTCCCATGAACTGTTGTTATTACTTCAGAATAGACCTCCTTGACCTTCCACGTGGCTTTGTGGATAGATGTGTTAAAACTGCTTTGCCGTGTGCACATTCTATATTGAAAGGAAGGCATAGACTCCCCTGGGCTTTGAGCAGAGCACCCCTCCAAAGCAGCATGCCATGCATGGAATCACCCCAGCAGTGGGAGATGGATGGTGTGGGCCATGCTGTACATCCCTTGGAGAGATGTGTTGGCAGAACGGGGTCATTCAAAGCGTGTCCCTGGGAGGTGAGAACCATCCAAACTGCCTGCACACACTTTGGAGGGTGGGTGCTCCTGGAGCTTCACCCACAGGTGCCAGACGGGGCATCCCACTGACACAGCTAGGCACTAATCATGGAAATGGAATCCCTAGGGAAGCCCATCAGTGCAGTTCAGCCAAGCCCAAGGACACCTAAAGTTGTAAGAGACAAACTTTCAAGGCTGGTGGATGGTAATGACTGATATGACCCCACAGCTGCTTTTGTAGCTTTTCATAATACAGTAATTGCATAGCAAGAAGAGTCAAAGGGATCTTTCCTTGGGCATTTTCCCAAGAGGGTGATTATGAGCTCTAATGTCCAATAACGACAGAGTCATGAGCTACATGTATGTTTTTAAATGGCTCTTCAGTATCCAAAGACTTAGTCAATAAATGTTGTAAGATGACAATGTAGTAAAGATGGAAAATGGGAATTTTTCATGCTCCTGTGTGCCCTTAAAAATTTCAGTTGTCCTACAAATCTTTCATAGAAAATACAGAAAACGTGCAATACACTGTTCAACTGCAGCTGGCCAATGTATAACTCTTACTTTTTCTGTACCATAAGCATTAAACTTCAAACCATTTTGTAGTGACTTGCTAAAACAATGAATTAGTCACTTCTGTGATAAATTATGAAAGTACTCTTTGTAACAAAATAGTAGTGTTTGTATGACATGGTATGTAATGGGGACTACAGAAAAAACTGATCTACCCAAGCACTGCATGCATTTACTGAGACTAATTTATTTGTTTTAATTAATCTAAGCTCAAAAATATTCTCAGCTCTCAAAACATATAAGAAGTTACTTTTATTTGGTTCCAAAGTAAAACATTAATTCAGGTCAGTTTTTCTTGGGATTTGTCAAAACAGTTTTATGACCTCATAAATATTCTTAGCTTCATTCCAAATTACGTTTAAAAGAAGTATCTGAACACAAGTGTGCTGCACAATTTACATCAAAATTTCAGGAAATTCTCATACTGGAATTTGTCAAAGACATTAAATTTAATTTACCCTTTCTTGGAAAAGTGCAGGTCTGCTCAGTTCTTTAGCTTGACCTTTCACCATAAACACAACAGCACAAATAGCACAGTACTTTAAAGCCTTATTACAGTATAAAATACTTAGGAAGAGAACACCTCCCATTATTTCCTGCAGTGCCTACATTGATACCAAAAGTCACAGCTACAGCTTGTTGAGTTCATGAAATCCCACAGCAGCATTACATAGATTAGTAGCAGTAAATACTGTTATTCTGTATACCACACTACCCAGAAGTGCTTTGATCGACTTAGATTAATTCAGGTTTGGTAATATCAAAATTTTGACTCATTTTGCTGGTGTGACAGGGCTTCTAAGGTTTGAAGCAGTATGAAAGATTTAGCAAACAAGCTAAAGTACTTCTGCTGTTTTTACTCTCCAGCATCAGCTCTTGGGTCTCTTTAGGTCACCAGCAACTCAATGTCCATGTTTGCACACAGGATTCAATTAATTAATTAATTAACTACAGACCTTTTTAACATAAGATAAACCTCCCATCATTATATGAATTGCAAACAAGAGTGAATCAATATTACTTTTTACCCAAGAGAGCTTTATGCTATTATTCTACTTGTCTATCACTTGAGATGGCGACTGCCCTCAGGAATTATGAGACAAAAAGGTAAATCACTTCAGTTCAATAGACAATTCGTGTTACATGGAACAGCAATTTGTACTTCAGGGTACATGAAATCTCTTACCTCTAGGGTTTTCCTCCCCCATTTTTTCCAGTTAAACACAGGATATAGACTATGAAAAATGTGAGATAAAACTGGGCTTTTAGGATCAAATATTTACAATCCAAACATAAAGTTTACGGTATGGAGGACTTCCCTGTAAGGTATTAAATATTATTGGTCACGATTATGTCTTTAAGCAGAATTTTCTGCTACTTCCTTTAATCTCTGTTGCAGATGGAAAATGATGGTATCATTTTCACCTTTAACCCTTCTTTTAAATGCAGAAAGATCCTATCAAGTGTGTTAAGATGGTGTTGCTCAATGTGATGTGCAGCTATCATCAAGAGTTAGCTTCAAGCATAAAGAAAAAAACAAAAACATTTATTCGTTCTGGAGAATAGCACTAAAATTAAACAGTGATAATTCCAGATATCCTGATGCCAAAGTCAGGTGAAAAGGGGAAGAAAAGTGAGGAGAGGGGTACAGAAAGGCCTAGAAGCGTAGAAGAGAAGGGAAAGAGCTGGGTGACTTGGCCTATAGTTATAGTTTTGTCACACAGGAGAGAGCAGGATAGAAGGGCTGAATGAGGTTAAGAATGACAAAAGGGCAGAAAAAGGCTGAGATCTGTGTGTGGAGATGGACAGACAGCAATCAAGGGACCAAAAGGAGTGGAAAGGGAAAAATGAAGGTCAGAGAAAGTAAAAAAGCCCCCCAAAAAATGCAGAACAGAGCAGGGGAGAGAGCAGCAGAGAACAGCAAAGGGGGAAAATTGGGCAAAGAAGAGTGAAAGAGGAAAGGAAGAGAAGAATGGCAGAAAAGGAAGGAAGAGTTGAGATGGACAGAAGTAAAAGAAGACCAGAGAAAAGAACAGAAGGGTGGAGAAGGCCAGAAAAGTTCAAAAAACTTCAAAGAAGGTCAGAGGAGGTCACTGCCAATATTGGCACTAGGGGTGTCCTAAGAATCCATCCCGTGATTAACTGGAGTTGCTTAGGGATCCATGATCAGCGCAGTGAACCTCACTTCCCTCAATAATAGACATATATATGCATTTTTCAGTTCAAATGGGAAATGTGGGAGTTTTGCTCTCCTCTTTCCCTAGCTTGCTGCTTCTGATCTGGGAACAGAGAATTCCAATTCTGCTCAGGCCTGTCACAGCAAACAATTTCCAAACCATCTGCTATCTAATAAAACAACTCATCTAGACAAACCCCAGCCCAGGCAACAAATCTGATATTGCACTTGAAGTCACCATAAGTATTAACAACCCGCCGTATATAAAACAAAGTATTTCACAATCAAAAGACCTGCACTGAAAGAATATTAAGGATGTAATGCCAAGTACTTAAATCCTACGCAAAAAGCCTGTATCCAGTTCTCTCTACACTATCAGTTTTTAATTTCATAAAGGCATTTTTATGCCCCTCCTGTGGGATGAGTGCTCCATTCAGTGTGCAGTGTGGGGCCATACGACACAAGTGAATCAGGGCTCAGCAGCGAAGTTTGTTGTCCATGCCTCATTTGTGCCAATGCTGCAAGGAGTTAGTAAATGGAGCTGGACACCGAAGAGAAATGAGGGTTTGAACGGCAAGACAATTGAATGCTACTGCGGAGATTCGGATTCCAACACCATCTCTGCCATCAGGCTCCACAGTGATGCTGGGCAAACATTTCACAGATGGCTCCTAATTGTGTCTTTCTCATTTCCTGCATGCTCAGTAGGCAACACCTGAGGCCAGATTCACAGAAGTACTGAGCAGTCAAACAGTATTTGACTGAAGGGGCTTTCTGCAAGCCTCTGAAAGGCTTTCTAGGCTGCTGCAGAAACTTGATGCCTCTGAAAATTCAGATCATGCCTCTTCAAACAAATGTTTGCTTGACAGTTTTGGTCATAATCTCCTGAAGAGTCAATTGTGTATTTGTGAAAAAGAGATGAAGCAGCAACTTTCCTTTGGGTATGGTTATGATAAATTCATTAAAGTTTATGCAGCACTTCAAGATCATAGCCCTCTAATACAAAATTCCCACTACAACACTGATGATGATGATGCATAGTATTTACTGAGAAGTTGCACTGAAGTACACTAAATACAACATTCAGCTATACATTGGGGAGGATTAAAAGGACACATACATGCTATATACAACAAACAATTTCCTCTCTCTTGTAAGACCTCTGAGAAAATAATGTGTGATTTCACAGGAAAAGCTAATTTACCATGCAACTACGTAGAAAAATGCAATGGATTACAAATAGAAGGCAATTTTAATTTTGCTATCAGCTATTTTTGTAATATTTGGGGTTTTGAAATCCTAACATTCATATCTTCTGAAACAATTTGTGCCTACATGAATCCATATACATTATAGAAAGATTTCTGTCAAATTTTCTAAGTTTGTAACAGTTGCCTTGGTAACTAAATTTAAACAGATCCTCTTGACCCTTTCTTTCTGAAGCTGTTTTGAAATCTAGCTTTTCAATACTTCTGAATATCTTTCTGCTTTGAAAATGAAAATATACCAAAGAGTGCAGCAACAGGGCTCCTATGAGATTATGGGCAATTTGTGTCCATTGTTGTTCTACACTTCATAAATCAGGCTTTCTCATAGTAAATGCCACACTGGTTTCCTGTTCTCACCTGATCCTCTTTAAGAATTATTTCTGAAATTAGCCACAACCCCAGTGTGGGCTGAGGAACAGGCATGCAATTTTATTTTTTAAACGTTGTGACTGAACTCTAAGGGGTTTTTTGGCCTTTGCAGGGGTTGAACTGAACCCTAAGGTTTGTTTTTTTTTTTTTTTTGTCTTTGTGCAGGCTGTCTTTCTACAGTAATGATCAATAAATTCAAGATGAATGTTTCACAGTAGGGCTTATCCTTATCTTGTTGATGCACTAGTGGCTATACCCTGACCTTCACCTTTTCCTTTCATAATCGAATCACAAATACAAGCCAGCTCAAGGCTGCTCTAAGTTGTGCTCAATAGCAGCAAAGTAAACAAAGCCCTCCTGGACTCGAGGATTTACTCCAGACATTTTTTTTTCTCCCTCTCCCTGCTCCCCAAGGTGTCATCTGACACATATTTCATATTGCAGGCTGCAAAGAGGAGTGAAATAAGACAGCTCTCCTGGCGTGATGCCAGCAAGAGATTTTCTTCCCTTCAGCACACTCCCTGGGCAGAAAGCTGTGCCAGCTGCCCTGCTGCTCCAACCTGCAGGAACAGTGCAAAGCAGTGTGGAAGGAGACAGAAGATCTGGGCTGCGATAACTTTTTGAAGAAAGCACTGATTCCCATTCTGGGATTCACGTTCAAGATGTTTCAGATTAATGCTTTGTTAAAACCACAGCTCTCAGCCTGAAGAAAATAGAGTTTTGTGTTCCCTTTCCTTTACCTGCAATAGGCTAAAGTTAAAGGGCCTAGAGTCCACAAGACAGTGGGAAAACACCAATGAATAATGAAAGCAGATTAGCAGGAATTGCTTAAGCGTTTGTCAATGAGCCATCAGCAGCAAGACTTACTATAAACACTTCCCTCATCTAAGGTATTTTTTGAATGCTTCTGTAAAGAGCTTCCTCCAGAAAGGGAACCATGGTTATTTTTATGCTGCTTATGTTGAAAAAATTACATTTTGAGGCTATTTTAAACCGCATCAAGAAACCTATTTGAAGAACTCAACAACCTAAACTTTCGCTGATAATCATTTTCACCAAGTGACAGTTTCAGAAGATGTTCTGTGTGAAGAACTGCTGGTTTTCATTTATGTTTTACATTAGAAGGATGCATTTGGAATGATAAACTGTAAATTATAGCAAACTAAAACAAAATTTCATAAATCTTAGTTACATTAACCAAAGCATGATTCTGACATAATTATTACAAGAAAATCCATCAAACTCAGCTCCGATTAAGCTCAGCTACTAACCAAAGAGCTGCCATTGTTAAGAATAGTGAGTGATTGTTTTTGGAGTTCTGAGTAAGAATTCAAAGAAAGTTTAAGCATATGGTATGTCATGTGGAAAAGGAAATCCTTTGGCTTGGACACACTGTGGAAGGGAAGCCCAGGTGGCTAAGAAACACTGCATAATGCTATTAAAATACAGTTTATGCATATTTAAATCTAAATTCAATTAATTTTCATTTCTGTGGCTTGAAGTATTTCTCATTATGCCCTTCTTCTACCTTTTGAACAGTTTGTGCTCAGCTGAAGTCACATACTGAGAGGGAATCTGATAGACTGCCATTCTGACCATGGAGATCCATATTTGTCAGAGGCAATGCTAAAAACCCCCATCAAGCAGACAGATGTATTTCACTCTGAAGAACTTGAGTAAGAGGCAAACAATAGATGCTACAGGGGATTATGAGTTTGTATTTGACATCTGTCTAATTCGCTACAAACACAGAGACCAAAAGCCATGTAAAAGAAAGCTATTTTAGAGCCTTTTCAAAATTAAAGGTCGAGACCTGAACTTTGATTCCTTTCCTATCCAAAGTGAATAATAACACTTTAAAAAATAAAAATCAAGTACTGTACTGTAGTATCAGTTATGTTAAGACAATTATCTCTGGAGGAAAAGGGAATCATAGATACACTGACAACAAGACTTGCCCAGATTTACATATTCTTACAGTGAAAGTGGCAACAGATCCCTAGCTTCACAATTCCATCTGCAGCATTTCAAATTATATGTGTTCCTTAGAGAGAGAGAAAAATGGAAGTGCTGTGCTCATGTACCAACTCTATTTGCCTGTGCCACACATTTCCTTGACACAGTGCTTGGTCTCCTTTATTTACCATGGTTTAGTACTGGAGAGGTTTTTTAAACTATAAATATATTTAGTTTTAGCTCAATGCTCACATTTGTGACCACAGACTTTGATCCACTTCAAGCACATTTTTGGTTCACCACTGAGAAGAGGTCAAAACTACCTCACTACACCCACGTACATTAGCTATGCTCTAGCAGAGTGTTGCTACAGCTGTACCTCCTCTACTGCTGGCTTGTCTTCATTTACATAGCATTTAAATTTTTATTCCAATCCCACATTTTAAAATAAGACCCTGAACTTTCCTCATAGGTATCCACACCTAGAAATGTGGTTCTGTATTACCTTTAAGTATTTCTGCCTGGCTACATGAAGGATTTATCTAAATCCCTTCTGGCTGTCAAAATCTTAGAGCAACAACTTCCCATGATGTTTTTTTTCTTTTTATGATGAGCTTCCATCCTAAATGATTAATGGGGCATACAAGAAATTGAGGCCAGACATGCACACAATCTAATTGTAATTGTCTTTGCGTGCACTATAGCCCTTACTTAAGTCACGGTTCTTTCCCAAATGAAATTGAACCTCTCTCAGCACAGGATTTGTTTCCTGGGGTTTCACTCCATGCTAACACACTCCTACCACCCTTTCTCTCCAGTCACCAGGAAAGGGAGCTTCTAGGCCAAACAAGCCCAGAGAAGCAAAGAATACAAGTGTACCAACAGAGCTTTCATCTAGCTACGTACCCTGGATTCTGCAGCATTTCATATTATTTCCCCCAATGTGTTTGGCTTTCTGACCAGAAAGATTAGAAGTCTGCAGTTCAACCTTAAAGTTTTTTGTTTAAGCAAAACAAAACCTGACACTTCAAAAAATAAAGTGACACACAAGAACAAATTACTTCCAGTTCACAAGGATTCTGCAATGTTGTATACTTTAAATGCAAGATGATGCCAAACTAGCACGCCTTCATAGTGCCAGATACTACTTAAACATATTTTAATGTAACCTTTTTGGATCAACTTTTGTTATGTTTATTCAACAAACATTTCTTCCAGCCAGTGAATTTTCACTACAAAATATCATCTTCCAACACGCACTTTCGACCAAATCATAAATTATGAACTCAGCACTAATCAGCACAAGCTAAAAAGAAGGTAACAAAACCCGTGCTGTTTGTAGAGTCCTATCACTGCCATTCTGGAGTCCTGACACACTTCTGGAACAGCACTGTTGATCTGCTGGAAGGTAGGAAAACTCTGCAGAGAGATCTGGACAGGCAGGGTTAATTAACCAAGGTCAGTCATATGAGCTTCAATAAGGCAAAATTCCGGGTCCTGCACTTGGGTCACAACAACCCCAGAAGCACCCAGAGGCTAGAGAGGAAAGTGGCCCAGTGGAAAAGGACCTGGGTGCTTGACAGTGGCTGAACATGAGCCAGCTGTGCCCAAGAGGCCAAGGAGGACAATGGCATCCTGGCCTGGATCAGGAATAGTGTGGCCAGAGGAGCAGGGCAGGGATTGTGCCCTGACCTCAGCATTGGCAAGGCCACATTTTGAGAGCTGTGTTCGTTTTGGGGCCCCCCCACCACAAGTGTCCAGAGAAGGGCAACAGAGCAGGGGAAGGGTCTGGAGCACAAGGCTGAAGAGGAGCAGCTGAGAGAGCTTAGGGTGGAGAAAAGGAAGCTCACTCTACAATTGACAGGAGGCTGTAATGATGTGAGTGTCAGTCTCTTCTTCCATGAAACAAGGAATAAGACAAGAGGAAGTGGTTCAAGCTGCCCCAGGGTGAATTTAGATTGGATGCTAAGAAAAACTTCCTTCACCAAAAGGGTTATCAAGCACTGGAACAGGCTGCCCAGGGAAGTGGTGGAGATATTTTAAATATCTCCACTAATACTGGAGATATTTTAAAGGCATATAAAGCTGGTGCATATGGACGTGGTTCAGTGCTGGAATTAGCAGTGCTGGGCTGGACTCTATGATGTTAAAGGTCTTTTCCAACCTATAAAATTCTATGATTTTAACCATAAACCTCATATTCTCCTCTCTAGGCTCCCACGTTTGCAACACAAAAAAGTACACAACACTTGAATATAAGCTCTGTTGACAAGATTTCATCATGCTAGAATTAGCAGAATTTTCAGAGCAGATAAAAACAATAAAGCTTGACAACTTTTTTTTTTATTTATTCTGAGTTTGCATCCTTAGGAAACGAAGCATAACAATATTTATGTTGATATTTCATATTCTGTGTTCACTCAGAGTCAAGAACCCAGGTTTCCCTGGCAACCTCCATTGTTTTGCCTCCACAGGTTGTTGTAGTCTACCCTCACCTTGGCACCTGGGATACAGCACAGCCAGTAGGGCTGGGACAGAGCAACACTCCCTTGTGCTGCTATGCCACAGCCCTGACCTTCAGCAGGCTGCACAGCCCAGCACCAAAGCACCAGGGCTCTGAAGCCAGACCTTGCCTTCTTGGTGGAAGCCCAATTAATTTTCACAGACCCTTCCCACAGCTTCAGGTTGTCAAACCACACAGCACCAGCCTGGGTTTAACTGCATCCAAAGAGACAGCAGCTACAGGCCAGCTCTCTGATACAGCTGGCAGTCCATGCAAATGAACCAACATGCAAGAGCTGAAGGGAGGGAATTTGAGAAAGTGACAGACAGACACAGGGTGAAGTCTGATTCCAGAGGAATTGCCATAATGTGTCTGAGCAGGTGGCAACAATGAGAAAAACCTATAAGAAGAATATGAATTTAATTTCTATCTCAAGTTGTTCACAGTAGCTGAGGCACAGGCCCTTTCACAGCTGAACTGGCATTTGGATTGATCAGTATTGACAGCTTGTTTACTGGGAAGATCTTAAAAACTAGAAGTGCTCCCCAAGTAGCTTGAGCGCCTTCCTTCCAACATAGGGAAATACAGTGAGGGGGAAGCTAACTCCTTACACTCTGCTGCTGCAAGAGGAAAAGAAAACCTTTTTACTTTCTGGTTTTGCATTGAATTTAGAAAATTTGACTTGCTAATTTTTATACGTTGGCATTCTTTCATCTTCTTGAGAGATAAATATTTTTAATCAGGCAATTCCCTTCAGGATAACAGTGATTCAAATTATACTGATGAATGATATCAATCAGTTATTAGGCATGAAAAATGTGTATGTCAAACCCTAACAATGTTTATCCTAACAAAAGTGCAAAGCTTTTTTCTCCTTCTTAAAAAAACCCAAACCTCTAATAGTTTTTTTCTACACTCAAGAGGGCTTTTTTTCTTCAAATGTTAAGAGTAAAACCAGCAGCTAACTAGTGAGTCCTGTTTGCAGTAGAAGATTATTAAATGTTTTAATTAATCTAATTAATGGAAGATACCATGCCATATCCCTGCAGATATATAGAAGATATTTTCAAAGGCTACTTTTTAAAATGGAAAATTAACATTAAATGGCACTGCTGACTTTAAAAGCCCTTAGACATGGTTGTCTTTTCTTCCTCGTTGTTTTGTCAGATATCTATCTTGACTCAGACAGTATCTGACTTTTCAAGATTTTAAATGATCAGAACATCAGGGCCAGTCCCAAGGGAGTTCAAGCACAGAGCTCCACCTCTCTCTGTTCCTTGTGCTAGGAGTCAGTCTGTGACCCTTCCTGCAGAGGAGATGGCTTTGCTAAAACAGGACATCTATCAAAGCTGCTCACCCTTAGCTTCTTCACCCAGTAGGGGAATGCCTGGACTACACCATGACTGGCAAAGACAATGCCATGCCAATGGCTGCACCAGGGCATCACAGCTATACCTGACCATTCCACACACCAGCAAGGAATCCGTGGTGGGCCGCTGCAGAAAACGTTGGAATGAGGGGACAGCAATTTCAGGCAAAGCCTAGGGAGGGTATAACCACAAGCCTTGCTCAGAGAGACCTGTATGCAAGCAGAAATAACAGCTTTATAACCTGAGCACACGCCTTGTTTGCCTCTAATGTGCTCCTGTGGAGATACACGGGAATGGGCAGCTCTCAGCACATCTCAGTGGCTGCTGAGCAAACCTAGCTGATGGATTTGTAATGGAGGAAGCTCCCATCCAGTCCACACGTGATCTAAGGTGGTGTCTGACACAATCTTATCTTTCCTCTAGATTAAGCAGCACGCTTAACACAACATTCCTCTATCTGACAGAAGAAAAAAATGAACGTTTGTTTACTTTTCAGAAATTCCAACAAAATGTCCAAAGACCACAATGCTGACAAACCTCATCATGGACGGAATGTGCACAGTATGATCAACTTAAAGGGATTCCTTTGATGGAGACAGTCAAAGTTCCCTGCATTAGAAGGGACTTAAACTTACTCTCACTTTTCCCACTATGTCTCTGGTATCAGAAGAGAGATAAGACTGCTACCTTTTATATTTCCATTCTTTATGCAATAAACTCAGCATTAAGTCTCATTTTCTTACTGAGACTCCAATAGAATCTGAAGACCTTCTATGAACAAAAGGTCCACATTGCCTCCAGTTAGGAGGAAATTAAAAACCAAAACCAAACAACACAACTCTAATTGGCCAAACAATTTGTTCTGAGGATAACACAAGGTCTGTAACATAGGGCTGGAAAAAATCCACTGCAAAATCAAATACCAGACTTGCTTGTTTCACTTGTTTGTGCTCAACGTGGCCTGCCCTCCTCACAGGACCAACATCAAGAGTCTGACCTAAGAAGTCACAGAAGGCTTGTCCCTCCATCACTACAGCCACAAGAGCGAAATGCTCAACAAAACACAGTTTGGCCATTGCCATTATTGTAAGCTCCCTCTCATGAGAAACAAATGTTACATCTCCAGCATTCAAAGAAAGAAAGGCATCTTAATTGGTGTTCACAAAAGGATCTCAGTGATAATGAAAACAGTAAAAATCTACATGAGAAATGACATTCTGAAAGTAAGTCAGGAAGCATATTCAATATCCAAGCAGTTCTCTACAGAAGGGCAATAGAGGACAAATAATGCTCATCAAGATTAAGTTACAGTAAAATTAATTCTTTTTGTAAACAGAAAACTCTTATCAGTAATAAGCAGTATAAACATCTAAAGCAAAAGAAGATGAAGCTGCGAATTATGGCATAATGTCATCTCTACAGCTACCTTGTCATAATGGAACTAAGCATATTGTTTAGCTCCTGCTTGCAGAAGTAATTTTTGCAAAACAATATTTGTTTTATGCATAATGTATCTAGTGCTGAAGACAGAAATGCAATATACAAAATATACACATGAAGTTGTTTTACTTAAGTTCACACAGTCATTTGAAACATTGCACCTCCATAAATAGACTTGGAAAAGTTTCCAAGTATGATTATCTATGCAAAAGCTGAGTGTGTTAACAGGGCTTTCTCACAAGCCAGGAATTAGAAGGTGCAGTTCAAAGGAATGCATCTGGCACAAAGAAGAACAAAAGACAATTAACAAAATTCTTGCTCTGAAACACTTTAACCTAGAAGAAGTACAGAAATCCTGGGTACAGAGTTCATTTCCCAGAAGTGGGTAAATGCCTAATCCAAATTGATTCTGGCCAATATTTCATGCTTTAATCAACAAATATATGTTGCAGAGAGCTATCTGGGGAAATTTTTTTAAAAAAAAGAAGGCAGAACATAACAAAACATGGGTCCTGATCTGATGCCATGCAGGATATTCATTAATGCCACAACAGATGGTTAATCTGCAGACTTAAAATATGTCAACTTCATTTAATTAAAAGTCAACATTATTATAATATTGCCATCATGAAATCAGGTTCTGACAGCGTGCCAAATTTTATTGCTTTACTTTCAAACAGAAACTTTTTGATGAGGAGCAACACATTGACCACTTCTGTGAACATTCAGACGCCTCAGTAAACACAGAGCAACTTCTCCTGCGGGTTCCCTCCTGCAGCGGCTCTGCTGTGCACAGCAGGATTTTTGATCCCTCTACTCATACACTGAGCATGATTTCAGGCTGCAGCAGGTTCTGGAGCCAATACAGATACACTGCTGCTGGGAAGGAGGCTAACTGGTGTCGTGTCAGATCGAATGGCTCCTCCATCACCGTGTAATTTGCAGTGTAAATACACAGCAGTGAGCCTAACTCTAAGTGAGGTGCGACTCAATGAAAGGGTATCAATACCTGACTTAAGTTACTCGTAAGAAACTCAACACAAAGAAGCACCTGACATCAAGTAATACTCATTATTTACCATCACCTGCCACCAAAGTAAAGTAGCATTGAGGCACGAGGGGTAGCTACTAGAGCTGACTGCCTGCACAAATCAGAGCAGTCATTACAAAACACCAGACCATCAAAGCTGTCCTGATCTCAGGTCTGTTACAGGACTCTAATTTTGCCTGAGGCTTCTCAGATATTTCATTAGGGAACAGCTCAATTCATCCCTTAATATTTCTGAATTTAAAATCCCGGATGGCAGGGACTATACCACTGAGAGGCTTCAGCTTGAGCTGCACTGCACTATTTTGCAGGAGTTATGTCTCAAAAACCTCTTCTCCCACCACAGAAGACCCCAGATCTTAATGGAAGAAGAGCATGAACTGCAGGGCCCAACAGAGAGCAAGAATTTGACACCACTGGTACCAGAGCAGAAAGGAATCAACTCTTGATGTGCAAACCCTGGTGGCAGCTGGTTAGGGGTTGCAAACACTCCTAATAAAACTGCTAAGGAAAGAGACAAGCAAAGTCCCATCTGGCTACGGACTGCTGTGCTCTGAGGTTTGGTGCAGACCCAGTTCTGCCAATAAGATGAAATACCATCTTACTGGCTTGGATTAATTTGTCCCAAAATAAGGAAATAAATGCAATGCTTTTATCTGGAGAAAAAAGAAAGCCTTTTTCCTGTCTTTAACTAACACTC
Organism: Brachypodius melanocephalos; assembly: GCA_013398615.1. NCBI lineage: Eukaryota > Metazoa > Chordata > Aves > Passeriformes > Pycnonotidae > Brachypodius > Brachypodius melanocephalos. The sequence goes on from VZSR01000931.1 coordinate 2,407,220, forward strand.
AATAGTTCTGAACTATAATGCCTCATATGTCACTGACCCACAGATATGAAGTGTAAATAACAGCACCACCAGGACATACTGGCTCAGGCACCACGGTATGAAAGCTTATTTTTATGTTGCAAGAAAACACCTATGGGCAGTGTTTTAAAACCTTTACAAGAGTGTGGTCTGCGGAAAGATTGTGAAAAAAAAAATGCGACTACTGTTTTTCTGTATGTTCCCAGACATCAAAGAGGGAGCTAAACTCCTGACAGTTGCATCTGCATAATGAGCCAGCAGCCATCTAACCCTTCCCAGCCCCTTTGGACAGTTCCGCAGCTGCCGCAGCTCGGAGCAGCAGGGCTGGACCAGGGGTCAGAGAGGACAACAGAGTCAATCACACAGATGCCAGGCCTGGAAACAAGCAGCCAAAGGCTGTTTTGCAGCTCCTAAGCACACCTCTCATCTGAATGCAGCGTCTCAATTCAGCAGAACTCCGCAGAGCAGGTAAAGGCACGGCAACGAATTCATTGCTACTCTAGCGGGAAGGTGCACAATAACAATGAACAATACAACATTTATGTGTGCCTCAAAGCATTAAAGAATGCTAAGCAGAGCTTGGTAAGTGCTACCAAAGCTTGGTAGATCTTAACTTCTTCTTGACACTTTAATACCTGTCTTTTCCTCCAGAGTTTTGGACCTTACTCCTTGGATGCTCAGAACAGTGACAGACACATTCGTAGAAATATCAATATAAAACCTGCAGTGCATTCTTGAAAGTTGAAGGTAGAAATGGGCTGCGGGATTGTCTTAGCAGTGATCTTGTTTTAATTAGAGACTAGATCAATCACTCCAGATGCTTATCACAAATCTGGACACCAAAAGAAATATGAGTTAAATACAAAGGTATTATTTAGAAGGTAGGTGGTGGAAAATGCTGGCATTGCAAACCAAGTGGGAAGGCAGAAGCTTCAGGGAGCTGAGGCATTCCTGACTCCTATTTCCCATATGAAATCTTGGTTGAGTTTGCTAACAGCTGTAGAAAAAGGGCTGTGCACAAGCCATGCCTCTTAGGTAGCCACATCCTAATCCACTTGAAGCTGCAGTATGATATAGAGATTTCTGCCATTATCAGTGGACACAAAAACATCACTGGAAACCTAGTGTACAGACTCATAGACAAAACAAAGGCCTAAACTAACACAAATCTAACAACCCCATCCTGAGTTCCCTGAAGTACTGTACGAAAGTGGAATTCAGTTGGATTGAACTGTGACAGAAACACACTTTCTGGTAAAAAAATATGCAGTGAGGCCCTAAACTCTCTATTGTAGATTGTGTGCTAATTAGCACAGAATTTCAGTGAATGTGATGCCTTGCTAGGTACAGACAGGTAACTTTTTCCTCATATTCAAAGCAGCAAACCTTACATGAACAGTAATTAAGAGTAATAGTGCTGTTTGTTCAAACAAAGTCCTTCTCATTTCATAGTTGAATTTTGAAGACATTGATTTACTTCAGTGTAAGAAATCATCAGCCATTTTTAACATCTGTTTTGTCAACATAATGAAAAAAGGTCATTTTCATATAGGCAACAGACGTTTGCACCAAACCCTCACTGAGATCAACTATCTTAGTAACTAACTTAGTAAATATCTGTTGGGTTTACATAATGTCCTGATCCATAAACACTTTTTCAAAGCAAAGAATGAGAGTCCAAGGACACCTCAAGCAAAGACACATTTAAGATCCCAGAGCACTCCAAGAAAGAAGAATCAAATTACAGGGAAATATGAAATGCTTACAACATGATTCAAAGGTCACTGGGATCAAAGGAGAGACTAATTATGAGTTCAGCAAACTTGGTGACTTGACCACAGTCATTTAGAAAAGGACACCAAGAACACATTCAGTGAACTACTAATGAATATATCCTAATAGTTGAAACATTCAGTACTTCACAGTGGTAACGCACTGTCACTCTCAGAGCATCTGTCCTTAAAGGTAGAGTACTAAACGCTCACAACTCCAATAAACTTCAAGCATGATAAAAAGAGATCATATTCAAAGATAAGACATATGCTTATTACCTGGTATTTTTAGATAACACAAACTCCAGTTTCTAGTTCAAGTCACTTATTTTAATGCTAACTAAAAATAGCAGACTTGCCACCAATTCCTCTGCTAGCCTGACACGTAGTCTAGACATGGTTAGATAATAGAATCACCTTTGACAGCCCCCTCTGAGGTATTAAACATTTGTTAATGGTTTAATAAATTCCAGTCAAATAATGCTTTATGACAGTCATGTCAGTTAATAAATTCCAAGATGTTTATAACTTCAAAGACCAGCTTTGTCTTCAGACACCTGAATTAGCATAAATTATGAACATGCAGACGTTACTGACATGTGGAACAGATACATAATTGATTGAAACATACTGTAAAATTCTCTTCATGCTTCCACAAACACAGGCAAGTAACAGTTAAATTTGTTATGACAGATAGTATAATAAGAAAGTAAACATCAAGACATTTTTGCCCTCCCAAAAATCTTCAGTCTTGCAAGAACATATTTTAAATTTTCCTGTTATTCAGCATTCTGTAGTCCTGAAATGCAAATACCTTGGAGGAGGGGCAATTCTCCATAGGACTTGGTACCACAAGTCCACCACACGTTTCCCTTCGTCTTGAAGTATTTTCTGAAAGTCTCTTTTCTTCAAAATCCATACATCCTTGCTTTTCTAGAATACTTACTTTCTCAAACAACACCCAGTATCTCTGAATAACACGTATGCTTTTACAAAGTGAAGATATAGTACATTTTCTTACAAGTACACCAATCCAAGCACTAGAGAAATTTTGCACATTACTGAAAAAAAATTAAAGAACACATGCTATTTCCAGGATATGTACTTATCTAAGCCTTGTCCTTCAGCTTTCATATATAATTTCAAGCCATCACTGACTGGCAGAAGACTTAACAACAAGGAAGGAATAATGCCTCTATGTGACTCAGCAGCATCTAATACAGCAATTATCTAAATATGCTGGCCCTAAACCTGCAAAGAGCATCTGTATTAGTTGATAAGAGATCTATACAATTTTCAGGTCACAGATCATTCTGCCTCAATGTTTCAGTTTGTTGCTGTAAATCCTGACAGCTTCAGCAATCACAAATGCTTTCCTGCTCATACAATAAAAGGTTTAGTATTGCCAAACGCATATATTCACTCCCCAACATAGAGCATAAAAAACAGACTTTACAGTATGGCTAAAATCAATGAGCATATGGGCCTCCATTTAAGAAGGATAAATTAGTTCTCTGTTGATAACTTCGAGAAATATATTTGGTGTCCAGCTTCTGCTACTACTGCAGAGCATCTGGGTTTTCCCTACCTCTCTTTTTCATAGTCAAGAGAAGGATGAAAATTCCTTTCTGTTTAATGACTTTGCAGAAAGGAGAACAATGCTGCTGTTCTTGATGGGGAAGAAGGAAATCCAATTTATTGATACTAACCTGACAAAAGCTTTGATTAGGACTGTTCTCATCTACTCCAGAAGGGCAAGGCAGGGAAATTAATCCACTGGCACTTTAACTGAGAAAAGCAGTCATAAGTGATTTCCTGTACAATATTTTGTTAATTTTTGTACCTGAACGCTAATCAAGAGATCTGATCACAGCACTTTCTGTTTAGAGGATCAAGAGCAACTGAACTAATACAGGACCTGTGACAGACAGCTTGGTCTCCAATGTGACAGAAGTTGACTCATCAAACACAGGTTAGAGATGTCTTATCCTTTTCAGAGAAGCACTCTCAAAATATCTGTGAATGCTTCAGGATCCAAAATACCAGCTTACACACTGGCTCACAATTTAAAGGCTTGTTGCTGAAAAGAGATGGCCCACAGGTGGCACCTTTCTCAAACTATCACTCTACAGTTAACAATATTCCTTTCCCTTTTCCACATTTCATTACTTCTTTGTCCGAGAGTAGCAGCATCTGTGGAGTGACTCCATCTTGATGGAAGTCTGTAAGATGGTGACTCCATATGGAGAGGGGCAATGTGCAGTTTCACAAAGCCTGGCACCTGCAGCCATGCTACAAACTTCAGTGATGTCAATGCCAGGACAAAAAGCTGGCCTGTGGCTCAGTGTCAAGTTGGCCACAGCTTCTAACAGCCAGGAATTGCATCCAAAATCCTGTATTGCAATTCACCAGAAACAGTCAGGAAAGGAGCTCCTGACTTCAGGTATATACCTGAAGTTAGAGTGAGCCTATCCCCCTGGGATCACTCCAAGGTGGTTCCACACACCTGAATTTTTCCAAGCAGGACATCAGACACCACAGACAGAGAATTCCTACTTTTTGGGTGCTAGCATGTAACAGAAATCCTGAGCCTCTGGGGCATGATCACTTCTGACAGGCGAAGACTTACCTGCACTGGAAAGCTGCTAGCCTAGGTTTGCATAGAAAGAAGGCAGCAGGAATGCTGCAAGTCTGGAGACGTACATCATCAGGGTGGAATAATTCAGGGCAACCTGCTCTGACCATAATATGAAGAAAACACTGTAAGTGCCTCCCCCTGCTGTGATCAAGCCTGCTTAGAGCCTTATCCAGACATTGTACCAACAGAGCAGGTTTTGACCTCGCTGTGAAGATTACACCTCCCTCCTCCTTCCCCTGAACGTTCTCTTTGTGGAAGCAAAAAGGCAGTTTTCCCCTTTACACAGTGTCCTGCTGTGTGGTACCCTGAGGTCAGCATGCCAACATGCTCTGGATGGAAATGGCCAGATTTCTCCAGCCACCTCTCCCCTCTCCCCCCGTCACGCTTCAGAAGTTTCAATAATAATAACGACACTAAAATAGAGAGTAAAATATCTTTCAGGAGACAGCTGAAACACATTCTAAATACTTATGTATAGGGAGGCTGAGGGGAGGCCGTATTGCTTTCTGCAACTACCTGAACAGAGGGCTGGAGTGAGGTGGGGCTGATTTCTTCCATGTAACAAGCAACAGGATGACAAGAAATGGCCTGAAGTTTCCCCAGGGGAGGCTTAGATCGGGTAGTAGGAAAAATTTCTTCACTTGAAAGGGCTATCAAGCACTGAATAGGCTGCCCAAAGAAGCGGTGGAGTTACCATCCCTGGAGGTATTTAGAAGACACGTATATGTGGCACTTGGGGACACAGTTCAGTGGTGGGCTTGGCAGAGCTGGGTTAATATTTGGGGTCAAGGATCTAAAGGGTCTTCTCCAACCTAAATAAGACTAACATCCCCAATTCAGTATTACTCCTGAGGTTAAAAAAATACGTGAATATATAATGTAGGTAATACTTTCGGGGCTTTTCCCCATACTACAACTTTGTATATAAATAGGTGTATGTAATAGGGACATTAGTGTATAAAACATTAACTCCTCATAACTCCTTTTTTCTTCTAAGGATTCTTAGAACAATTCTTTCCAATGCTTATGAATTGGAAAATATCTCTACAGCGAGGTAAAAAACTCAAGAGTATTTACACTGAACACAACCACAGGCTAACTAGTGCCCCTAATCTGCCTGGCTGTAGTTATCCTTCCCAGCTAGAGAGAGGAGCAAGAAGAAGGACTCCAACTTGTCCAAATGCACCACAAAGCAGGAAAAGCTACCACACTTCCATTTCCAAAAGAAAAAAATGTGACAGGGATGAATATATGGAAAATAAACAGTTTTCAACAGATTCTCAGACTGTGGAGAGTTTCAGATAAGATACTTATAAAAACTAGTTGATATTTACTAAGAATTGCATGTGATTTTGAAACAAACTGATTAATATTTTCATGATCAATGTCAGTCAAAAGAATTTCAGTAATTAGGGTCAATATTTTCTGCTAATGCTTATCAGATGAAGATGGAGGACAGGTTGCTGAAAACAGAAGAACCAAGGCCATACTAAAATACAAATACTCCTGCTAAAAATGTGTTGGGTACAGCATTTTGCAACTGAATTGCTTAGAGAGGAACTAAACAGCAGCTCAATCAGTTTTGTTTTCTCATCCAGGTTCTTAGTTCACTTTCAAAGTACCTCCAGTCATGTGCAAACACCAAGCCGGGCACTTCACTAAATGACGCCAAGTTCCTAAAGGCACTGTCTGAAAAGTGCATCACTTCGGTTAGTTTTCAAGAGAAAAATAGTGATATTAAGAGAATGCTTTTGGATTTGCACCACAGTACCCTATTCTGGCATGCTGCCCTTGCTGCCACTGGCATGGGTGAAGTGCTTTTTCTCTCTCTGGAAACCTAATGCACAGTGGAATGGGAAGGTAAGGACAATACAGCAAAGACTTCATAGCACATATGCCTAGGAACTCTTGATGAAAGACAGCCAAGGTTTTCTTTATTGTGTCCATACCTTTGTGATCAGTTCCAAGCTTTTCATTTTTGTCTGAGAACCAACATCAGAAATAAGATTTCACCCTCCCCAAGGTAATTTCTAGAAGTGCTTTCATTTAATTCATTGCATTAATTGAGTGATAGATCCCATTTTTAATAAAGTGCTGAGTCATGCTAAATCAAGAATGATTTTCTATACCAAGACTAATATCTGTGTGCATCTGATTAGTGCAGATCTTTAAACTCTATCAAACAAAATTGTGGCATGTAACCCCAATTTTTTGTTCTTAGTTTGTTCTTTGTCTGCCAGTTCACTAAAAAACAAAATCCAGACATCCTTTTTTTTTTCTTCTCTTGCAGCATCAGACATTTCCATAAGAAGTATTATGAAACATACCTGGAGTCTTTACAATTACACTGAGCTGTTTTATGTTTCTAAATCAAACTAAGGAAACTCATTAGAGCTTTTCAAAGAGCGTGAGAACAGTTCTTCAAAGAAACATCACTAAATTCTAAATATACATGTGCTTACTTCAAAAGTTCTCAGTTGAACAGAAACTGGATCTTGAGAAATACTCCAGGATCTAAGCAATGTCAAGGAAAGACAAGACAAACAAGAAAAAGCAGAGAGGAGCTTTTTCTAAGAAGTGATACAGAGTAAGACTGAGCCGTGCAAAATTTTCAGAACAAGGACAAACACCCAGGGAAAAGAGAACTGCTGTCCCAGAGGTGAGATAAAGGCTAAGATCACCTCCCAGGACTTGTGCATCCTAGGTTCAGGTGTTTGGTTTTCATTAAAATGTAGTGATGTAAAAATCAGAGGCCTCCTGTGATAGATTTGCTAGTTTCCTATCAAGTTCAGTTGCACTTATCTGTTCAGTCCTGATATGAAATTGCATCTTCATTAGCATCACACATTGAAACTATTCCTAAATAGACGGTCTAAGGCATTAGGGTTTGAGAGGGTTTTTGCAGTTACTGTTTTTATTGTAGGATTTTTTTTTTTTGCTTTTGTACACTGATTTTCTCAATCATACTCAATAATTCTATTTCTTTTCAGTCCATTTTCAAATTAAACTAATACAGCCTCAGCGACATTCCCCCTTTGCAGCAGCAGCTTGTGCACTGCAGTAGGAGCCATTCACAGCCTCTGGCTCTTTCCAGGCTTAGGTTTCCAAACCATTAGTCCTTGTAGTGCTCCTCATAAAGCAAATCCTGAAGTGAAACTGTATTTCCTAATAGAGACTTCAAGCCATGTTAGAACAACTTAATGATAGCCACTCACTTACAAAAATAAAAATAAGAAAAAGAAAAAGGGTGGAAACTTTTCACATGTCTCTTCACAGCTGCAGTAAAGACCTGCTAATCATAGAATGGACCAGCACCCTTTCCAGCTGAATATCAAATGTGTCCAATGTTTGAGAACCCCCACTTCTCTGCGGAGATTATTGCAATGGTTGATTGCTCTGATTGTGAAAAATTTTCCTCTTGTGCTCAATTGAAATCTCCCTGGGAGTAAGCTGTCTGCATTACACCTCATCTTTTCCATCTGACTCCTTGTAACAAAGGAGTCTCCATCTCCTTAGCAGCCATTCTTGAAATACCGGAACATAGTGCTCCCCTTGCATCTCCCCTGAATCTTCTTCTATCAAAGCTGAACTAATCAAGCTCTTTCAGTCTTTCTCCATATGGCAAGCTTCCTAGTCCTTTGATCATCTCTGTGTCCCTTCTCTGGACCCTCTCCAACCTGAGTACAACTTTTCTTGCATAGCAGGGACCAAACCTGAACACAGTATCCAAGGCATGACAAGCTGAGTGGAGTGGGACAATAATGATTTCTTTATCAGCTGGTGATGCCCTTGTTGATGCCACCCAGCACTCTGTTGGCTTTCTTTGCTGCAGCAGCACACTGTTCACTCATATTGAGCTCATCAACCACCAGGACCACCAGGTCCCTTTCCACAGAGCTGCTCCCCAGCAGGATAGATTCCTGTTTTCCTGGATTATGTTTTCCCAGGTACAAGACCACATGTACTTGTCAAAATTCTCATTGGCCCCTCTTTCAGCCTACCCAGGTCTTCCTACTCTCCCTTCTAAAGTGTCCACTTTCCCCCTCAGCTCTCCACCATCAGCAAACGCTGCCAGGGTACACTTGATCACATCTTAAGGCTCACTTAGGAAGATATTAAACAATGCTGGGCCCAATACCAACCCCTGGGAGACCGCACCTGTGACAGGTTGTCTGTTTGAAGAGCTATTCACCACCACCCTCTGGACGCTGCCTGTCAGTCAGCTCCCCACTCACCACAGGGATCACTTGTCCCTTGGCTTCTCCAGGACAGGGTTTTGGGGAGCCATATCAATAGCTTTGGAGAAATCCAGGTAGACAATGACCACTACTCACCACACCAACCAATCAAGTTTTTTTGTCATAAAGGGTGACCACGTCTGTCAAGCACAATTTGCCCTTGGTGAATCCCAATTACGTGCTTCATCCGACTTGTGATGGCTCCCAGGAGGATGTGTTCCATAATTTTCCTGGGGATTGAAGTGCCTAAAACTGTCTGAATCCTTTAATCCCTTCCTGCAGATGGAGGTGATATTCTTCTCATCTTCTGGGACATCTCCCAGTATCCACAACTACTCAGAGATTATGGAGAGCAGCCTCCCAATGCTCTCAAGCAGCTCTCTTAACACTCTCAGGGGGACAATGTCAGGGCTCATTAATCACTGGAGGTCAAGCTGCTGTCACAGATCACAAACAAACTCTTCCCTACTGGGTTCATGTGTGCATCAGCCTGGGGTTTTGTCCCCAAGGCCTGGGGCCCAACAGTGCTGGTAAACACAGAGCTGGAAAAAGTGTTGAGAACCTTTGCCTTTTCAGTCTCATTGGTGACTAATTCCCCTCTGCTCACCAGGCCAGTATTTCCCTCTTCTTTCTGCTTGGTGTTTACATATCTAAAGTATCCTTCAGTGTGGTTTTAGACATCTCTGGCCAATTTCAACTCGAACTGAGGTTCTGGTTTTATAACTGCATCTCTGCATGCTCTGGGAGCGGCCTTATAGTTCTCAAGGGGTATTGTCTCTTTTCCATCTCTGGTACACCTCCTTTGGTTTTGGGCACACTTGGAAGGTCACAGTGAAGCCAAGAGAGTCTCTTGCTCCTCCTAATTCCCTACCTTTATAAAGGCAATAAAATGCTTTTCTGCATCCAGGGGAGTATTATTGGAAAAATTCCCAGCACTCACTAGCTCCTTTATCCTCTATGGAAGCTTCCCATAGAATCCCTCCTGGCTGAGCTTCCAAATATCTAAAACCCATTTCTAAGCACTAGCCTTCAGTATGCTCAGCAGGATCCCAAGCACCACAATATTGTGATCACTGCAGCCAGGGCTATCATTAACTGAAATATTACAAAGCAGTTTTTCTTGGTTTGTGACTAACATCTCCAGCAGTGCCTCATTTCTGCTTGGCACATCTTAACATTTGTGTGAGAAAACAGCCTTCTATGCATTCCAGAAACTTGGTAGATGATGTGTGAGCTGCTCCACTGTTCTTCCAACAAATGTCTCAGTGGGTTAAATCACCCCTAAGAACCAGGTTGTGTTGACACAAAACCTAAGTGAGCCAAATATCACTTTATTGATTTTGTTGTCTTGATTTGGAAGTCAGAGACAGAAGAACATTGCAAGATTCCCCTTGGATACAATCCTTCTGATCTTGACCCAGAGGCAAATTCCATAGGGCTGGAATTACCATAGCTCACTTCCATACATTCAAGATTCTCCTTTAACAAAGAGCACAACAAAAACTCCTCCTCTTTCTCCCTGCCTGCCTTTGCAATACAGCTTATCTCCATCCATTGTGGTCCTCCAGTCACATCTGTGCTTCATTTATTTCTATGAGATTCTAATTTCTGCTAAAGAACCTGTGTCACACATCCACTGTACAAGCACAACAGCAACCAGACAGTCAGTTTAGCTGACTCTTCAGTGAGGGCATCAGTTTCAAGGACTTTGATCAAATCCTGATGGAAAGGAAAACACCTGCACAACAAGTTGTTCCAACTTATAAAGGTGAAAGGGGGTCAAATTTCATCTTAACAACAGAGTAGAAGAAAAAAAGAAAAAAGGCCCAGTTGCAGTGATGCTTTTGCTACCTAGGATAGTGGACAAGTTTCAAAATTTCCATATATGCAAATCAGGAGACTACATCAAAATCTGAGGCTGAATTTGAGCTGACAATTAATCATCTATTATTTTATCCCATCTTTTGCAAACAGCTCAATATATCATATTATTCTGCTATACAAAAAACATACCTGTCATGAATTTTCACATCCAGTATATTGAAAATAGAGTAACTTCTCATACGAGAAAGAAGGCACACACATGAATACAGCTGCAAGTACTTAATCTCAATTAGCTTTATACAACACATAGTTTACATAATTTTCTTCCTCCCACATTCATTATCACTGATTCCTTTCCCTTCCACTTTATTTTGCCTGATTTTTCATCCAACACTTTTACCAATCTCTACAGTACAGACTGTAACATATATTGAAATACATATACCAGAGAATACAAAATCTTAACCACATTTAAACAAGTATAGATGGTGCCTGCCACAGATTTATTGACCTACCTAAAGGCACATAATATAAGTGATATAGAAATGGAGGCCTGGTGGTCCTCCCCATCTGGCCCAGCTGTCAAGCTCACCATGCATTCACACAGGTTCTGTTCAAAAGCACTTTCAGGGCATGAGCCTAGAGGCCAAATCCATCTTGTACTTGCCTGAACAAGCTTTTACTGTTTTTGTTACCTCCAGCCATTAGGATCAACCTATAGTTTCAAAGATGGGAGATTGTCCAAACCCAAAGAATGTCCAAGAGGATCCTTCCAGGCCCAACACAGGTATTTTCTGAGGCCCAGAAGCACCAAGCATGATGTAAATATTAACAGCACAGGCTCCAAAGTCAACATCAATTTTGATACCCATTTCAGAGGTGCATGTTAAAATCCCATAGGTGCTATTGCAATCCAAGAAATTCAAGAAGGGCATAACCTCTTCTCTTGTTACTGCTGTTAATGATTGATCACCCAAAGCACATTGCAGTGAATAGAACAATCACTTGAGCAGGTTTTCATGCCTATGTATTTACGTTTTTAAAATGTCTCCAGACCTACCACTGTCAAATTATATTATGCTATACTAGAAACTCAAATAATTCAAATACTGGCATAGGCAATGCAGTTAAACCTTCCAGTAAATATCTATTGTTGATCATGAGTACAGGGCTTCTTACTGTAGCTTTTTTAATCTTTTAACCTGAAACACAGGCTCAGCTACAGTGTAGCTAAAAGTTGCATTTCTGGCTCCAACTGCGTTCATGCAACTATTTTACATATACACAAAATGCAAACACAAATTGGTATTTTTGCTTAAGTAAGTTACTCTAGCAATTCCACTTTTTGACTATGGCCAGCTGGGAAGTGCTGAATTCAGTCCAAACTCTGCTGTTAATGATCGCTCAGAGGCCGCGGTACTTTCCATGATGCTCTCAGCAATTATGCGTCTGGTCTCAAATAGCAATATATAAAAATAACAGTCTCGGGGCCTTGCCCAGATTCTGCCTGGAAACTTTTGCTGTTAAAAGATTTCCCATTAGTGAAAGATTTGGCCAGGCAGGAAGATGACTCACTAATGCCACTCTCACCAGAGCTCAAATCAGAAAGATGATTGCATGCTAGGTGCACAAGAATACGTAAGTCTGAACTCACCTGAGCTAGCAAGCTGCCCAAAAGTAAACAGCAGCGCCTTTGTTCAGCTTTAACAAAAGCAGAGACATCTTTGTCCAAGCACATGGTCCTGTAATGCAGCAGAGACCAGCAAGACTAATCTTTCCTGATGGACAAGACCTAAGCAAATACTCCTCCACAGCACCAGGAATAAAAAGAAGCTGCCCAGAGCAGGTGTTCCTCTGCTACATCACAACTTAAGCAAACTATCAAAAGGTGAGCTTTACTTATTAGCTCCTGCAATTAGCAGACCCAGAAACAAGCTGGTGGCTCTTGGCCCATGACTAAGAAAATACATTAAAGAACCCAAATTGGCAGATAAGGACCTTGGAAAGGAGGTGAATGCCACTTCAAACACAGCTGCATGCATCCCCTTGCTTGCCCATGATGTTTCCCACCCACCACCCCCTGCCTCAAAGGATTTTTTTAATATCTTCATCATCCTGAGTGGCCACTTGATATACAGGTACTAAATGCAACCTATTCTCAAGTACAGTTATGTCAATCACATTGTAAAAATAAAGCTACAGCCTTAACACCTGTGTCTGGTCATCCCTCTCTGTGTGTCTATGCTAATCCATGGTCATTTCCATCAGGAAGTCTCTACGTCTTCTTTAAATTAGCATTGAGAATCTCAGCCTCTCACATGCACTTGACTTTGTCTTGTAAAAACCTCCTTAGGAACGTTTGAGGGAATCTCCCTCAAACCTGCTTGCATACTCAAAGGAATTCTGCAGCAAGTTAATTACCTAGAAGGTCCTCTATCACACTACCAAGTCTGTAACCTGCTATAAATACACATAAACACACACACACACATATCAACTACTGCAAAAACCACCTTAACCACTTCATCGTTTAAAATGAACTAATTTCTTTTGGTGAAGGAGACTGTATGAATCACTGCTGTAAGCCCATTGACAGAATGCTTAGCTGACACTTACTCAATCAAATGAAAATACAGAGACCAATAGAAGTCAAAAGTAGAATAATAAAGAACATAATTGTTTCAGGTCCTTTTTTCTTAGTCCTCTTAAACCATAGCAGCACAAAGGTTTCTGTTGCTCCAATTTGTCTATCAAACTATCAGATCCATCTGAGACCCTTTCAAGCTGTGCATTGTTATACTTCACAGACTGAAGAAGCTGCAAACAAACAGCCACAAATCTTTATATTAAGTTATTAGAGTCATTTCATTTTAAGTTCCTTATCAGTTCTAGTATGAGGACTGAATTATCTAAGCATATTCCTATAGGCACATTGTGCTCAGGACTCTCTTTGAAGGTTCCCAGATGAATGTTATGTGAAAGATGCAAGCATGCAAGAAGAAAATATATGGCCCAGAGTCTGCCCAAGCACTTCTAAATGCTCATGTTCTGGGAAAAAAAAAAAGGCAGAAAGCTTAGAGACATCTATATTGCTTCTGGCAGAAGTGCTTCATTAAAAACAACCCACAAAACTGAAACAGGATCAATGATTTCTTACTGAAAAATAGGTTTTAAACATTAATTCTTCAGGCCCTTTGCTGAAAACCTCACCTTTAAAATTTCTGCACTGCACATAAATGAAGCCTGGCTTCTGTCATAAGTGCACAACAAGGCAGGGTTCCTTGAAAGGCCAATATTCCAGCAGGATTTTTTGGGGTTTTTTTTGTTGTTTATTGTTTGGTCTATCAGTTTGCTTACTTCTTGTCGTCACTCTAAATATATGTCCTCTTCACTGGATTCCCACCACAACCACTACTTTTTATTCCAATCAAGGAAAAACCCTTCATTTTTGTATGTGATACATTCCTCTGGTTTGTTATATTAGTTTTTTTTTTCTAGTTTTTTATATTAATTTGCAACCCCTTCAACAACCTGTGTTTTTTGAATTCCTCAGTACAACAGATCTGCATTCAGTCACTGAGTGACTTATGTTAACAGAAGGATGAATCCTGCTTTAAAGATGTCCTCCACATGCAATGGATGCAGCACTAGACTAAAATTAACAAAATTCGAAGTAGCTTTGACATAGAACTCAATAGAAGGAGCGCCATTGCCCTACAGTATTTACTGCATTTGTTCAGTATCCTTCTCTCCATCTGCAGCTCTCACAATCTCCCACTAGCTTTATAACCACATCTATTTCAAATATTTATCCTACGTTTTTCTTTCCTCTCCTTGGTCTAGTCAATCGTACTCTGAGAAGACTTTTATATTATTTTTTGTGAAACAATGTTAGTTTCACCATGATTCAGTTTCAAAGCTGTTAGACAAATTTGAAAATATTGTTAAATCTTTTTCAAAAACAAAATGCAAAATCTGCTCCTAAACCTCTGTATTTTTCCCTGAATGCCCAGTGATATTTCTCTGTTTTATTCATTCTTCTCTGCTTTTCTTTCCAGTTCTACAAAGATCATGTGTAATTGCCTAGTTTCTACCTGATTTTTCTCTTTCTGAGCTGCACCATTAAGTGATACTTTAAAGAAAATGCTGAATTTACAGACCAAACAAACTATTTCTGTTAGTGCTTTAGAAGAAGCCCAACCATCTGCTCATTTCAAATAATAGCATTCTTCATACTAATAAAATTAATTGTGTAAACTAATTTCAGCCTCTTAAAATAACAATCAGTCCCAGAGCATTCACTCTGCATTGTTTACAGAGTATTTTAATATACCGTGCTGTAAATAAAATATTGGTTTCCATATAAATTGATGTTGGTCTTTAAAAAGATGTCATTATCTCCCTCTTTTGACTGGATTAATCTTCTCAATAAATTTAATTTTTAAAAACGTCCTACAGATTTCAGCAGTGATTTCTTGAAAAGGTTTATTACTGCATAAGATTTAATTTCAATGAGGACATCGCACTAGAGATAGAGAGAAAGGAAAAGTGGCTGGGTGAAGAAGGGCATGAAAGAATCTATTATCCAAAAAACATAATAAGGGAGGATTGAACATACAGACTAGGCTATACATTTCAAAGCAGAAAATGGACTTTCCAATGATACATATTTTTTAAGTATCTTTTTATCTAAGGTGAATTTTCAGCAAAAGCAAAACTGAAATCAAAATGCAAAGCAAAATTAAATGAGAGACAATGAAATAAACCAAACAGAAAAACAATGCTTTTTCTGAGCATCTGCTGAAGCCCTGAATTTAAGCTTTCATATTGAAGGTCAGGATAAAAAATCAGGTTGGATTAACAGATGTTAAATAATTTTAAGATGAGCAATTTTACAAGAAATAAAATGTGAACAAAATGCATCTCCCAAAAACCCTACACAACATTGAATTGTTGAGGAAATACCAAATAATTCTATCCCATCTACAACTGCTCATGAAACAAGAGCAAAAGAACTAAGAGACAGAACAAAATTATTTAAGAGTGACCAGTAACAGTATGCCACGTCTTTGGAACTGTATCCTTAACATCAACTGACAAGCAGGCAAGTAAGAAGTGAGAATGCAACTAGATTTCAATAGTCCTGAATCACCCTTATTCCCTTTTAGGTTGTCCTATCTGTACACCACTGAGAAAGAAAACAAAACAAAACACATTATATGCTGTGCTGAAAAAGTGGTTTTGGATTTCTGGTTTTGTTCAAGTTTGGGGGAGGTGTGGGGGGTTTAACTTTTTTTTTTTTTTTTTTTAAATTGGGTATTTTCCTGCCTCTTTTTCCCCCATTCCCCCCCCCCCCCCCCTTTTTAAAAGCCCTTGTTGGAATGGCTTTTTTGGGCAGGTGGGTGTATGGGGTGTTGCCAACCCTTGTTTCTGTCAGTTTATCTGGGCACATGCAAAGAGACTGCACCAGCAGTGCATGCACAGCTTAAAACTGTAAAGCTGTTATTTATGCATAGGAACACACACAAACCAGCAAGTTTAAGACTTGCTCGGCTATTCACTACCCTGATGAGAGAATCAAAGGATTTCTGCCAGCCAGGCAGACCCAAGGGGAGATGAGTCAGTCTCTGGAGCTCCCTGGAGCAGATACCCTGCGTGACCAAGCTGCCACCCCTCCACCAGCTCTGCTGGCACCAAGGACCTGACTGGCTCACAGCTACATCTGCTCACCTCCTGTTTCTTTAGTTTATTTTCTTAATATTTTCCCACATTGAATCTTCTCTCTGTCCTGTCCTTGTCTCTACAATTCTGTCTCCACCTGTAATTTTACCCCTTTTTCTTATTATTTTTCTTACAGGCTCTCACACAGCTTTTTCTTAGAACTTAACAATTTTCTCAGACATCTGAGCCCAAGCTGGGCTATGTTTGAGCAGGACTTTGGGTCCCTGGAAGACTCACAGCTGAATGGGGTAGTTCAGAAAGAAGTTCCAGGGCAGACACAGCCGGGGGGTTTACAGTGTACAGAGAAATCAATACCACGGGAGTAAAATTGTCATTTTGGCACAAGTGTTTGCATCCAGGTCAAGCCAGAAATAAAAATATCTCAAGTGTTGCATTGGAGGGGAAAAAAAAAAAAAAAACCCGACCAAAAATGAACCAAGCAAAAACAAATCAACCAACACAACACACTACAAAATAAAAAACACACTCAGCATTTAAAATATCTAAACAATGCCTAGGCTCATATGTATTGCATATGTAATTGAGCTTCAAATTTCAGCATTTATTAAGTTATGAAACTTACTTGCTCAAACAATGTGCCACAAAGGACTGATACTCTCCTCACCAATCCTGGAAGACTTTTGCCTTTCGGCAGTTTCAGTACAATATCAGAGTTTACAATGTTATTTGTCACCTTACACTGATTGCTTATCACTGAAAAAATTATCTCAGACATTTTCTTGTACTTAATAAACCTAGATGTTAACAAAACAGTTAAATAGAAGGATTTTAGATAAGCATTTTTTACCCTTCCTTATGACCCCATCCTTGGTTGAAAATTGGTTAAATCTTTGGAGCATCTGTTTGGATTTGTTAGAAATGGTATTTTTCTTCTCTTGTGATTTAATCTTTGCTTTAATCTTTAGCATTCCTCTGCCCTTTTGCCCTGTAAACCCACTTACCAGTGCACAGCAAAGCTCTTGGGGTACCTCACATGCTGTGTGATAAATCCCAATTGTTAGTATGTAGGCAGGATATTTTGGTTCAACTTGGACAAAGCAAGTCTAATTCTGTGCCTTAATACATTCTTATATCAGGGGAGTTTTTTGTTCATTTGGTTAGAACATGGTATTGGTAATGCCATGGTTGTGGGTTTGATCCCTGTATGGCCCATTCACTTAAGAACTGGACTCAAGGATCCTTGTGGGTCCCTTCCAACTCAAAATATCCTGTGATTCTGTGAAGTGTTTCATGAAGTTACACCAGAAAAAAAAAAAAAGTCGTTATTTTCTACAATTAAAATCTGAATGATCTGAAGACTGAAATACAGAAAACAAATCCAAAGCTAGAAAATAAATACATACCATCTGAAAAAATAAATTATGTGTTCTTGAACTAGCTTATCCTATCTCTTCATCAGCTTCTTGGAGTGTTTTCAGAAAGCAGGAATAACCTTTTTCATCATGTTAACTGCACACACAGGTTCTGTGATGCAAAGTTAAATGAGTTTACCCACTGTAAGATACACAGCTTGGGATGTGTAATTACTTTGGTGGCAGCCAACCTGAAATCCAAGTACAAACCTGCTTCTGGCAGTCCTAAGAAATTACAAAGTCTAAGACATCAAGATACATCTCAGGGTTCTTTCAGAATCAATAATCGGTTAAGAAAGGATGTAAATATAACAAGAGTCAGAAATTTGGCTTTACAGCAGAAATTGTCTTCCATTTATTTTCAACTTGAAGCTCAGAGCTTAAAAGCAAGGAGAAATATTTTCTTCTGTAAGACTAATTGGCCTCTGAAAAAGTTACATTGACAAAAACAACAGAAACACTTCAGAGATTCAGAATAACAACATACCTTTTGGAAAGCTACCCTGTCTGTGTGCTTTAATACATAATTGATGAGACTGCTCTTATGTTCAACACATGCTCATGAGTTCTCCTAAATCTCAGCAGCAATTTATTTTAGCCTCTGTCATATTACTTGTTCAATAACATGAGAGATTTCATTTTTTTATCGTATTAGCAGCCCTTTCAGAACAAACATTTTAAAAATATATGTAATTATTTCCCAAAATGCCTGTAATTTGCTCTGATTCTCCCTGTGACCACTGCATGAGTGAATTAAAATTATATATCACAGCCCTACTTGCAAACCTACAATTAGTATTTCAATTTTTAAAATAGTCTAGAGAGAGGCTTTTCATAACTCAAATTTATTACCTCCGCTACAGAAGGATGGAAATGTGAAGCCTTGCTGGTCATCATTAGACAGCAAATCTCTTCAAATCACACACTGAAGTATGCTTCTAATTAGTTGTGGGGTCACAGCTTCCCAGAGAGTAGGGGCTATCTGGATCTTGCTTCCATATGGTTTATGAAAACAAAGGAGGAAATACCATCTCATTTTTTGTTGCTCTGGAAATTCAGAAACACTGAAGTTTATATTAACATTGCTAAGCTATCACCTAAAATGTCCCAAGAGGCAAAATCAACCAGTCAACCTCCCCTTGCTATTATGCCATATATTTTGAGAGGAGAAAGTCAGGCTTTGCACCTCACGGTAAGGCAGAAAACAAAGTGATTTGTTTTCGGCTTACTTAGGTAACTTCATTTGCGTGATGGTGAGCAGCACTGAAATACTATTGATAAGTCATACTTGCTTAGCTCTTCTTTAATCAAAAAAAGCTCTTTAATAGCAAGACTTCAGTTGCTGAAAAGGATAGCAATGATTTCCAAATTGCAAGCAGATGAAAACAACTGCAAAACAAGTCTTCACAATGTTGCGTTTTACAGATGCAGTTGATAACTTCTGAGTTTGAGACTATAATACTGCACAGATACCACACTTAACACAACAAAGGAACTAAAATTTCCCTAGAGAAAGAAGTAAAAAAACTACTAATATTTTTTTAACAAACTGTTATAATTCTTAACCAACATGTCCCTAGCACATGACCCAAGCGAAAGAAAATAATTCACCTGTGTTACTGCAAACTCTGATATCTCATTACATATTCAAGCTGGGTTAAAACAATAAGTTTGCATATTGTACCTCCTAACTTTTACAGGACAAAACCCAGGTCAATTTGCAAAGAAAATATGTTCCTGTCTTTTACCCAATACAGTAATTCACAAGCATTGGCAAAGACAGGAAAAGACAGTTTGGAGGCTAGCTGTTTTTCAAGCATAACCTTTCTAAAGTTCTGTTGGGATTTTTCCCCCATTAACCTCTAATTTTTCCTAGAGTCACCATTTCCTATCTAGAGAAAGCAGCAGAAGACAGGAAATACTTTTTTTTTTCCTGTTAACAGGCCTTTCTCAACACTGATCACTCCACTTCTACAGATTCCTGAGGCTGGCACAGCTGGAAACGCCAACACTGAGAACACAGAAATAAAAAGAATTCAAATTTGCGAATGTATCACCCATGTTCATCTCCTGCCTTGCCTCTGGGGAAGACCTACAGGACTCTGAAAGAGGATCAGCAACAGCCAATATGCAACCAGCTACTGCCTATGGCAGCCCAAAAACACCACTTCCTTATCAAAGACATTTTTCTACTGGGTTTAAATTGTTGACATACTAGACTTTCACAGCAGTTACTCACTTCCCAAGGCATCAGTTCAATTTTAAAGATTGGGTTTTTTCTATTTTCTACTGACAACATAACTGAAAACAAAATAACTTTTCTTTTTAATTTTACAGTCACTCAGACTTAAATAGCTTTTCCTTTGTTTCTGCAATGACGTCAACATGTTTCACTTTTACATGCTTACAATTATTTATATGACAAAGCCCTTCATAGTGTTAATTTTCTCTCATTTTGTAAAAACCAATTGTGCTGACAATGTTCCATTCCTGAAATTTTTAGTACAGGCATTTTAATGACATGTTCATAATTTTATGAGTGTCACAGCTGGCAGCAGATCACACAAATGACATGGAAAACCAGGAATTCTTGTCTATTTTTTCAGCTCAGTTTTAACCATCTCACTAGAAGCTCCGGGAACAGACCCAACTCTTACTTTGGTTCGTAAACCTGCATCTCATATTTTATCTTGCCAGGAACAAAATGCCAACGATTCAGGCAGAAGCTCTCAATAGTGAACACATTCCCTATTTCTACTGACTGTTTGGAAAAAAAAAAAAACAAAAAAACCAAAACCCAACCAAACTACTTTAAGAGCACCATAGAAATGCAGAATATCAAGATGAGAGGAAGTTAAGCCCCACCAATACAGTCAATAGGCTCTGGAATTTAATCCATGATGTCTTCCATGAGTGGCAGAGTGAATAATTGCAGGTACCCTTCTATAGTCAAAAACATCATTTGTAGATTCATTTTAGCCTTCACTGGAATAACACAGCAAGTAAATCTCCATCAAGTCACTCAGCAATCCCTTCCATCTTTTTTAGCCCTCACAGCCCCAGGTGAAAGAAATAATTTAACAACAAAGCACTCCGTCTGACTGGGAAATCATTGCCTCATTGATTTTTTTATCACTTCATAATATCACACCAATATTTCTTAAAGAAAATTTACTAAGCCTTGGAATGGCAGAATGCACTGAGCTCAGCCAGGTGTGCAATTCTATTGACATCTCGTGTGTTTGAGGTTCAGATTAGAGAGAGTTATTTTTCTAAATAAGATAACCTCTCACAGAAAATAATTATGATTTCATTTTGTGAGCCTCACATCTTACATGTGTCGTTTCAGTTAGTGATCTATGTATCTTTTATACATTACGCACTGCCCAGCCCTGTTCCAGTGGCAACAGGTTTCCTAGGCTTTTTAAGCCTGAGCTAGCAGCTTAAACAGGTATGGAGAAGAAAAAGTCAGCTTTATTTTGAAAAGTGAATCACCACACCCTCTTACAGCTTTGCTTTTCCCCTCTTCAGGCACCACAACTCAGGATTCATGCAAGTAGTATTTTGCTTAGTAATGCCTGCTAGATCTCTCAAAGGAAATTTTCACTCAGAAGCCACTGAGCAGAGGAAAACTCAGGCTAAATAGGATCAAAATGTACCCTAATCAACTTCAAGAGAGCTAGTTCTCTTGTTATCAGAGAGCTAGTTATCAGGAATTAAATGACACCTTCTCTCCCATTTTTAAAATCATTAGAAGGCATTCAGCCACAGCTGGCTAACAGGCTACTTCCAAGCACAATGGGAACTTCTTACTGCCCTGTACTGTCAAAGAAACTTCCAAAAGACAGCTTTCTAAGAAGTTTGAATGATTGTCCTTCATCTCAGGTCTTTTAACAGATTTGTTAAGAGCTCATCATTTTTATCACTTTGTTCTTAGTTAAGACAGTCTGTGCTACCAGAACAAGTAAGAGTGGAAAGTTTGGATCTATAGCTAAACTACTCCCTGCTGGAAAATATTATGTTCTAATTCACTGTCTCCATTTCTGCTAATAGGAATTTATTTCTTTGACTGTAAACCTCCAACGAAGAAAAGAAATCCAAAAGAAAGTACCACATGAACAAAATGTCATGAAAACCTACTACAGAAGGTCCCCAAATTGTCCTTACTTAATTATTAGAAACACCAATAAAAATCCATGATGAATTCCAACATTTTTTCATTTACTTATAAATTCAGACAAATGCACGTCTCTGTCTATCTGAAGTTATTATATTATATTCCTCCTCTAAACTTCCATGCCAGCTAACAAGGTTGAAGCACTTGTACACAGCTAAATTAGTTTAAAATACACAAACACATAGAACAGTTAGGAAGATGCCCCTTTGAAAAAGCAGATGGAAGCTTTAAATTATTTATAAACAATAAAAGTTTAGTCAAAAACTTGACTGTATTAATTTAAGGAATGCGTTCCCACAACAATGATTAACTTTCAGATTGCTCCCAGTAAGCCAAATAAATTACATTTTGGACACTTATTAGAATAGTTTCTACAAAAGATTACTGTTCCTTTAGAATAACTCATTTGTAATTGTTATTATCATCCCTCTAATACAAAATTGCCAGTCTCTTGACCATTCTCCTCCCTAAATCTCTAAGGTTTCCCTGAAAATTCAACATTATAATCCATTTACTTGAAGTGGATTTTTCTGTTCAAGGTCTGTCCAAAAGCTTCTGAAAATAAGCTCCAAAAACAAATGCTATGTAAGCCCTCTAATAAAATCATACTTCGATGTTCTCATGACAGTATGGACGCATTGTATTTAAATTTAACCTACTGAGTATCCAGTAAGGTTTACCAAAGTAAATAAGCACCATCTTGATGTGTTAATTGCAAACTACCCTTCCTTTCTTGTAAAATTAATGCAAGTGAAAGGCTCGGTGGCTCCTCTCTCTCACCTTACCTTGATAGAAAGCAATTTGCCTCATGTTTCTGGGCCTGATAAACATCTAATAATGGAAACGCTCATTTGTTCTGAGCTGTTTTTTTAACAGGGAAGGAGTACATACAACCAGCCCAATTAGAATGAAAAGCCTGTGTTAAAATCTCAATACCAGTGTAACATTAATAACAAGCACATACAACACACAGAGCAGCAGTTCCCATGGCAACCATACATCTCACTGCACATCCAATAAAGCAGGACCTTTCTTTGCATGGGTGCCAAAAGCACACATAACATGCCAATCACTTATATATGATATACACGTCCTCTAGCACATTGGTATGGAACTTGCTAACTATATTTCATGCCATAGCTGTTCTCTCCCCCATGACCAGTGGAAAAAAGCCGCTAAGGAAAAGTGTTTATCACGTTATACACCATTTCTCAACTATTTTGACACGCCTGTCATGATTCTGTGACCTTCAAACCTCCAACACTCTTTAAACATCCCCTGATGCTTGTTAAAAGGGTCAGAGTCAAGATTTCAGAGTAGCTGCTATTACTGCATGCCCTGTCCTCTTTGCAAATGCAACTTCATGATTCACTTACATAATTTTTGCTTCCTAAGACTCTCCCTGCTTTCTCTTCTTAACTTTTTTTTTCCCTTGACAACACAGTATTTCAATTAGTATTTGATCAAAAACTTAAACCAGTCAAGTTTATTCAACTCCTGGGAAAAGAACTCTTTAGTATTGACACTCTACCCTCATTTCACTGCTAAATTTTTGCTTTCTGTGTAGCTGTCAACCCTTCCCAATGCCCTTTCCAGTCTGTTATGTGCATGTGTCCTGTTGAGCAATACTAAAATAGTTTAATGACTCGAAAGAAGTCTTTGAACATGTGCTGAGGTCTGCAGTACCCTTACTGACCTAGTCCATGCTCAGCCACACAGATGGACTAGTACATCCTGGATGACCAACAAATCCCAAGCATTGCACAACTTCAGTCTAGATGTTCACTCAAAACCACACACCACACACGTTCATCACAACTCTCCTGTCTACAAGCCCAAACCAGAATTTAGGAGTAAAGTACTTTAGACTTGTCAAGAATACAAAAGGTGAGACCATCAGAAA
Organism: Brachypodius melanocephalos; assembly: GCA_013398615.1. Lineage (NCBI taxonomy): Eukaryota > Metazoa > Chordata > Aves > Passeriformes > Pycnonotidae > Brachypodius > Brachypodius melanocephalos. The sequence goes on from VZSR01000931.1 coordinate 2,430,884, forward strand.
ATAAACAGCTACAAAACCAGCAGAACATTTTCCTCCATAAGTATAAAGTCAAACAAGTTGATTCCCATGGGCAAAACCTCAAAACTTATTCCATCCACTGGCCTGAAAACAAACAGCACTAACATTTGAGATAACCACATGCTGTGGATCTTCGCACCTCTGCGCACTCATTAATGCGGTGTCAAAAAGCATTCAGATACAGAACTATGACTAACCTTCTATGGGATTAAAAACAAGTATGTGGCCAATTTTTGACTTTTCAAACTGCTTATTGTTAAAAATAATAGCCTCAAGTCAATAGAGATGGAAGAAATCTTTTAGGAGAAATTTTTGACAGAATTAGATAAAAAACAGTGCAAATCATCTCTCCTAACATCTGTGCCCTCAAGAAGTTGAAAATGACAATTTATAAATCAAATGATATTACACAAAACTCAAACAAAAAAGAAAGAAGGAATAAAAAGTACATGGAAGTGATCTTTGCTCAAAGAAAGTCAGGAATGAATTGTGCAAGTTCTCACCACAAAATATACTGATAACAAAATTTTTCCTGGGTTTCTGAAAGGAAAAACAAAGAAAAATTATTCTAAACAAGGGAAAGTAACAGAATTAGGAAATCAGACTTTGAGAAAAGCAAAGATAAATTTCTCCATTTACTATTCAGGAGCTTCAGATATGGCACATAAAAGATAACATAGATATAATGCAGTTGTACCCAAAATTTAACTGTATTTCTAGTATAGCAGAGTACGTAGACTAGGAATATATTAACAGATATAACCAAAATGCTGCATAAAAGAAACATGAAAGAACACTCAGATGCAGATTTTTACCCTCATTATACTTACATTTTTTTGTAAGCCTTTCTCCCAATCTCCTTTTTTTAAAATTTCATTAATTTCTTTCTCACCATTCTCTGTGTAATTTTCCCAATTTTCTGACCACTTTTCCCTTTCTGTACATGTTATTTGTTTACCTTCTCCAACATTAACCAGGTAAAAACACTTGGAAAATAAACAATGATACAAGATGTTCCTTCAGTGAATGTCATAGGAGGATTATAAAGCTGTTCTCTAAATTCAATTAAACTTAACAACATTCCTCTGTCTGCTGCAAAAGATTACACTAACAAGCTTAAATACGGAAAAATTGAAACCTAGACAAGAAAGAATCTGTTCATGGCTCCCAAAACAGAAAAAAAACCCACGGTTGATGTGTTGATTTGGGCTGCTGATGCCTCAGACTTTCCGTAATTTTTTCTTTTTGCAAATTCACTGCTTCCTTCCCTCCTACACACTCTGCTGAGCACCAGAATTCTTGTAATATGTTGTAATATAACAGGCGTGGAGAATGCTACAGAATTCTAGACTACAAACCCAAGAACCAATACACTGCCACAGCTAATTCTGGGTTAAAGAGTCCCAATTCAGTCAGAGATTGACAAACTACAGGGGATGACCAACATATGTTAAAGATACTGCTCTCAAAGAAGGAGAGTTGCCAGAAGGCCCTTCAGGGGTGGGATACAGGAGGAAGAACTCAATAAGGAAACCTCTGCTCCCTGTTTCACACTCAGTCTCACCAGCACAGTCACAATGACCCCAACAACAGCTCGGCTGGCATGTAACAATATAAAAAGCTGAGAACTGACCATTACAGAAACAATCAGAAGTGAAAAGAAGATGTCCCACAGCTTCAAACACATTTAACCCAAGCATTGGATCTGGGAATTTCTCCATATTCTGTTTTAGTTTATGTTCTATTAATTTAGATGTTTTAAAAAAAGTGCTTAAAAACTCCAGCTTCAGCAACTTAGCATGCACCTTTGGATCAACTGAGTGGCAAATTTTCAGACAGGAAAGTGAAGGGCTAATAAATCTATGCAAACTGATGAAGAGTTAGGGAAATCATTATGAGCTTCACTGTGAAACTTCCAATAAATACTCAGAGATGCTCACCTCATAAATCACATGAACTAGATCTTATTAAAAGGGAACTTTACACATAAACAGTATTGACACTTGCTTAGAAGAAACTCACAAGGACTACAATCAGATAGACATGTCTCCTAAAATGACATTAGCTGACAAAAAAAGAAAAAAAAATCCAAATTTTCTAAAAATTGATTTAAAAGGAGGAAAAAACCCTAAAGCTTTCTACACTGTGGCAAAACACAATTATTTACCTATCTGAATATTCTAATATTATTCTGCAAAACTAAAAAACAATTTTGTCTTATCCAGGAAACACAAAGGACTCATGATAGAACGACGACTGAACCCACGAGTGATGTCAAAAATCGGAACTGCTATGTCTTCTTTCACTGACCTTTGTGTTCTCTTGCCATGTCTCATACCATCTTGATTAATGTCACTCATAACTGGAGGAAGGAGCCACATCTATAAGCAAGAGTCATATCTTGTAAGGACAGTTAGGTTTGACTTTCAAGCAAAAGTAAAATGGAGCTTTGCTTTTTCTGTCTAATTAGCCCATTGATTTTCCAGGAAATACCATTCATCTTGTTCCATCCTGTCTGTGTCCTCTTAGCCAGAAAAGTAATTAAAAAGCCAGTTCCCTCAGGAACTGGTAAAACTAAATGAAACATGGGATCTCACAACACAGGACATTTCCCAAAGCTAGCAGAGAGCAGAGATGTTAAATCTTTTTGATGCTCTGAATATGATGGACCCAATTAATTCCTAAGGTAGCTGTGTGGAAGTCACGGTAATTTGCCCCAAGGGTAGACTTACAGAAGATATAGCACTGTCACAGTGTTTATGATTTCCTGAACTGCAAACCAGTGGCTGACATACTGCAGGTTTAAAGTCCTGAAACTTTTAGAAATGGGTATTGTTGCTCTGGAAGAAGGAAACAGTACTTCCTACTCCAATAAAAATGTCACTGCTATGGCTTCCGACAAGAGTATTTCATATATTTAACTATAACAATGCAAAATCTGAAGTTGCTCAGTCTTTACTGAGATGTTTAAAATTCCTTAACAGAAGTAAGAATAGACAGGAGCACAGATAAAGAATTAGCATTAATACTATGAAAATTATGGGAAACGGGGAAAGAAAAGAAGCTGCCTAAATTAATATTTTAAGTGTTCAGTTAAATTAAAAGTGAGATGGTACCTGAAGTGAAAGACCAAGCTAAAGTAAGAGTTTATGTAGCTCATGTTCACTACCGACTGTCAATTTTGTAAGGTCCATGTTTTCTGGGATCCAATTGATATTTCCTTGCAAGGCTTGCTGCTTAAAAATTAGGATTTTGTTGCTAAATATTAATGCATTCAGGGACAGGAAAAGTGAACTTGCTGTTGCAAAAAATATTGCCCCAGTAATACATGTGACAGCTTTATATTATTTTCAGCATTTTTCTGTATTCCTTTCCTAATGTTGCCTACTTTTTTTATGATTCCTGAACACTAAAGAGATATTTTTATGGAATTCATGATAATGATGGAGAATGCAGCAGGTCTCTGACTAGCTACCTTTGATTACACCTTCTAAATGCATCAATTTTTTGACTATTATTTTTGAGCTATTCAAATTAAATCAGTAAAACAACTTCATTTTCAGATGTTACAGCTCCTTCCCCAAATTTCTGTTCCCTTATCAGTATTCAAGGTACAGTCTGAATGAAAAAGACTGTTTTCAATATTTTTTTTCCCAGATGGAAACTTTAAGCAGCTCTGAAAAATACAGTGATAATTATGTTTTTCAACCCTCAGAAGTTGAATAATTAAAGAAATCTTGAGTTATGAAGGGACAAAAATGCTCCAGCTAAATATCATTCCAACACCTTTACCTGTAGGGTTCAACTGTAGTACCTAGCACATCTCACTTTCACTTCTCACTGTATTACAGCTCCCTACAGCTGATTTTTAGTAAAATGATACACACTGCAATTAGATACCCAAGTTCAAGTGTGTTTTCTGATGCTCTGCCTTCTCTCCATCGATACAAGCTGCTTGCTCATCTAGAGACTAGAGATATTTAATGCCACAGCCTTGCCAGTTTGCACCAAGATTTCTGAGCATATTTTTGTATTGTCATCAGAGGATACGCTAAATTTGTGCCAGGCATGAACTACATGCACACTACACAGGTAATACACTGCAGAGCAGATGTTTCCATCTGCTTCCTCGTGTGTTCCAACAAAACTTCAATCAGTGTAACCAAGAGGGAGCACACAGAATTACGGTCCCACTCAACATTCAGCCCTCTTCAGGGATCCAAAAGTAAGAATGAACATAGATTGACTAATTTATAACACTCACAGTGCATGCTCTCAAGCTGGCATTGGCATTCTAAGACAATAACATATAAGTTTCACATGAGCAGTGGTGTTATTATCAAAGACTGAGAGTATCAGTGAATAACAGACGGGCCAAGCATCCTCCTGGTAGCTAAAGGCCATTTGTGCAGAACCTGCAGCTTCTCATTCTGTAACTTTCTATATAGGATGCACACTACGTTTGGCACAGAGGCTTTTACAAGTCTAAGAAAATAAAACTGGTAATCTATGTGATTCTTAAAAGGAGTTAAAAGCATAGCTTTAGGTGCTACATCTGCTCTAAATTAGAAAAACAACTGAGTAACACTACAGGCACTGCCTAACAGCTTTTTTATGATCTAGAATAAATTATGAAAGCCAAAAAAATACCTGTACAGAATCTCTCTCAACCAGTAAAACACTGGTTTTACTAAGATAAGAGTTTTTCTTTAGTTATCTAGGTTAGAAGTCCCTCTTTCAAAAGAAAATATTTTAATGCAGTACAAACTGCCTGAATAGATGGCAGGCATCCTTGGACTGCATCCAGGGGCAGCAGGGGCATCTGGAAAAGTGGAAGTCAGAGACTATTAGTTATATCAGAGGATTTTAAAAATAAACTGACTTACAAATCTAAGTGGATTTTAATTTCAGCTTGCTATAAAGAAAGACAGCAGAGTCTTTCAGAACTGTGCAATTCATGTCAAATTCCATCTGCCTGAGATACATTAATTGGGTATTAGCCAATTGAAGAGCACGCAACACTTTAACCTCGTGTCAGTAATAGCCAAAGCAGGGTTCCTGTGCTTTGCCACTCAAAGTGCCTGCTAAGAAACAACTGCAAAGAACACAGATAATCTATGAACACACTGTTTTTCTCTTGCATGTGGCACATCCCTTAATGTGCCTACCAAGGGACAGAGCGAAACCTTGGCAGGATGAAAGGGCAGTGAGGAAAGTATAGGTCCAGGGAAGGAAACACAGAAGGAAAATTCTGGTCCCAGTGGTGTTATTTAATGCTGTTCTGTCTCTAATAGGATCGATTTATTTCACCTTAGTAAGTTTGCAAGACTGAAAGAGTTACAAATTCCTCCTTTCCTTGCTGCTCAGTCAGTAATATACACATGTATATTTTTCATTCCACTGGTTTTCAATTACACTTTGCTCTTTATCTTCTGAAACATTTCTTTTTCTGAAACCTGATCTAGACTATATAGCTTGAAATATTTTTCTATAATATGATTTGCTAACATAGTCTTTTCAACGGAGCTTTTTCATTGCTGCTGCTAAAAAAGAATATTTTGCCACAAAATTTTTTTCAGTCTGCTGTTGGACTGACCACCATAGAAAAGAAATTTCAAAATGAAGAAACTAGAAAGCTTCCAACACAAAGAATATTAAGTAATAGAGTTGAATATTTAGATATTATATGACAAGACATCTTAATGTCAGATTTACATAATCTGTCTGAAGATAAAGGTAAGTAAAAGTCATCTTTTATCAGATCTTTTTATTGACCTTCAAGCAATGATGTAGAAACAGTAAAAACTTCATGACACTATTAAAATGAAGGTGAGCTGAATGCATAAAACCTTGTGATAATCAGTTAATGCAAAAAACCATCCAGTCTCAGACTTCCTGGCAGTATTTACCTAAGCTTTTTTCCCCACGCCATTATATTTAGATTGTTGATGGTTGAATGCTTTTCTGAATAGCATCCCACATCTCTTGCTGGGCCCTAAAGCTCTAAGAATCAGGGCAAAGAATTACTCTTGGAGGAACTGTATGAATAAGTCTGCTTTGAACTATTTACTAGAGACATCAGTGGACTTTACTGCAGCCTAGGAGTGTTTTATCACTGGACATGTTTACAAAATTGCTGAACCTGGCAAAGTGAGATAACCTGATGGCAAAACCTCTCTATCAGCATTCTGCACCACCCCTAAAAGCACATGTTAGTCTGTAGGCTGTATGGCCATACATTTGTGCCCATAAATCTGATCTGTTCCAAGAGAAAAATAAATCTCCCTAACAAATTCTTCATCAAGGAAGGACTGAAGTTATGGGAAAGACAAATCTGCCTGCCAAATGGAATACAGTTTTTCCAGTGCAAACTTAATTTTATTTATACGTCTATAAATCCCATCCCAGAGGGAAATCTACCCAGCATTAGACTATTGCTGTCATGAAAAGTAACATCATAGACATACAAGAAGGTAAGAGGCATCAGCTCTGAGATGCTATCAGTACGACTGTCAGCTCAAGGAATTATTTTACTATAATAAAATAATAGTAGGTAAAAAACCAGCAGTGGAATATTATTTTGGACGGTCAGAACACAGGCTTAATTAGCCTAAGCTAAATTAATGAACCAAATACTAATTTTTGTTAAATATTGTTATATGTCAAATCTTTCCTCTTGGAAGACAACAAAACCAGGCATTTTCTTGTTGTGCTTATGGCAGTACATGGGGTGGAGCAGGAATGGCAGTCTCATCCTTCTTAGCTTTATCACACTTTTGCTCTAGTAAAACATCTGCTAAACCTGCAGCATAAAATACATACACTGGTAACATTTCATTGAACTCCTTAAGTTAAAAAGCTTATTGTTTATAAATAGTCTAAAATAGCATAAGCCACAAACTGATAACCAGTGAGCACTCAGTCTGGAAAACAACTACGACTCTTTCTTATCAGACATATTGTTACACTGAAAATACCTGGACTGGTCAATCCTGAAAACATGTTCCAGTATTACCATTACCACCTAATTCTGAAACAACAGGAGAATATTATCCACTCGTTATGGTGATAACACACAGTCTCTTGGGCTGCTTTTACATTCTTATACAGTATACCAAAGATCCATGGTCCCCTAGAGAGCTGTCCATGCAAAGTGACACTTAGGCCATACCCTCAGGTTTTCTGTGAAAAGCAACCCGTGTGCAACAGCAGCGGGGCAGGAATGGAGGCCCTGTGAACATAGCAGAATCAGGACAGTGCTGGATGCACAGCTGGACTCAGATCTGTGCAAAATAATTTGTAAAATGCTCTGAAATATATAGTACAAACATCTGCCAACTCATCTTTCTTTCAAGCAAATCTCCCATTGACATAGCTGCTTAACAAAAAAATCATCTGATAACTATATTAATTCCAAAGCAATTTATAAATACTTTTTAAGCCAATGCAGATATGTGAGATTAACTTGGAAGACCAAGAAGAAAAGTATAAAAGTGAAGTAACTTTGCTATCCATTATAGCTACATTTTATGAGTACTATAGATACAAGTAGGAATGGCAAAGCGTTCTTTCTTTGGATGAATGATAACATCTCTCTTAGCTAAACTTTGTGGGCTGAACAGTAATGCATTACTGTACAGTAATTCAGTCCAAACACAAATGCAGTATCTTTGTTTACTTTCTGATATCTATGGAGGTAAAATAAACAACCAGAAGACAAAAATCATGGTAACTCATTTCACCAAGGTCATAATCTGCTAGGGTTTTACCTATAAACCTGCTGTAGTCTGTAACATTAAGTACAATGGTGAGCTGACCTCAAATTAAACTGTGTAAACATCCAAAAATTGAGCTGATAAGCCAGACACAATGGCATTAAAGAGAGTGCTGACTAGCTCCTAGGTCCAGTGTAATGCACAAAGAATGAGAGTAAAAAATGCATTCATTCTATTGTTTTAATGTAGCAAAACTCGAAAATACAAAATTTAGTGTGATTGCATATGTGACATGGTGCGACTGGTTCAATTCAAGTGAAGCACAACAGAAACTGCAAATTACCCATTTCCCTGAAATTTAGGAAGTTTAGTTTTAGAGGCTGGTTCTTTTCCCTTGCCTGATTTTTCCAAGTGAATTAAAATTTGAAGAGAGAAAATTATAACCATGATTGAAGAACTTATTTTTCTGCTCCATTTGTGATTTCAAGGAGTTTTCAAAAAGTTTTTTTCCCCATGAGATTTCTGATCATTTTTTCAAGATTCAAAAGTCTCAGAAGAATGAAATTTAAGATGAAAAAAATCCCTTTATTATGTGATCGAGCATCAAAAACATTGTTGGTTTTGCACACATAGGAGTCGCCTACCGTTTTAGAGGAGAGGGATAAAGAAAGAAGTTTAAGGCTATAGAGTCCAAAGTCAGGTAAGAATTAAATCACAGAAAAATTGTCTTTGTATAGCATTTTTCTCCTCAAAAGGGCTGAGGAGGCAAGTGCATTACAAACAGTCTTTGCTCCAGCCATTCTGGAGAGCGGCATCATATCAAAGGTTGCCATCAAGGAGGAGGAAGGAGAACTAAATGAACCCTTCAGTGAACATGTTTTAAAGAGACGTAAACAATTTAGTTAGATTACTAAGTGTTAGTCGCTTAAGCCACTCACACTGATGCCTTTTTTGGGTCAATGGAAGGAAAAAGGAAGCTGGGAAGGTCTTGAGTTCACATTATTTAAAACAGGATGAATTACTGCTGGAATGTGTCTACCTTACCATTTATGTTTGAAGGGCCTAGGCAACTATATTGCATGTTAAATTTAACACAAAAACCTTTATCTGAATTGGTGAAGGGATATAGTTCCCTCCCAGCTGTTGTCACAGTAAGACAAAAGATGATGTTATTCTAAAGATGAGTCTGAGCAAAGAAAGTATTAACATCTGGTTTGCAACACACAGGCTTCAACTCTGTTAAGCAGAGAACCTCACTAGGTCACTGAAGTTCTCCTTACATGGCTAAATGACAGGAAACCTCTTTTACTGGCCTACTTTATAGAGAAGAATTTCACTCCCCAGAAAAGAATGGTAGGGGGGAAAAAGGAAAAATCCATCCAGAAATGCTGGAATTTGGAACCACATATCTGCCAGCCTGTAGCCATGAACCTACAATGTGAGGCTGGACAAAAATAGAAACTGAAAGCATCCAAACTGTGTTGACACTTTTAATTTGATCTGGTGCTGAGAATAGGCTGCTTTTGAAGGGGCTGTGTAATTTCCCATATAAAAGGATAGAAAATGAGCAAAATGAGAAGCGGGCTGTCCTTAATACATTTTTACTTCCAGGGTATGTTTCAGCCCTTGCAGACATTTAGAAATACCGTGTTTAAAGTGAAAATACTAAACAACAGTGTTCTCTACCAATTTAGCAATACCAAGAAAGAAATGAAAAAGCATCTCAAAACACACAGGGGATATAGGAAAATTAGGCTGAAAGGGTCACTGAGAACTAGATTGTAGGTTATAAACTAATCTTTGATGATTAAAATGCATCCTTTAACACAGGCAAGTAGATTATCATTATCTACTCTAGATTTTTCCTCTTATTGAGAAGTTCCATTCTTTGCAGCATATAATTAAATCTTTCCCACCAATGTCTCTTCATGTTTTGAGAGAGCTACTGTACATAATGCATGACTTCTATATGAAAAACTCATTACTAAAGTTCCATGGGATCCTTCCAACAATACAGAAGATTTGTTTTGCTTGTTTGTCTTTGGTCTCAGATGAATTTGGCACATTCTGATTGAACAACCCCATGTGGCCCCCTGGCTACTGAAAATCAGAAAAGAGCCCATTTATTACTGACTATATTATAATCTCTTAAGGACATCAAAGTGCATAAGTTTCTTAAGGTGAACTTTTGATAAAAGCTGACAGAGGTCACTTCCTGTTTATTTTGTGAAGTGATGTTACTTTAGCACTGACCTTGCAAACCCACTATACTAACAACATATGCTGAGAAGGAGCACATGCTTGACTAGTTTTTCTTATTTGATTTCTATCATGTTTCTTTTAAACTTCAGTAAGCCATGTGATGTAGTACATTGTTCCCATTTTCCCATTCTCATTCCCCTCAGTATCAGAATTCTTGCCAGTACCAGGCTCCTTCCATTTCCTTCCAAGTCACAGGTGCTGTTTACTCCACGGGAAAGCAGCAAGCAGAACTTCCCAGAATTTGTGGCTGCTGTGAGATGCCAGGTAAATCACTCAGGCTCCTCCCTGCCTCACACTCTTCACACCCACAAAATGCCAGTAATTCTCATTACCTGCTTCAAGGGCCACAGAGCTTAAGCAGATGTATGGGGGACGGCCTTTTGGTTCCAAGGACAAAATTACTTCTGCATCTTACATTGACATTTTGGTTGATTAGGAGGCTTTGTTGTACTGCTATCAAGAATATGCTTTAACGCAATTTTAATGCGAAATGTACCAATTTCGCTGTTATCTCATGGGTGAGGAGCATGCAACAGCTCCAGTTGCTGCTGTCCCTTAGCTTCAAAGAGCAATTTGGCTGGCAGCAGTTCATGGGAAAGAAGGGACAATAATCTTGAATGTGCATGAAACAGCTGCCTTTTCCAATACTTCCCAGAGGGGATGGAGCACATGATTTCTTGGACATACGCATGCTCCACTGACCCAACCAACAGCAGAGGTTCTTGTTACTAAGTTTAACATTTGCTTAAAATGCTAATTCTATGTTTTCTATAAATATTTTTTAAAAAACTTTAGGCACGTTTACATGTTTCCTGAGCATAAGAATATTTAAAAATTACTCTGCGAAAGAGTAAAGCAGAAGATCTTGATATGCTTTCATGCAAAAAAGCATAAGATCAGCAGATATGGAGCGGGGGGTGGGGATCACAGAAGGAGAAAATCTAAGGAAAAAACAACAGGTAAACAACACCAGAAAAATTGTATCATTCATGCTTTTTTTCCTAAACATGGAGAAACAAAGACATGCCAAAAATAAATTCTGCAGGCATTTCTTCAAAAGAAATGGACAGGGTATGGATTCTTCTGATTGTGTAAGTTACATTCAGGTTGACTGCTGTTTTGTGATATTAACTCAGAACTTACAGGAAACAAATATCTTGCATCCTCAAAATCAAACTAAGTGCTAGTCTTGCCTCTTGGCAAAACAATCACAATGCAATCTAAAGAAAAAATCATGCTGATTCATTGTCAGAATGATATGTCAGACTAAAATAGTTATTTTCTGGTATTGTGATGAGACAGGAATCTAATGTCTCCATCATTTTATAGAGTAGTGATAAGGTTTACTGGTAAGCTTCTACTGTGTTTACTGTAAAATTGTCAGTTTGTTCTTTTCTGGAGACAGCAAGGTTTTGTGTGTGATGCAAAGGCAGACATCCTTTGCCCAATAACTTATTGTATTTCACGTGTGTGAGTTTTTCTGTAAGAAATGGAATACACTATCAAGCTTTTTTCTCACTGCTGCAAGACAATGAAAATAGTTTTCACCGTGGGAACAAAACTGATAAAGATATCCTTTTTAAACTGCATTATCAAGTTTCAGACGCAATGCAAGGGCAGGAAGTTTTTAAATACCCCATGATTCCCAATGGCATTATTAAAATTTAAATTTCTTAAATTATTCTGCAGGAAGGTATACTAGTTTACATCATGGTCCTTTAAGCCATGGGATGCTTTAAAAAAGCAGTTAAAAGAAAAAAGAGCTTCAAGAGCCATGTGGAATTGTGTGGAGTAATTAATTATATTGTTTATAAGTTCACTTTCTTTGCATGACTGGCTCTATAGAGTTTGGCTAAGGCAGTTACAGCTGTATATCTCAAGTTAGTTCTTAATTTCCAAATGCATCACCTGCTTCTCCATTACTAAAATTTAGTACTGCTAATAAATTAGATCACAAACTCATTGGAGCAGGATTTACCTTATTATTTGTGTAAAATCTACACACAGTAATAGCACTACAATGAGAAAACACAATATTATCTATTCATCATGACCTGCTCAGAGTTATATTTTCTATGCAGAGTTTTATTTTCAAAGCTTCAAATGTTTCAAAGGTTAAATATGTATTAAGAAATAGAACTGAATGTGTTTGATAGCAGATGAAACAAGGTTCACTTACTCATCATGCAACAAAAAATGGACAGTATGCCAATTCCTAGTCAGAGAACTAGTCTGAGGCTTGGAGGTGGAACAGAACAATGATGAACAGCTGTACAGAATTGTAGCTGCAACTTTAAATTACTTTTAGTGTTTACTGATTACCAGGATCACCACCCAAATTACACAGAACCACTGAGCATTTTAAATCTATCTACATTCTGCTTGACAATTATTTCAATAATATTTCAATTTCACAAATTGTTATGTGAATTGAGAAATTTTTAATTCTAAACAGGGAGATAACTTTACTAATATGAAAATCTTGCAGCCGTAACAGGTGGCTCTCAAAGCTCTTTCCTTTCTCAATCTCAAAATGTGTTAAAAGTAAAGGTAAGTTTTGAAATGTCATCATTATTGTTTTTAGCAGCTTTCAGCAACAGGACAACTTGGAGGCAAAAATTAGGAGTCAGCATTGGTTTATATAAAGACAATAGCTATATCTGGAATATGGCCGAAAATAACCCATCATCACAAAGAAATCCCCCAAGAGAGAGGCACCCAGACACACAAGTATGGGATGGGAACCCAAGGAAATCCTGGCATTCTTCTCTCCAGCTTCCATCAGCTCAGAGAATGCACAGTAACATAAGGGCAGTGTAACACACCAGCAACTGATGCAAATCACACAAACACGGAACCAATTAGGTTGGCAAAGATCTCTGAGATCATCGAGCTGGATCACGAGTTACTCATTAAGTAGCTACGCAGGCAGTGTACACAGAGCCTCTGTGCTACAGGAGGAAATGTCTTCCTGCACTCCCCTCAAACCCTGCCAGACTCTGCAGAAAAGGAAAACAGTGGCCACCCTTCATCAAGTCAAGATGGGTCTCCCTGGATCTTGTCTGGATCACTCTGGACAAAAGGTAAATGGAATGAACTGGCCTGGCTGCATTCAATATGCAAAGGGAAGCTTCCTCAGTGCAGGTATTTCTAAGAGTTTTGCAGTCACCTCAAGCTGTTTTGAAGTTAGAACCACTAAAAAGCACCTGAAAAGGCAGACTAACAGATCTATTTACTTCAAAGCTTCTGAAGCTGAGTGCTCTAAAACTGTGCCATAAAGCTGAGCTCACCTCACCCTAGTACCCTCACAAGTTCTGATGTAAGTATGAGAAAGCATCAGAAGACACTTGGTGTCCTTAGAGGTGTTTTGCCAAGGTTCACAACGAGAATCCAACACAGTTTTCCTCCCCAGCAGAATGGTGTTATAGTCTTGATGTCCTCCAGACACATTATACTTGAATATTATTAACAGTTACTTGGGCTACAAGCAATTTTTCTGACTATTTATCAGTGATCAATAGCTAAAACAATATAAGGCACATCCACACATTTAGGTCCCTAAGTTGTTGGATATGATATTATTCTTAAGTCAGGTAACACAACTTTGGTATTGAGGTGACAGCTGAGCAAACAGAAGATTAACATGTGCAAGTGTTTAAAGCAACAAGACAAATAGGACAAAAAATGCTTCCTTTCTTCCAAAAATAAAAACATTTAAAGGACTCGTGTTAATATTTGTGTGTAAAATTTACAAGAGTACATTATGATTTGACTGTGGATTTCTTTTTAACAGAGTGAGAAGAGATGCAAATGGAGGAGAGGAGATGAGACAGGAGATGGAGAGTGAGATGGAGACAGAGTGAAAGGAGATGCAACATGAGATGGAGATCATCTACAACAAAGCCAAACCTTTAAATTACTGGTAATTTTTTTGAAAAAAAAAAATGTTTTAAAATCTAGAAGCACTTACTAGCACAGCCATGATATTAAAATTTTTAACTCCCTTTTCCAGTTGTCTTTCTTTGCCCTCATCAGTTCTATTTTCTTCAACTTTCCTCCTTTCAGAGGAGACTACTTTGAGGCCACTTATGCACCTGGACCACAAGGAACTGCTAAGAGCTCCTGCTGTGAGGAGTTTCAAATGGAGTCATTTAAATCTATGCATGTTAAAATAGGCCAGTGCTATTTAAAGTGACAAATTTAGCCCTTGATTCTGCACAAGAATTATGCATATCCCTAACTGGACACATGTGAATAGTCCTTTTGCTTGAATGTATTGAAAGGCTAAGAACAGCTTTCAATGGTTTAGGGCTTTAAATTCCATTTTCAAGTTTGTCTTACACACTTATTAAAAGACTTCATGGTTTTGGAAACAGAACTTAGGCTTGGTTGTCATTTCAGTGATATTTTCAGCAAACTGAAAATATATTGTACAGTACCCTCAATTCATTATTCATATCTACCAATGTAAAGGAATGAATTCTGCTGCAAGAAAATCAATGGCAGTTGTATGTTCAAAATGAATTCTGCCTTTTATTTTGTCATCTATGCTCATAATTTTCAGGCTTTGGGCATTCACTTAAGAAAAACTTGGCAGTTGTCTGACAAGTAAGGCTGTGTACTGAGGTTCACAATTAATAAGACATTTTAATTAAACACACTGTGGAAGTCCCAAAATGTAACATTCAAAAAGTAATTAAATGATGCAGGGAAAAATGAAATGCTTGTGTATATGTGTGTGGATATATGATTAAGCTCTTAGAAACATCATACTGGCAAAGATCTAGGATGTCTCGGGCATTTCTGGGCCCAGTGAAACAAAAAAGACTTAACACTTCTGCACTTGAATGCAGTCTTGGCTATGTCAGTTTGAGTATGGATTCCCTGTTTATAGATTAAACACAAGACAAAGCAAAAACTTAGAAAGACACATAAGGTCTATTTACTCAGTGCACTGACTGTGATGTGAAAAGATGTACGGTATCAGAAAACTGATACCTCCCTTCAGCACAGCCCAGCACTTTTGGAAGTCAGGTTGAGAAGTATCAAGGGCAAACATCATGTACAAGTAGTCTTCTACACTTGGAGACTTAAACAATTTCACATGACAGATGAAGACGAAGCATCAGATTCTGCAGCATTTATGTTTGAATATTTCTTTATATCTCAACAGGTTTTGTGATGCACCCAGAAACTGGAAATTGAAATCAATGGCATTACATTATCCAAAAAACCTGATAAACCTCCAGAAACTTGATAAACCTGAAATACTGACTTCCAGACTGTATATGCATTCTGGCACTCTTCACTCTACAAGTAATTATTTTTAAAAAGCTTACAGCAAGGAGAGATTATACTACTTTGCTATGCACAAGATGAGCAGTGACACCTCATTTTCACCAAAAAAACCACAACCCACAAAAGATTTAAAATAAGTTTAAAATTTTTATCAAAACAAATAATGCTGCCATAGTGAGTCAATCCACTGGAAATTCTTTTCAACTTCCAGTTGTCTTTTTGCTGCATTATGAAGGTCAAATCTTCTTCAATGCTGCAGCAAACCATACTGTAAAAATGACAATGTGAAGGCTAAAACGTATCAAGCATTTGCCATGCCAATGCGTCCCTGATGAAAATCCCTTCCACTTCATGAACTGGACAAGCTGTATGCTTCATTAAATCACAGACAGCACACTCATTAAAGATCAATGGCATCTTCCAAATGCATTTTGTTTTGCTTTAGTCCTAACATATGGTCATAATAATGCATCTAACAGTAAGCCTGAGCACTGATTTTTAATGGAAAATAATGTTCAGACCGGCCCATGTAATTTGCTTTTATGTTTCTGACCTTGTTCTGAAATGAATCCCCATCGTTCCCAAACATTCTCATTACAGGTTCTCAGTTCTCTTGCCAAGAAAGGCAGATGCCATGTTTGTAACTTACAACGTCTCTGTTCAAATCATACCCCTCCATCTAATGCTGGGCTATGTTTTGCCTTCCTAGGTGCACACCAACTCCCAAAGAAGAAAAAACAGAGTTCCAAAGCAATCCCTGCCAACCAAAGCTAGTGATAGCAAGGCAGATATCCCTCACAGAGGCATGCCATGCTCCTGTCTAGCATGAGAAATGTTGTCATTGCAGACATACTACATCAGCCTATTTTACCATCTGTGTAGGAGCTCCATGAGCCCAGAAATTATCACAGTGAAGAGTGATCAAAGGTTTGGCAACTATACTGACATATTTCATTTTTCAGTGGAGGAGAAAAAAAAAAAGTCCCGCCACATTTGCTACTAAGGCTCTGCAAAGGATGAATTCATACATTAGAGTTTTCCTCCAACTGATTTGGTCTAAAAGAAAAAAAAAATTCTCAGCTTAGACTTTTGCCTTTGTTTCCATCACCTTTGCTAATTATATATAAAGGCAAACAGGAGATGTCAAGTCCTGATTGGAGCTTAACAAAGTGACATGAAACAAACCCCACCAAAATTAAGAGCTGCTTTTTTTGTCATTCCCTAAGACACTTCAAAAACCTTTAATAAACTGAGTTTTTCAGTCCTCTTTTCCCAAAATCTAACCTGACTTCTTGCTTTAACCAGTCAATACAAGTAGCAGCAAGTAGTCCTGTAGGTCTTCCTTTATTACATATTTTCCAAACCCCTTACATTAACTAGAAACTTGAAACACAGCAATGCCTCCTGCTTTGCATACTGAAAGCAAAAGTCAACTCTTGTTCCTCCGCACACCAGCACTTGTTCAAAAACTGGGGCACTGGCACAGCACAAAAAGGAATGGAGTTCTTATACCCTGATTTATGGAATCTTACTCCTAAACTGCAGCCCAATCCTAGTTTTCATCATTGCTGAAGGCATCTTATAATTTTACAAAAGCACACACCGAAACTACTGTTTCATCAGTACTGTTTCACCTGGGATCAAAAATAATTTTTGCTCTGCAAGCCTAAAGAAAGCTAATAACCAGAGGTCCTCAGCAGCAGTTTTCTCAAACCAGCCCTAACCCTTGTTTTAGTTAAAGTCTAATGATGCAGGTGAATATGAGAACCAAAGCATCCTTCAGATGCTAACCACCATCTTAATCCCAGTAAGTTTGCAATGTTCTTCAATAGATCTGTCCAGCATCTGAATTCCCAAATTCAATTTCTAATCCTAATTTTAAGTATAATAATCCAGCAATAGAATTGTTAAAAAAACTCAGCAGTCCTTTGACGAAGAGCATAATCTCTCTGCTGTTGATTTTTTAATATAACAGGCAGGTGCAAAGAGTAAAAAGCCAAGAAGTGACTCCATCTTTCTCCTTTCAACAGATTTCTAAGAGTGCTTTCATAACATAATGTCACTAAGAGCATTATAAGAAATGCATAAAATGAAGATTAAACCTGCTCAAAATTTCCACAGTATTTTAATTAGCTAAATGACTTTTCTTCCTGATTTTTCTTTCTACAAGGTACATGCCCATATTTAACTTTTTATTACATATCATTAACATTCAAAACTGGAAATTAAGTTTCTATCAAAGCCAAATGAATTAACACTAATTCAAGGAAGAGAAATTTTCAATTAAACTTCAATACTTCATTTTTACAGTTTGATTTCAAGCTTACATGTCTCCATAGCACAAAACAGACAGGATATATTTAATCACTTTATGCTTTTATGATGAACTAATATTTGAGTAGAAAAATCATTCAGCTGTATATTTAAGTCCAAACTCAGACTGCTTGGACTGTGTGCAATTCACATATGGGAAATGGCAAAATATCATATTTTGCTCAGTTTTCAGGTTTGCATAAAAAATTTTGTTTCTTCTATCTGTATCCTAGCTGCCACTTTTCACATACAGATGTCTTTTTAGCAGTTATCATTAGTTTGCAAGGCAGTTTGGATTTGGGGGAGTTATAAGGCACTCACCATGCTTAACTTATCACATTTTGTAAAGTTTCTTCCTGACAAGAGCTCTTTTGTGGTCTCAGTATCTTATTTTTTGATCTTCCCCTAATTTGTACTTGCTTCCCTAGCCCTTCAGCTGTCTAGGGGGTTTTTTAAGTGGTTGCAGCCACTGATTATTGTGACATTCCTTTACATTCTCCTTCAGCTAAGGCTCAGCTCCATTCACTTTGTTGCCTTATTTAAAGATTCACATTTTGTTAGCCTTATTTAAAGATGCACTTGTTTTAGACCTTAGAGTGGTCTACCTGCTGAGTTAATAGTTATTATTACCTTAAAGAGGAAAGTGTATTTTGAAAGAAATGGAAAACATGGGTTAGTGGAAAAGCTTTTATATCAGCAATTAGGTAACAACTGAATTAAAGTGACAGATCTGCAACTAAACTAAAGTGTTTCCTAAAAATTACACTTCTGAGAGCATCAAGGCAGCACAATTACTTAACTTGCCATAAAGGAATGTAATTCCTCTAGGAATGAACAATACTGTAGCAACCCAAAGTCCACGCACTTCATTACTTTAGAAGAGCTCAGAAGACACATTTCCCCCTCACACTTTCATATTAATTTAACAAAAGACGTACTTGGTAAATGTAAATGTGTTTCTTTTATTAACTGTTAAGTAAGATATTGGTGAAGACAGCCATGAAGCCAATTCTTCAGCTCAACAAGAGGAAACACAACTGAAGAAAAATCAAAGACAACTATTGCTGAAACACCCTCATTCTGAGACAGAAGTTGTTAAGGAGAGTGTTTAACTTGGATCAGTTTATAAAGAAGTACTGACAGCAGCTGGGTGTCTGTGAGATGATTGGTACACACGAGATATCCAGCACTGGCTGCACACGGCTGCTACAACACAACGGAATCCAGGGCAACCTTTCAGTCATAATTACTCAAACTATTTCTGTGCTTCAAATTGAGCACGCATTTAGTTACTGCTGCTGTACCAGACTCAAGAGTTGTGAACTGCCCTGTGCCCACCTGGGATTAAAGGCACACCCTAATTGCAAAATATACCAGTGCCAGTGGTAAAAAGTGCTTTTGCTCTATTCGCAGATTGAGTAAATGGCATATGTATAATTTCCCTGCAATCAATGGAAATCACAGATTTCCATACCACATGGTAAATGCTGAGGCTGATTACTGTTATATTTAATTTATAGTGTTCACTCTGAGCCAAGTGGGGCTCGAACATTACATGAAGATTTACATCTAAAGTTTTCTGTTTTTTTTTTTTTCTTTAGGAAAAAACAAGTGTAGATGGTATCAGAAACAAATTTTCATATACAAGACACACAGTAACTGCTTAGAAAATTATATGTATTTTAAAACCATTTGAATGCTTCTATTTGAAAGTATTTCAATAGAAAGCTTTGTCTTTCCTTTTGCAGATTTCTCCTAAGCAATGATAAAATAATTTAGTAACACTTTTAACCCCATTTATTTCTAGATGTCTCCGGAAATAGTTTCCTATCCTTCTCAGAGTTCAATAAATAAAATAACTTCACATATTTTTTGCACTGGAAAACATTACAGATTCAAATCATGTCAATACATGGTAAGTGTGTATGTTAGCTCAGGATAGTTTTTTTATTTTATATACTGCCAGTCCTAAGGCTACATGTATCTTCTATTGCATGGGCACACTGTTAAAAAAAAAAGTAAATAAAAATATTTTTTTCATCATATTAGCAGAAGACTTCTGATCTTTCCATTGGTACAGATGAAAGAAAGAAAATCAATAAGCATAACAGATCCAAATTCTCAAAATACTATCAAACAAGTGAAAACTCTCACAGAACTGAGATGACACCTGGAAACAATTACTTGGAACACAGAATAATTCAACACTGACTTTTCACATTTAGTAACCTGTTTGATCAGGGTTGGGTTTTTCGTTTGTTTGCTTGTTCATTCCTGGGGAGAAAGAGGAGTTACACCGGCTGTGTAGGCAGAAAAACTAGAGAATTGCATAGCAGCTTCCAGGCTATCTACTACTTCTACAGGAAAACAGAGGATGGGTTTCCTCTCCATGCTTTATTTTCAAAATGAAGTTTTATCCATAATGCCACACTAAGTGAAAAATATCACTATGTGTTTCTTCATAGATCTCGATTTTCTTTTCCATTGAACTGATTCCCATTTGTGGCAATACAGTTTGAGCAAAGCAAAATCAGGTCCTGGTCAGAATTTATTTTTTTTACACAAGCTGAAAATCTGCTCCCATATTCAGAAAGGTTAAGTCAACTGAATTTAGTCAATCCTGAGGTCACAGCTATTAAACATTAATACTGAAACTTCAATGGCATGAGAAGCTAGAGGGCACTTGAGGGGTACAAACACCAAGCTACAAGACCAGTCAAAGAAAACAAGCTGGAAGGATGGATTTCAAGTCAGTCAAGCTTACACAGCCCATGAGATGATAAAGTCCATTTCAATGTGAAAAGCAAATCAATGGGTAAACTGGGCAGAAAGCAAACCAAAGCCACTGACAGTGTCTGCAGCTGACAGTGTAAAATGCATTTGATGCATAGGAAGAGGATAAGCCTGAACACTTAACACAGAGAGGGTAAAGGTGAAAATCCTGAACTGAAGCCCGTGGGCAGAATTCAGAGGAAGAATATGTTATCTTCTCACCATGAGATCCTGATAACCTAATCCTATGATCATGAAAAATCGTATACATTCATATCTTTCTACTGAAGCCAAAATGACCATTTACTTTCTTCACACACTGACTTGCAGAAGATATGTTAGACTAAAGATATATGAGGTAAGGATTACCTAATTACCTCTTTGAAACTGAACTATCATGGTAACCTGAATTTATATCCAGAGCTCTGGATATCTCTAACATTCAAATTGTTACTTCTCAAAACACTCATCAAATGTAATACTAGCAATAGACGAGTTAAAATAAAAGCAAGAAAAGAGTAGAGAGTACTATCCCAAGTTATGTCAGAAATTGATTTAAGCCAGTGGAACATTTCAAGTATTCAAACTGAAATAGCAAATGAGAAAAAAAAAGCAACCTAGGTTGTTTGGGCTTTGGTGTTTTTTTTTGTTTGTTTTTTTTTTTGGTTTTTTTTTTTTTTTTTTTTTTTTTTTGCAAAGGTGGGTCTGTTTTTCTGCCACAGTAACTGGTAAGTAGACTTCTTGTTTTTAGCTCAACCTATAAATTCTTCCATCTTATTTTTCTCTACAGTTTTGTCAAGAAAGGGGAGTGAGAATGGCTGGGTGGGCATGTGGTCAACCCACCAGCTACCGAGATTTTAATAGCAGGGATAAGAAAAATGCAGTCAGGAACAAAACATTGAGGATCCTAAAGTTAAACCATCACACCTCAGGAAAGTGATGACAAGAGGAAAGGAGAGTACATTTTTAATGCCTTCCCATATCCAGGTTACCTAGACTCTAAAGTGACTCTGGATGTCAGAAGGCATCAGATCACAACACTGAAGCACTGAAGGACTGGCCCACATTAATTTCTGCTTAACATTAACAGCTCTGTGGGTAAGGAGATGTCAGGTCAGGTTTGCAGGTCTACATGTTACCTACAAGGTGAGAGCACCTTGTTCTGAGAGTTTCTAGGCAAAATCTCAATTTCTTGGCTGCTCAGAAAGACACTGATTTCCTTATGGTGTTTCAGTGCCTACTGCCACAGATTAGAACTAGGAAAGCATAAAACAGGATCAATACGTATTTTAAGTTAGATCATTATTTAAACATTTCAAGCTATATTCAGAAACACACAAGTTGTACACTTTTTAAGGGCATCTTAGTAAAAAGGTAGTAATATCAAAACAGATTTATGATTACGTGGGATGATTAATTAGGAAGGTCAGGTCAGTTCCTTTTTCATTTATCAATGTTAAAATGAATGCATAACACACATTACATTTTGCAATGCAAATCAGCTGTTTCATGGGTGTATTACATTGTATTGCCATAAAAGCTGCTGTCTTAGAATATGACTTTTCTTACTGCTAGAAGTTAAAGACAAAATTACTTTCCTGAAAGCCCTTACTAGAGACTGAATCGAATTAGCACTCAGCCAGTGAAGTTTGAAACTCATGCAGAGAGATCACATGCACTGAATATGCCTGAAATCAGAATTGCCTCTTGATTTTCTGCTCCTCACTACACCCTAGGTAAGACTCCAACCAAATATTTGCAGACTTCTTAAGGAAAAAAAGAAAAGTATGGAAGGGACACAGTTTTAAGCAGTTTTGTTTGGGTAGTTTACAAGAGAACTCCAGACACTTCTGCTTTTACAATGGGTCTCGTATTTATCACCTCAGAAGTTAAGCATCCAATTCTTACTGTCACTGGAACAAGAAAAATTGAGGATTTTGGCTCTGATTCTGTTCAGTGGAAATGATGCATATCAAGAAGAAACACAAAGCTGTCGTCTCAAGGATAGAAAAATTCATTTTACTGCTAAAATTAACTCAGTCTCAACAGTGTTGAGAAACCAGCATCAACAGTGTTTGGTCCTATTTCTGTCTGAATGATTTGTTAAAGCCAATGTAAAAGAAAAGTAATTAAGATTTATAACAGCGTTCTTTGTTGCTGTATCCAGGATATTTGTCTTTGATTTTACTTATTTCAATGTCTAAGAATATTAAAAAGGGCAATGACTAATGCTCAAGCAATAAAGAGCTACAAGTAAGATCTAGAAGTGTACAGACAAAGCGCTATACTGAAAGTTATTACATCAGATATGATTCTCAGAAATTAATGTCTGAAATGACTAAATATCAAGTGAGACCAGAATTTATCCAGTTGCTTTGAAAATTAATTCGCAGATATAAACTGAATTAGCAGTTCCGCACAACACTCAATTTCCGTCCCTTCTGTTACTTATTTTCCTCTTAAAATTCATTTCACAATTTTGTATAACCAACGGAAAATTCAACCTGCAGTTCTTGTACTGACTATTGATATTGAATTCTCAATATTACACTCACTGCCTGCTTTTGTTATCACAGCACTCTTCATAGTGAGTTGGACTGCCTGAAAATAAAACTCAATTTTAATTTTTAAATTTCTTTTCCAAATGCCAGCAAGAATGTGAACAACAAACAGAAGAAAAAGCTAGGAGGAAGTAGATTATAATGGTTCTTAATATAAAAAGTATGGAAGAGGTTGGATAAAACTTCTCCAGAGCTTCCCCATGATGTTGAAACTTGGACAGAAAGCAGAGCGGTAGAAAGGACAGTAATGAAGCTTTCCAATATTATCATGGAATCAGAAGAAATATAATTTTTTCACGTTGCATGGGGGAGGTCAGGAGCATGACATCTGGAGAAGAAGTGCTTCCTCATGGTTATTCAGATTTGTTGTTGGTGGTATCTGGGCTTGTGATCAAATGCCTTTCAAGTCCAACAACAAAACCACAGACTCAGCAGCAGACCAGGGACAGGAAGATCATGCATGCCTGGTCCAGATAATAGAGGAAAAGCAAGCCAGAATTCCCACTGAATCTGCCTGCATGCATGTAATTGGAGGATAGCAGTGACAATAGAGCAGATGTAGACAGCTCCAAATAAATGCAGTTTGGCCAACTGTTGCTAACATCATGAACCCCGCTCAAGAAACCTCCACATTTAGCACACAATCATCAGTGATAGTCTGCTGACTTAGACATTTTCCTTCTCCTATGGTAAAAACCTAACAGTCCCTGGCACATTCTTACTGCTTTAAAAACTAGAGACAAGGCAAAAAGAAGGAAAAAAAAAATACCAAAAAAAACCAAACAAACCAATGCAGTGGTTCCTAGCCAAATCCTATTACTTGGAAATGTAAATTTACATGCTGAGCATGTTTTTTTCTTTCTTATCTCCATTTTCTCATTTTGCAACACTAAAAGTAGCTTCAAGGTGCTTTAATATTTAATTCCATTGAGACTCTTCAATGCCTACATCTAGGTTTGTAAACTTAATTAAAAAAATTAAACAGAAATACTGCAAATATCAGGGCTAGCTCTTCAGTATCAAGAAAGACGCACACATGCATACAGTTTTTCATGCTAACAATTACTGAAAAAAATATTGTCACTTGCAGTATTTTAAACAAATTATCTTATATTAAAATTATCTTATATTAAACTTTAATACAAGAAAACATATCTGCACAGATTAGACTCTGGTCACACATCATAGCAATTGGGATACAATTTATACATTGTATTAATTTTGTTTGTTTGTATAAGATATTCTAAAGCATGCAAGAACATTGTTCAGTCTAGAGGAAGTCCACAGAACACTTTTTCCATATTTGAAATCAGTTTATCCTCAGTTATTGGTGCTCTGAACAAGGTCACACCCACTAATCTTTTCAATGAACAAATTTTTTAGAGTGAAGATCATTCATACTTGAGAAAGTTGGAACTGTTTAGCTGGAAAATTTGCTGGGAATAGCTTTACTTTAGACAGTGAACTTTATGATCTCATTTAAGAAAAAAAAATGAACTACTTCTGTGGCTATTCCAAAATGGTGGAAATTAACAAAAAAGACCAAATGCATTATTTTAAGGGAAATTTGCAGAAATTATACACAGCAGCTATGTTAAATTATTTAGTTGTAGAATTATTTCACCATCTTGGAAACAAATTTAGACTGTATATTAGCTTTTCTGCAAGTTTAATTTAATTTTTGACATGTATCACTCTTCTGTGTCATCATTTTTAAAACAGCAATTCTGTACAGTGATCCGTTTTCAACAAGTCCTATGGACCTGAATATCTATCAGCCTACATCCTTTTCTTTTTCCTTTTGAATTCTAGACTTTGACAAACCATTCTCAATTTTCCTTCAGAAAAGCAGGGAGAAACTTTGTAAAAATGAAAGATTTAAAAAAAAATGCAATATACTTTTGTTTTGGAAACTATCGGTACCAGAGGATACACCATCCATTTATTAAAATGAAATAAAAAAGAAAACCATCATACCACAGTTCCCCCTTTCACTGTGGCAATAAAGGGTTGTGTTCATGCAATATCATTTAAGTTTTCTGTAGTTCCTGAGTACATTGATGGAACAAATTTCCCTCTAAGTCAGAGGCTCAAACCAGAGGGCATCAGAAGCCGTTATCGATGGGCGTTAGCAGATACCGCGCGCAATGAATGCACTCGTGTCTGAAGCCAAGAGGAAGGTGGGGCTCTGTGTGTTGGTTTAGGCTTAAATACTTTATCTTCTCCCTCCACAATCAAAATGAGGACAAGCAAATTGTAGTAAGAATCCAAGAATTAAATTGGTGACTATTTTCAATACCAGCAGCACTAGAAAGGAGCTCGCTATTCAGGCCTGATTCTGAGAAGCTGTGTTAACAATAAGTTCTTTTTCCTGGAGGTGGGAGTACATGTGTTCACTTTCTCAAACATAATAATGAAAATAGGACATACTTCTGTTTGGAAAAAAAACCAGAAAACAAACCTGTTTTTCAAGACTTGATTAGAGTTAAAATTACCTATTGAATTTGCAGATGTTAGCTCAGTTTGAAAACCTTACTGGAAAAATGTTACCACAGCAGATAGATAAACCTTTATTTGATGCCTATATTGAATGTTTGGGGTTTTTTCTTCCCTTCCATTTTAAAATATTCAACTATTGGGTTTTATATTTTCACTTTTGAGAAGATATGAGATTAATCTTGCTATGACTGAGGGTGCACCCATCAGCTGACAAAACTGGTCAACAAAAATATTCAGCAGCCCAAAGGCAAAACATTTTGAATAAAAAAATAAAGCCTGATAATACAGAGACAAGCACTGCACATGGTCCCCTGTGAGCCTTGTCCAGCATTTTTCAGAGAAAGGAATGGCTGAAAGAATGTTAGAAATGCTAATGGATATTTATGCTCAAACAATTTCACTATCTCCCAATAAATATGAATTTATTGCAATAAACTTCTGTGTTGCAATGCAATAGAATTGCACTGAGGACAATGCTAATGCTCATGAGAAAGATGTGTTCCCTTTAAATCAGAGTAAAGACTTATAAAGCCCAGCAAAGTTACATTTGACATAGAAAAACCTTCTAAATTTATACATCAAAAAAGGCGTACCTGAGAAAGAACCAGCAATTTAAACACCATCAATTTCATGTTTTCATCACAGACTTTAAACTTCTCCCTAATTTAACAATACAAATGTTATATACAGCATAACTGATAGAAAATAACATTTGCCTTTAATGCCAAACCTTGGTAGTTTAAAATGGGGTCTAGTTTTCGAATGTGAATGTCAAAGCAAAGCTGAGTGGGTTGGAAAGAATCAATTCAGTAAATGAATACAACCTAAACATTAACCTTAAGGATGAAATTTAAGCAACATTTGTCAGACAGAATACAATTTTATTAACTGCTATAATTTATGTATTTGCTCTTTTTCTCACTTCATAGCAAAGCAATAGTAAGGTTAAGAGTAGTATGACCACACAAGTATTTGGGAGCAGAAAAGTTATCTTGCTCCTAAACTTTTTTAAGCCATAGCTGTAATTTTTTGTCATTAAGTATGACAGCACAGCGAAGCTTTGAACATAACAAAAATTGTTATAACTAGAACTGAACTGCCCACACTGTAGATAACTTCAGGCATGGGCAGATGTTTGGGTATGAGGCTACGAGATTCTTCTACTTCTACCTCTCCAGTAAACTAAAGCCCACTTTAAAAAACTTAGCTATGTGTTACCAGGAAAATAATCTGCTTTCTTGACTCCTTTGATAGATAATAAATAATAATAAATAATAATAATAATAACAACAAAAACAGTATCAGAGAAAAATGACCTGGAGTTATTTATCCTGTAAATAAAAGGTGTTTTGTGTTTTTTTCACCATGAAGTGAATGAACAAGGAAGGAAGAAGCAAACAACATAGAGTTTTTTAGATCCATGTTTGCTTGAGTATAAAAAAACACCAGCTGAGGATGCCAGTT
The DNA here is from genome assembly GCA_013398615.1 of Brachypodius melanocephalos. Lineage (NCBI taxonomy): Eukaryota > Metazoa > Chordata > Aves > Passeriformes > Pycnonotidae > Brachypodius > Brachypodius melanocephalos. The sequence goes on from VZSR01000931.1 coordinate 2,457,786, forward strand.
TTCAAGAAACCTTTCACCTCTCATGGTACTACTGGGAGCTCTCACAAGCACAGGCTCCAAGAGCAGGGTCTGAGCTAGCACATAAAGGTCGAACTCTGCAAGCCCCAGGAATGTGAAATCCATGGAAAACAAATGTTTAGCCCACATAGAGGATCTCCTGGTGGGGTACTTTCACACTGGAAAAAACAAAAGCAAAGCAGCATGATGCTGTTTCTGCAGCTGAGCTCTTGCCTGTGCAGTGCTATTGTGCTAAGCTGCACTGAGCACAGGCCAAACTGATTTGAATGCCAAACTGCTGAGCCTCCAAAACCATCTGCTGTGCCCCAGGAAACCAGGGCTCCTTTACTGATACTCTTCCCTCAGACCCCCCTGGACCAGCTAATAAGGAAATCTTCAAGCACACACAGTGTGAGGTGGGCTGCTCCTCTGAGATGCACCTTAACAGCATCTTGAGCAGTCCTGGCACTACATTCCGGGATTCCTACAGCATCCCTGCTTGCAGAAACCATCCCCCTCCCACAAATTGACAAGAAGAAACAAAAAGACAGAGACTTAAAGAAGATATTTAAAAAGATGATAAAAAAATGAAATGTTTCCTCCATTCATCATTTCTCTAAGTGTTACTCTTCCTCTTATCCTCTTGCCCCTCCCTTTTCCATGACAACTTTCCCTGCATTTTCTTAGATGACATTTCTATTTCAACATTTAAGGATGATAGTTGATTGAGAGGAGATAATGACATGAAGATCAGTATTTCCTCCTCCTTGGGAGCCTTATATCCTCACTTCCAGAAAAAAGAAAGATACCCTGTAGATGAGCTCCCAAACACATACTTAGCTGCCAGAATAACAGGATTGACTTTCATGTATAGGGTGTGGAATGTACAACTCTCTTCAGTGCCAGCTTATTTACTTAAATAATTTTGCTTTTAAAATCTCCAAGTACATGCTTAACATCATTCCTCACAAATGCCCCCAGGATAAAACCCCCAACCAGACTGGTTTATTGACCAAACTTCAACAGGCCTACTTCATCCATATGCCCATTCAGACAAAGAGACCACATGGAGGGAGAAGGAAAAGTTGTGACAACTTTATCCACATTTCCTCTAAGGATACAGGCACTTAAAGAGGTTTGAATTTTATCTTGAAATGAAATAAACACATCTAAAGACTAGAAAGCCCTCTTGGATTCAAAATTACAGGCACAGTCAGAGAAGGAAAAGATACACTTCAAAGTTAATTGAAGTAATTAGTGGTACTTTGAAGGCAATAAACTGTATTTAGCAAGATTTAAAAAATGATTAATGAATTGGTCAACACACCAACTTCCCAGGTCGCTTAGTGTTTGTTTATTAAGCAGAATGGGATCATTTGCCATGGAAAATGAATTTTTCAGAATAGCACACTCAAACTGAAAATTAATTTTTCTATTTAGTATCATTAACTGTATCTACTGTTTTTTTTCATGCTTTCAATAATAAATTCCTAATTGTAGCAATTCCTGTACAGGTGCTGAAGATTTTAGATAGAATTAAATAAATTATTAGAGCTTCACTGCTGAGTGCACCTGTGCTAGTATCATTCCTGATCTCCTTCTTGTGAGCAAAAAACATGCATCACACTGAAGCACACCCTTCTCTTTTTTTGTAGAATCCATGCATAGGTTGGGGACAAAAAGATGCAATATAAGAAACCACTGTCGAAAAAGCTGTATTGAGTCTCTTCAGCTACTCTGTAAGTCTTTTGTAAATATACAAAGAATCCGATCTGGCTGATGTAATGGATTCATTTGCTTCAGCAACTGCATAGCTCCAGACACAATCCATCTAAAACATAATTAAAATACATTTGGTAGATCTGAGGCTAAGCTTTTAGGAAAAAACAGATTACACTAGAAAGATTTTAATGAGGCCAGGGCTGATTACATCCTTGCTTCCTCTTTTGGATAGGGACTGGGGAATCCTCTGAATGAGGTTAACATACCATTTACCAGCTAGAAGCATATGGAAAACAAGAAAAAAGGGACTAAAACAAACATGGGGTCTTTTGAGCTTTTAGTAGTATAAAATGGAAGTGTTTAGCATGTATTGACTTCACCAGAAGAAAAGCAAGTGGCTGTTATGTATCACTGCCAGCAGAGTACTCTTATCTATGTATTATTCCTGTATCACTTTCCCAAAACACTGCTGTTTTCGTATTATGGCAGGCATGTTTTAGTGTGCATCACCCTCCAAAGACTAACTAAATGCCAAGCACTTGGTGAAATAAAAAGTGTTTGGGTAGAAATGTGCCACACTCCTGAAGTAATTTACATGAATCAGAATTCACATTAGCAATGTTAAATACTCCCTGATACCTCCAGATGAAAAGCATCGAGTCTTCTGTGGGATGACACGATGCTTTCATCATTATCAAGATTAATTGAAGATGACAGAGGTAAGGTATTCCTCAAAACCCACATGCTGTGGGTACAATTCCCAGGCTTGTCAAATAGTTTCTATTTCTTTAATTTTAGGCAAATCACAGATAATTTCTCTACTATCTTTGGCAGATTTGGGAATGTCGTTATATTCAATATTTATTCTGTGTCTGCAAATTGGAGATAATTTTTTTAAAAAATTTTTACTACCATGCTACATGGATGCATTCATTAAGATTTGGGATATATGTCATGCTAGAGGGCAGAGATCATATTATTAATCTCAGTGTTAATGATCTAACACTTACAAATTCCAAAACAATCATTTGAATAAATGTCCACATGTTCAAAAGGATTTATCACCTGCTACAAATACCTTACCAGCCCCTCTTTTCCCCAGTACTAGAAACTCAAGCCATTGGTTTTGGCCTCTACTACAAAATCAGAAGACCATGTGTTTGGTGGGGGGTTTTTTGTTTGTTTGTTTTTTGTTTGTTTTTTTTCCTTTAAGTCCTATCCTAAATCATCTCTCAGAAAGAAAAGGTGAAATAGGTGATTTGGAATAAAAGATACCCCTCTGTCTTCTTTTCATAAAACCCACAGGAAAAGTGCAGGCAGTCACAAGAAGTGATCTGGGACTTCACAAATTCAGTGATGCCTTAACAATGTCATCAGGTTATCAGGCAGTAAATCTTCACTGGCTCACTGTAACAGTTTGATTCTCTACCAGGATAACTACATAGCAGGATGAACATGGACTATTTAAACTTCCCCACTTCACTCTGCAGAATTCCTCAAAACCTGCAGCTCCCACCACCTCTTCAGTATATGATTATAGATTTTTAAGATATTACATAATTACTACTTAACACACAGTGTTGCACCTAGTTGTGATTTTATTTCAAAACTTTACTGCTGAAATACCCACTGTAAATCACTTAGGCAAATTATCTAATACTATACACAAAGAGTTTAATGCTGTGTTCCATCTTTAACATTTACACCATGACAAAGTTGCAAATCACCACAATGATACGCTCACTTGGCATTTGAAAACTGAAGCAATCTTTCCAACAGAAGGATGCAGATGAACACACACACAATAGCTCTTAGGGCTGATTGAAAGATTAAATGTTTATAATGGTGGTTTAAAAAAGTCATGCTGAAAAAGACTATGGGGCTTATCCGCAAGCAGATCACAATCAAGGCGATGTATGTTTCAATGTTAATTTCTTAGATGCCTGAAATTAGCCACAATTGAAGTACCAGACACACACTGCAGAAGAAATGCGTTTCCCCACTGACCCCAGGTAGAACTGGCAATTTTTAGCAAGATTTTTCCGGCTAGACCTAAAATATCTCACAATACTGTGAAATGGTTCTGATTCTGTGAGAACTTACCTTCTAGCAACTCTTAAAAATATTTCTCAAGAAATAAGATAATTTTTCAACAGTGCAGTTGAGTAAGTCTAAAAATCCAACAGATTACAAGAGGTAGGAATTGGAAAAGTCTTCAAATACAGAGATACATCCCACACACGCTTAAGGCAAGTTGTAAACAATTTGAGCTCATGATGTGCAGGCAGACTATGCTGGTGAACCCACAATCACTGAGTATAAAACTCAAGACAAGGGAGCAAATTTAGAGTGACCCAGCAGCAGTGTGACACAGTCACACAGAAAAGGAGCATTTTTCAGGCGGGCACACGCTTCCCTCATGTGCACTCCAGCTGGCCAAAGCAGCCAGAGCGCTGTTGGCAGTGCCAGAGCCTGAGGAAATTCTCTGTTTAGAGAGAGCAGGTATTCCAGCCCAGGTTAAGGCTGTGCTTGCCACATTCACACAGCCTGGGGCCAGCTCTGAGCAAGGCTGGGGGAGTTGGCGACTCTCTGAGCAGAGCTGTGGTACAGCAGGCACAGATAAAGAGGTGTCGCAGTGAGAACTGAGCAGAACAAGAGAGCAAGGCAGAGGGCAGAGCGAGAAAGGAGAGAGACCTAGAGAAAGAGAGTCAGTCACAAGGACTCCTCAGCAAAACCATCATGTACATCCTTTGTTGTTCTGCCATAATCGTCTAAAATTTCTCTGTTCAACAGATTAAGATCTGCTTAATTTTAGGCGTGCTACAACATACAAAATTGCCTCAACTTTAAAAAACACCAAGGACAACTAATATGGGAATTTTCCCATTAAACATTAAAGCTATTCTTTACTATAAAAATTTTATATAAAATGTTGCATAATACTTTATGTACAAAAATTCCACCACAACAAAAACTTAAAGTTATGCTGCAAACATAGAGGATTCTTTCAATTCAAGTTGCTCAGAGAAATTCCATTTATCCTTTCATTTAATTGATGACTGAAGTACTAAATATGTTTATTTTCCTGCTGGGCTGCAAAAGGTTTATAACATTGCAGAAGTGTATAAAAATATAATAATGACAGGAAGATTATTTTTTTACTGGGATGGGTACAACTTTGAGCCAAGCTAAGAAACTAAATGTACATGAGTTAAAGGCTTAATTTGGTACATAAACAGTAATTCTCAAAAATTTTTGTTTTATTAATTCCAAGGACACATGCTCCAATTTTCACTTCACTGGGCTATTTACATTTCATAATTCCTTTCCTTTTTATATTTTAATTAGCTGATATTCAAACTTGCTTGAGTCCTATTAGCTTTTTTATGAATGGGAGGATTCAGGCTGTGACTTATTTATTTCTTCTTGCAGGACTGAAATGTGAAAAACTTGTCCTTTGATTCCACAGTGTGACCAGTGTGACCTTGGGAAAACCAAATCAAGCCACACTATGCTTAACAACCTAAACAATGAAAAATAAACTTTAAAAATTGCTGAGATGATTTCAGTGGCTGTTAAGTACTATTTTTAGTAGCAGTTTGGCTTAAGGAAAGTGATGTATCATTCAGGACCTCTGTCTATGGCCACCAGAACTCACAGAGTTACTGGTAATATTTGGCTAGACCCAGGTGATGGCTGTTGTCTAGGGTTTTTTAGTTAGCATTAATAACAAGACATATACACACAAGTGTGTATAGCTACATGTGATCAGAGCTGAAATGGAGCACCCATCCTTGAGCACATTTGATCTCAACAAAAGGAAGGGCTTCTAGCTTTCTTCCAAGAAATTGTACATAATATTTCAAGACTATTTCCTTTAAAAGTAGAAAATTACATTTTCCAGTTTCTACTAATAATAGAACTAGAGAGATAAAGGAGACCTACAAAGAACTGTTCACATAATTAAAGATTTTTACAAATAATCCCTCACTCTGCTATGTGGCTGAATTTTCCAACAAAGCAGGAAATGAAATTATGTCCCTTGTACTAAGCACTATGAGAGGTTCAAGAAACCAAAGAAGTTTTATTCCCTATTCCACTCCAGAGGTGTTAGGAATTGCTTCTTTAGACCTCTGTTATATAGATCTATAAAATAAGTTACATACCTAATATATCATATAGGTTTTTTGTTCCTTAGAATTGTTTGATGGGAAAACCTTGGTCTTTGCAACTATTACTATGTGCATGGAGACAAAAACAGTTTTTTAGAGTAAATCCTCTCTGCTGATGAATGAGGCCTAACTGTTTGGAATGACAAGGCAAGTCCCACTACTCCTGTCCTGTGAGAATCTCCACTGCCCAGCATGAAAGGCGGTAGAAGTTCCCATGCATGCATGCAGATTTTTTCCTGAATACAGTGAAAAGAGAAAAATCATATTACTAAACAGAACTGCCAATCATCCCATGCTGACCTGGGAAATCCCAAGCCAAGGTCCTGAGCAGCCAATTTAGGCTGCACTTGAAGTTACAACTTCAGTAGAGGGCAGTGGCCTAGGCGCTGTGTTGCTGCAGGGATGGATTTTTTTTCCCTCTGCCTGGCATTATCCCAAATAATGAAACATTAAATGATGTCATTCACCTACAGCACAGGACAGCAAGACTCAAACACCAAGACGTAATGAGTAGTTAATTACTAATACAATGTGGCACACTTACAAATGAGAGGATTTCAAAGAAGACAAATCAGGAATGTGGCATATTTGAAATGAGGGTTTGAATCAGGCATAGCAGAAATACACATCCAGGCTTTCCTGTATCCATACTTTTGGGCCTTACTAAGAGGCAAAATCTTAACACTACTAAAACTTGCAGGACTATTACTACAGAGAGCTTTGTTTTTGCAAATCTTCCTGTTCTTAGAAGCAACATTTGCTTTCCTCCTAACTTATTTCAAATGTCATTGGGAATTTGAACTGCAAGAATTTTCTGGGCTGATTATCTGACAAAAAGGAGATTGACATTTCAGATTGACACAAACAAATATCAACTCACTTAAATACCTAAACAGAAAACTAACTGAACTGGGACAAATCTCTAATGAACACAAAGAAAGCCCACTGCACAAATCACAGAAAGAATAAAGTGGGTCTAGCCTGGACATCAGAGAAATCAGAAAATCTTCCTGGAAAATCCAAAAGGTTTGGGAAGTGTATAAGCAAGTAGAGGGCGTGTCTTGACTGGCAGCAGCAGCAGCTTGGTCAGCAGTTGACAACAAAGTCTCACTGCTATCAACAACATGAAAAGTAAAACATAAAGACAAAAGAACACAGACATGGTGACAATATAAGTTTCTGTATTTAAAGTTTTGAAAACCACATCAAATCTAGTACAAAGATGGCCAGTGGTATGGCTCTTGTGTCAATGGCTTGAGACAGGTAATGTCTTTTTTCAGATTTTAGACATGTTTTTCCACTATTTTGTAATAGATCATATGGAAATTGCACATTCCCATATCATAAGTGCAGCCTTGTTTACTTTCTCCCCATTTTGCAATCCATTCTTCATTAAAATTTATACCACGAAGACTTTCAATAACTCAGACGGAAAAGAATTCACAACCATCGCTTTTGCTGATAAATGCTCACCTTATCTTAGAAAACACTATTTGTCCTCCTGTCTGACACATGGTAGCATCCCTGGGCAGAGAAAGAATCTATCTTGGAATTGTACAATGCATATAACCAGCTCCTCAAGAACTGATTTCTAATCAAAAGAAAAACCACACATGCACAACATTCAACTGTTTTCGTAGGAGAACCTTCTTTTCACTGCATAATCTCTATGCACACGTTTAAGCTCTTCATGATATAAAAGGAATATGTTCTGTCACTTTAAAAATCCATCAGTGGAAAATGGGTAATGTAAAACCACGACAGGCAAGCAGTATGCTGTAGTAGGAATAAGCAATAGCTGGAGAAAGCACTATTCTGAATTTCCCAGCATCAGTTCACAAGAGCTTATCTCTTGCCCTGCGTTAATCAAGGCCTCCAACGCTGACTTGGCAGAGTTTACTGATAACAACAACAACAGTAATAAAAAGGCTTGGTGCTCAGTCCCATGTTTGCTGTTGTGCTTTTCTGACAGGTATGACACTCTGTACTTCCCATGATGGTTGGGGTTAAATAGCCAACAACAAACACAACTTGCAGTGCCCTGCTAGAACCGTTCAACCATAAAATAAACACCGCTTAGCACGTTTTAAATAAATACTAAAGAATTAGAGAGCACATGGTAGAAACATTAATCTCATAATCCTCCTAGCATGTCTGCTGTTTATATGAACACAGACAGGGGGTGTGCCATCAGCTCCAGCCTTGAAATACACTCCAGATCCTAACTTTAAAAAGCAATGAACAGTCACATTCTTCCTGAAAGTGTTGAATCTGGCCTGGTTGTCCGGAAGAGGCTGCAACTGATTAAGGTGAGATGTGTATAAGACCAGCCTGGATACATAATAAACAGAAGATGCAGCTATTGTGCCCAGAGCCCCAGATAAAGAGAATCTTGCCACTTTGTGCTTGGAAAAGGTGCCAAACACACAACTGACAGCTACACCCAGATTTCAGCCTCTAAAACATTCACACAGTACCACTTCATTAATAGGTACTCTTTACAATCCTCCAGTGCTTCTCATTTACCCCTCTTCCTCGAGAGTGTAAGCAGCTGCTTGGTGTGATACACCAAACCCACGTACGTGCCCTTAGGATTTGACATGCAGTAGCTAAAGAAAACCTTTTCCCCAAATCGAAATGTCACAAACCAAGCACACGTATTGATCTTTGCTGTGATTATGATGTTCATGACACAACCTAATTTTATTTCATTTAGAATAATGGCAAACTATGAAAGCAAACCAGATCAGGTTTATGTTGATATTTAAAACTCTTCTGAGGTCTTCTCTGATGCATTAGCTGCTGTCTGTCAAAATAGTGGATGTGCTGTGCACAAATGCATGCAGGATGAAAAGCTGCAGCTGATTTATGTTTTTATTACTTGACACCAGCAGAGCATACCGCAGATCAGAAAATGCAATCTCTAAAATGATTTAGATCTGGATGATTTTATGTCATTAACATATTATAACCAGAGCTCAGAGGTGATCTTTGAACTGCAAACATTATTTCCAATCAAAAGCAAACTGGCATCGCTTAGTCTTGAAAATAAATTAATTAATCCCTTCCGTAAGGAATCTCATTCCGCTTCTTCCTCTAAACTCCATGGTATTTGGTTTCCCATAACCTCATCAAGGTTCCTACAGTAGAACTAGTATATCTTATTCCTTTTTTATTATTTATTTAGAAAAATCTCCAAATTAGATGCTAGTGCACTGCAGAAAGATTACTACACATGCTACCTCCTTTTGGTTTCTACTAGCTACAGCAAATACTGAAGGCAAGAGTCTCCCTCAAAAGAAGAATAACTAGGGTGAATAAGAGCAGAACAGGTCCTACAAGGAAACTCTTAACCAGTGTAAAATCCAGGAGGAAAAGTAAAATTAAACCCTTAGAAATTTAAATGTTATTTATTTTTTTTTCCTTACTCTTACACAAATGCACTTGTACTATTCATTACCAGGGCTTCATTTAATTTATAAATTTCCAATTTCATGACTCATTTATCTAATCCTTCTCTGCTTTATTTTGTTTCTCTGTTCATTTGGCTTTTAATCTAATGGCATAGGAAAAAAAAAAAAAAACTAAAAACAAACAAACAACCCCCCCCCCAAAAAAAAAAAAACAAAAAAACAACAAAAAAAACTACACCCAGGAGGGGGGTGAAGGGAAATAAACAGAGGAAAACTTATTTTGGGTGGGGTTCTCTTTCAAACAGAGTTTTAGGTTGTGTGAGGGTATGGACGGAGCAGAGAAAGCAGTGATAGCAGGGGATGTGGTAGAAACTGAGGAATTGTGAGTGTAATGCTTCTCTTTTAATCTATGAAGTCCAGAGTCTTTTTTCTACCAAAAGCAAGAACTGCTTACTCTTCATCAGTACTGTTCTTTCAAATAAACACTGTCTCTCTTTCAACATGATTTCACTCAAGCCTTCCACTGTCTGGAAAATTTGGGTCAAGCTTTCCATTGCATCACAATTTTTAAAAATCATGCAGCTTTCTCCATCCCTTGCCAACTCTCTAAAAGCACAGGAAAAAGCACTATGAAACTGTATGTTATTTTGCAGGGGCAATGAGTCTTTTTGTTCAGATGCAATAAAATTAATATTAAGGCATTACCAGCATTGTTTTATATAAATTTTAATTTTTCTTCCTGGTTTAGTGGTTTGTTTGGGAGTTTTTTTGTCCTCCTTACAGCTCTTTTACCCCCAAGAAAGTTCTGTGTGGGGAAGAATTAAGATTTTTGCAATTATCTTTCAAGAGTTAACAAGGTAAAATGATTCTCATAACAAACAGAATGCTTTATTGTTATCAACACAGCAGAAGCATGTAGGTAGTCATAAGGACTCTGGAATATTCCTTGTTTATCATTCCTTTGTTCTGATAAAACCAACTACTGCAGCCTGCCTCATATGGTCAAACAGTGCATGAGCTCAGTAATGGGTGAATTTGGTCACACTCTGAAGCTAACTGCATGCAAGAAAAAGCAGACTTCATACTCCAAGTGAGCACCTCTGTTTCCTCCTTCCTTAAGATTCATTAAGTGACTCCAAGACTGTTTACTTTTTTATAAAGCCTTCACTGGTTTACTGGGATTTACAAAAAAAATACCTACACAATCTGGGAGCACAACTCCCATTGATTTTTCCAAGAACCCGCTTCCAGATTACTTGCACACTTCCAAAAATCCAGCCTCCCGTGCCTGATCCTCCATTCTGTTCCAGCCAAACACATAAGAAAGCTTTTGTGCTATAAATACAGGATGTGGTGTCTAGGACTAACAGTGACTATAGAGAAGGGGAAGGATGAATTATTCTAGGGCTCCCCCAGAACGGAGAATTGCACGTCACAGGGGAAGCTGTGACTGAAGCACTCCATTGCAAAGACCAACAGCACAGGTTCTGCATTTTTGTTTCCTAAGAGGATACTTTGTGTCAAGAGATGCCAGCAAAATTGATCTCAGCCTTATCAAACATTGTTCACCTAAATGAAATGTGCCCTAGTCTCTCCCAGTCCCTCCTTGGCCAAAGTGATTGACTTTCCCAGAAACATTTGGAATAGTATTTTGAATATTAAAAAGGGCTAAAATTTTACTGATGCAACAAATCAGTAAATATACAAATGCATCTTTGCACTTTAGTTAGAATTTTTGATTCTCAGTACTGCTTTTGAACAAATCCTCATTTCTGCAATCTGAAAACATCTGGAAAACATGGTTACTTCCTTGTCTCCTATTTATTAAATGCATCCCAAGAGACTCTAAAAGTCTGAACCACAGTCTGTGCTTCAAAGTTTACTCCTAAACACTGTAACATAGAGAAGAGTAAATTTCAAAGAGTTCCATACGCATCCACTTGAGCCTTCACTAAATAATAAAGAGCTCAGAATATTTCAGAAATAGCAAGCCATACCTTTTTCCCTATTAAAGTTTTACTGCCACAATAGCAAAATGTGAACCTCAAGAAGAATTTCAGGAAGATGGAAAGAAGATGCAAAAAGGTGATGTGGCAGCAGTAGGTCTCACAAACACAGCTCTCAAGTGAAGCCTGTTCTGCTGCTCAGCCCCAGCATTGAGAGGGAAAAAACAGAAAACAACAGGTCCCCTGCATTGCACAGGGTGAGCCAAATTTGGCTCTCAATATACAGCAGTTCCTCACCCATCACCTGGAGCACAGATATGGACAGGTTGCTTTAAAGAATAGATGCCTGCAAATAACACAAACAAGTCCTACATAACTAATTATTTATACTACTATCATTATGTCTGTAATGGAAGGAATTAATGGGGATAAAAATGTATAACAATTTAGAAAATACATTGGAGTAACTACTTCTGCCATGTGTTTTTCCAACCACAGTTTAAATGGAAATATTATATACCGGAGTGCTCTTTTCTACGTATGTGGAAGAGAAGGTGAAGACAAGGGTATAATTACAGAGCCACACCTGTTTACTATAAGGATAACAAAGCTAGATTTTCATATTGTCTTCTGCTGCTACCAGGCCTGAAATAGAAATTCAACTACTTCATACTACCAAAAATAATTCTGTAAGCACCGTAGCACAATCATTTTAATAAGTTGAACATGTCTATGTCACTGGTATAGGAAATATAAAGACGAATCACTAAGATACAATACTATAATATGCTTTATGAGTAAACCAAGGAAAGATTTACTTCCCTTTCAATTAGTTTTCTGCAGGAAATTTTATATTATCAGTTTGCAATTGGCAACATGTATAAAAATAAACCCTTCTTTTTCTCTGGTTTGAAAAAGAAAGCTACAATGAAGAGGCAATGTCACACTCTTGGGTGTTAGGATTTCACCACAGAGGTCACAAAGGAATTCTTCCTCTAGAAATAGCTTCAGACCTTCAGCAAGACAAGTTGTATGTTTTCCTGCCCTGTTTAAAACTGACACATCAAGTATTAGCCATTATTGCAAGCAGTATCATACCTGCACCAGGCCAGCTGCTTTATGTTATAGAGCACAACTCCAGTGGAGAAGAGCAAAAAGAGCATTTTAAAATAACAAAAAGAAAAATAACCAAAACCAGAAACAAGCAAAAAAAACCCCCACCCCAAAACAACCACAACAAAGACACCAAAACCAATTCCAAAACATGAATCAAAAACCAAGTGCAGAGGCCTGAAAAGTGACATTATATTTCACAGGCTGTAAATGTCACTGCAGTTCTGTTCCCAAAAAGAGAGAAAAGCAACAAAGCTGGGAGCAAATTATTGGAACCTGAAAAACTGGAAGGATAAGAAAAAACTAGCACTGCAAAACAGAAAGACTAAGCAAGGTAAAAAAAAAAAAGCAGCTCATATATGAAGCTCTCTAAGGTAGAGAACTGTATCATCACTGGCTGCTCCTGAGACTGCAGGCTGCCAAGGAGAGGTCTCACTTAGAAAGGCTGGAAAGTAAAAAGCTGTAGGAGCTCCATTGGGTTGATATTTACATTTGGAAGACAAATTTGATTTGCCTGAATTACAGCCTGTTTTCTTCTATTCTGGGTGGATATTAGTAGAAGTAAAATATTTTATCAAATTAGTCTGAACAGTCAGCTTTACACAAAATATTTCTTGCATATAAACACACAAATTTTCAACAGAAACACTGCTTTAAGCTATATTTCATAGAAATCTAAATGTGATCCTGATTTTTGTAATTCAAAACAATTATGTGAAGATTCCTCTATAGCAATTTCTAAGCTTTGCAATCTTTTTTCCCCTTCACTTTCAGAATTCACTTCCTTGGGGTCACCTCAAACTATAAAAATGTATACATGTTGGGTTTGGTTTATTTTTTCATTCTTCTTTCCTCTTTTAGAAAAAGGCTCAGCCTGTAGATGTATATTTCAATACGGTAAATAAAACACTAACTTAGTAGATATGGATAAAAAATTTTCAAAGCAATGGTAGTGTGTGAGAAGGGGAAAAGACAAAGATGAAAATCATCCCTTCCTCATAAGTAACCAACTCTTCTATTAAAGTAGCCATTATATAACTAGCAACTTGCAAACCAGTCATTTCCAATATACATAATTCCTGCATTTTGAACTTTATTTATATCCTCTTGTAGAAGCTAAGAGCCTTTCCTGAGTCTCTATCAGAGTGCAAACACAGAACAAAAAGGACAGTGTCTGCCCTCAAGACCTTTCAGGCCCAATGCAAGGCATAAGATGAAGAGTGGCGAGAAGCCAGGTGGTCAGGATGGCAGGCACCCAGACACCTGAGTGCTGTCAGCCTTCTCCTGGAGAAACAAGGCATTAAGAATCCATACAAAAAGCAAGGTGGTGAATGGGTTTGTGTGTCAATGCTAGCGCTCCCCAAGTTAATACAAGGAAGTATAGAATAAAAAATGAGCATGCCAACATGTGAGTGACAAAATCATTGTGTCACTGCCTGTCTCAAACAGGACATGGTGCCGTGACAGCACACAAACAATGCACAGGCTGGGAAAGGCCTCCAGCATCACTGACAGAAAAAATGAGCACTTGATGCTGATGTGATAGAGAAAGGGAGGTTAGCTGAGAGCAGGCAAAATGTTCCAAGCCACAGGTTAGAAAAAATATTTGGGCAGCAGATGTGAGTAGATGGAGATGAGAAAATATGGCATCTGCCAAGAATAGAATATAGAATACTGGGATGTGAATTGTGGTGACTTTCAGATTTGCACATGGCTAACAAAAGCTACATGTTAGAGCTCCTGTGTAAAAACAAAATCATGTAAGAAGGAAGCAGATGCTGGGATATAAAAGGTAATCAAAACTGAGATGAGATCAAGGTTATAGGCCAGAAAACCGTAAAGAGATGATACTCCCCACAGCTACTAGGAATGCTGTACCTGGCAATAATGGAGAGGAGATGAAGAGCTCTGCTTTAACCCCTTTGAAATGAGAACAAATGGCAGGTGCAAATTAAACATTTCCTGCAGAATAACACCATTGTTAAAAAGGATACGAAGAAACAACCAACACTGCTATCAAGGTGTTAATTGTTTTGTACAAATATACCTTTCAAAGAAGGCAGCTGTTATAGAGCCTACTGATACCTCAACCACAAGTTGGACTTTTGCTGACAAAGGAGGGCAAGCTTCTTCTTGCAACCCATTTTACAGGAACCAGAGGTGTGCAAAGCAGTTCCTACCCACACCTACTTTAACTGAGATACACTTCCTTCATGTTTTCCAAACAGTACCCTGAAGCTCTTTATCAAGCTGAAGAAAACAGGGTATAGCATCCTTATCATGGTTTCATGATAAGACACTCAAGAGTACTTCTGTGTGATATAAAGCTACTCTTAGGGATTATTATCATTGCCTCCAAAAGCACTGCCCCACTCTAACCCTCAGGAAAAGATGGCATTAATTCTGTGAATCCAAGCAAACTTGCGAACACCATAAATGGAATTTGTCAAACAAACAGTCATAAATACCTCCTAAAATCCAGGAGACCTGAGGCAGCTAGATAACAGATTCTAGCAGCTGAATAAATTAAACAAATGGCATCCCCACAGACAGTTTTTCTTACATTTTGGGCATCATCTATACAAAACAAAACAAAACAAAACAAAACAAAAGGAAAAGAGAGAAGAAGAAGGAGAAGAGGACAGGTTTCCTGTGATACCATTTGGTTCAGTAAAGCAAAAGTTAGCCTAATCCAACCCTCCCTTTGGGAAATATGTGAAGATTACACCATTGTATGTAACAATGAGTAGGAAAGGGGGAGGGATAAAATGGAAAAATGATAGACAGGTGAGATTAATACAGTCACAAGGGGAAGTGAGCAAGTGCCATTCTACTCGTATCCATCTACAGTTCTGACTCCAGATAATGCCTAATTCCTCTTTATGTGAGTTTAAAAGAAATGCCTTTTCACAAGCCATATGAAATCAAATGTTCATGCAATATATACCAGAAGTGCTCCTAATGCCTAGTAAAAAAAAAGTTAGGCGCTTGGGAATTAAACATTAATTTTCAAACACAAAAAGAACAAATCATCCTGCTTTAAAACCCACACAAATTTGTGCATCTCTAAACACACACCCACACTGTTCTGTACACACAGGAAATTCACATTAAATTAAATCTGAGCCCATTTGTGGAGCTTGTAGTGGCACCACAAACAGAGTGAAAGGTATTTTGGAAAGTTCATAAATAATTTAGGAACAACAGAATAAGTGGTGTTGCCAAAGTGCAATAATGTTATTTTTGAAACTAGAAAAAATATTTAAACCAGTGTGTTCTTTGCTAACTACAGCAGAAGCTGCACTGTTGCCCTGAAAACAGATTTGTAGTGTTTCTGCCTGTACCTAAGTGCAAGAAAGCATTCTAAAGACTTGACTATAAGCATTTGTCTTACCAGAGGTAATTAGACATACACTTGCTACAACACTTCTGTTACCTGCCCACATAAAGAGAAAGGATCTTTCTTTTTTCATCATTACTGAAAAACATTTTCAAAGGTAACTTTCACAGAGAGAGAAAGAGTCACTAAAGCAGTGACTTTCACAATGTGCTCAATTCTTTGGAAACAATTTGAAAATCACAAGTGGGTTCTGAAAAAAACTAATAAAATATATCATCAGAAAAAGAGTAGGAAGAAAGGCTCTGCATTTCAAATATTCCTTACACAGAGAGGTTTACCATCAGCCACAAGCAGCACATGAGTCTGGACTTTTATTTCATCCACGTTTATATTTTGCTACCAGTTACTCTTTCTTCCCTTTCACTTCATGCATGGCCCGGTATTTTTCCATTTCTTATGGGATGTTTGTCCCTTCTTAACAAAGACCTTTAATAATAAAAATAATGCAATTTCTTTGTTTACCCAGGCTGAAAAAATTCTTCACAGTTACATTCGGCCGTGGGACCACCCTCCCTCGCATACAAACCACACAACCTCCACCAACACGCCTGGCCATATACAGAAGAAGAAAATTCACATCTTAATGCCAGGCAGGATGTGTGAATATTTACAGACATTTATTTCAACTCAATTAATTTGTTAAGGCCACTGTGATTTCCAGTATTAGACCAGTTATCTGTATCTTCCAAGTTTCATTTGCTCTAATTTCTGGAAGGATATTGTGTTAAAAAAAAGATATTTAGGAGCCACTCAATGAATGGCAGAAAATTTAGATGCAAGATAAACAATAGGACAACTATAAGGAAGATCAGTGACTTCCCTAAAGGAAACTCACTTAGTACTTTCAATTCACATAAATAAATCAGAGAAATTACTATTATGTCTCACATTTAGTATCTCTGAAAGAACAGATCTTGCTTCAGGTTGGGAAACGTAACAAATGGATTGGTTCTCTATTTTGCAAAAGAGGGTAGGGAGTTCTTGGTTGCAATGGAATCTTTAGGAGTCCCAAAGTAGCTGAGGGTGCAGAAGTCAAGCTCCATACCATTGAACCTTCCTGGACCAAGATGCAAGCCTCTGGGACTAAACAGACATATCTGAAAAAACTAAAAGCCTAAGGCATAAATCTCAGGAATTCAGGAAAAGAACTGAACAAAGACATTAGCAAGAGGCCTGAGACTAAAATCTTAAACCCAGGCTGAAAGTCAAACAAGGGTAATTTTTATATTCCCTTGCACCCCTAAACTTGAACCCCTAAAAAAGATACTTTTGGAAGTATCATCTCTTTCCAGAGCATGGGGAAGGGCTGTACCATTTAGGGTTTTTATCTATAAAATACTGTGCAAAGTGCAACATCCAACCAGACAACAACAAAACTGCTCCACAGGGACTCATCATCCAAGGCTGGAGTTTGCAGGACAAGAAAGGCAAAGTGATTTTAGGGCTGCTCTTGTGTACCAAATCAACATTTCCAAGCAGTTGCAGATACTTGTATTGACTGAAAATAGGAGGATTACACAAGTGTAAGTTGAAGACAAACACACAATGAAAAAATATCATTTAACCACAGCAACATCACTGAAGTTGCAGCACCACTGGATTTAGAGTTCCAGAGGTATATTTAGGGCTGGCAGTTTAGGAAACACATATTGTTACCTGTCAATTGAGAATATTTTATATGAAAATCAATGAAATATGGAAATTAAATACTACAGATGTCAGAGGTACAAGTCCAATGCTCAGCCTTGGACTTTCATTCTCTGAATGCAGTACTGACTGAGGGAAAGGCTTGCACACAGAAGTGAAAGAAGAAAAGAGAACAGAAGGTTCCCAACACAGAAATGATACTGGGACTTTGGCCAGATTCAAGAGGTTTAAAGCTATTGTAGTGTTCTTCCTAGATGTCTTCAAAATATGTGGGATCAGAGAAACTAATGACGTCCCAGCAGCACTGGTGAACCAAGTTTGCCTTCCTCATACATCTTCAAAAACAATACAGGCTATATTAAAATTGGTTTCTCCTGTAATAACAACAAACCTGAGAGCAACAGCAGTAGAACATAAAACACTGTAAGATAACTTAGGGATCATCATTATAACAGTTTTTGTCATTCTTTATTACCTCTCCAAAGACTTCAGAAGAAGACAAAGCTTTCAGAAAGCAAATCGAAAACAATACCAAGGATAAATTAAATTTTGGATTTACTGCTAGGCATAACCATGAAGCATTAACAATGTACAAAATTGCATTTAAAGTTATGAAGAACATGACCAATCTCCAGTGTTTTTTAAAGAAATTAGGCAATAATTTTATTCTAAGTGAATGTTCCAGAGGGTAAATGACTTCTGCAGTGCAATAAACGGTACAGCAAATTGAGGAGTATATTTTAAAAGTAGGAGCAATTTTCCTTCCATAACCTTCACTTGAAAGAACATTATTGCTATTTTATTAAATAGGCTAAATGAAAAATAAATTAGAAGGCATTTTATGGGGTTTAAATACACTTAATATCACAGTAAGATATGTGGATTTAAATGGCAGCTTTCTAAATTATACTGCACTGGAAGCATAGAATATACAAAACAATTTAAAGAAATAATCAAGCATCCTGACAGGACAGTTACTATTGTTACCTAGAGGACCCATTAAAGAGATCAAAGATTTATTCTATCCCTGTTTATGTAACTTACTATTCAAAATTCCACTTCATATAAATTCAAGATTTTGGAAAGTTATTTAGCTCCCCTGCTAAAAAAAAAAAAAATCTGGCAAAATCAAATACCTTCAGGACATACAGCCTGCACAATCTATGTAAGGGAAAACTGTTAAATAGATTTTGCACAGCAATCTGATGCATTTCCCAGCCAGGACCAAGTACACGCTACTGATATGCCAAAAAGTTGCTTAGCAAGGTTATTTTCTTAATACTGGGAGAGAGACTGAGTTCTCAGAAAAAAATGAAAGGAGGTTTTGCTGTTACAAGATGTTCTACAGCACAAAAATAAGCACAAAATAACTACTCAAATAGGTCTCATATTAAAACAGCACAAAAGAATAACTTGGGTTGGTTTTTTGTTTTTTTTTTTTTTTGGCCAGGAATTAGTGGGAATATCAAAACTAAAGCCTTGTTTCATTGTAAGAACAAGGCTTGTTTACCAAATGTGTAGGTAATTTCAGCATTCATGTTTCCATTGACTTAGTTTATTTTCATTATTTACTTAATAGTCACATAA
The DNA here is from genome assembly GCA_013398615.1 of Brachypodius melanocephalos. Classification (NCBI taxonomy): domain Eukaryota; kingdom Metazoa; phylum Chordata; class Aves; order Passeriformes; family Pycnonotidae; genus Brachypodius; species Brachypodius melanocephalos. Next base: position 2,476,783 of record VZSR01000931.1, read on the forward strand.
AAAATAGCAAAAAAATATGGGTTTCTCCATTAAGCCTACCCTAAAAAGAAGATGGTGCCTTGCACAGAAAGGGAAAAATCCATTGTGGAGAGAGGGCAAGCATTGCCCCTGGAGGGTACTGTTTCCCATCAGCCTGCACTGAGGCCTTGAGGATTTCCCAAGCTGTTACAAGGCTGTGAGCTGACTCTGGAACAGTTGTGGAGGTTGATGGAAAATCTAGGAGCCCTCAGGGGAAGAGCTGTGTGGCCAGGCACAGTTTGCCTTTGGCATGTGTGAGTATGGAGTGCAGCGTCATGGTGTTTTACTTTCTGACATAACACTCACTGCATTTCTTTAGAAACGTACACCGAAACGTATTCTGCTCCTTTTTTTATATTCTGGCAGTTCAAGTCTCCCTCTTTTCTTCTGTTTATGCATTTTCTTGGCTGAAAATTCTCATATGATGTTTTGAGAAGTGGCATAAATGTGAATATTTATTCACAGAGCAGAAAGGTGTATGCAGAACCATGGTTCAAAATACTCACTGCTGATGAAAAGGCTGTAACTGACTACTCCTAGGATTGTTCCTTGATTCTGCTATCAGTGTTTTGCTGTCTCCCTTGAGGATATTCAGCCTACTTTTGGCACAATCCCAATTATGCAGAAAGGTGCAGATCATCACCCTTTTATGAAGGCCACCTTTTTTGACATACAGAATACTTTCTCAGTATTTGAGTACCAAAGAAAAATGTTCACAGCTATAAAAACAGATATTAAACCCAATAAATAATCCAACAGTGCAATATGCTCAGCCTAACTTTAAGGGAAAAGCATGAGTCCACTGCTTTTTCCCTTTCTGCTTTTCCCCATTATTTTAAAACCACTGGCTAATGCACTCTCAAAAAAAAGTGCAACACCTGCTGGAAAGCAGAGGATAACCAGGACAAAAAACCAACTCTGGAATGGTTTTTATAGCCCTTTGCCACTTGGGTATCATCATTCTGTCTCAGCAACAAAATGTCACACACAGGCTGAGCTTCAGGACTTGAAGAGTCCTTTGCTGCAAAATCAAGTAGTACCTTTGGAGAAAAGGACAAGAGCAGAAAGTGAGAAAAACTTTATTACCAATTCTTTTAGCCTAAAATCTCTTGAGATATGATATTCAAAACAGGCTGACTGAATTTGACAGGAATCTTTCCAGAGATCTATCCCAGGCCTTTTGAGCTAATCAGAGGCCCAGATGTTTCTGTGGTACAAACCCAAGTAAAATCAGTAATAATTTTAAGACTTCCCCAGAACCCTGGTTCAGAAGAGTGTGTTACCAGTAAGTTTCAAAGCTCAAACTCTCTCTTAAATCTACACTGGGCTAACTGAACTAGTTTCCAATTTCATTGGTAGAGCTGATATATGATGATATTCCTAGCAAACCAAAAATCTCTCCAAATCTTTCAGAGTTCAGACACGATCTGTGCTTCACAAGTGTATCTTAAACATGGCTTTGAAACTGTCACAAGACTTTCCAAGCTATGCCTACAATTCATACATATGTCAGAAGGAGATGAATTATCAAGCCTTACATTTCTGAAGTATAAGCATAAGGCGTTTCTGAGATGTGTGCACTTTTTAATTGCTATTTGCTTTTTAAAATTTCAAGGGAGAAGTTAAGGACTAAAACAGGAATGTTTGAACATAAGCAGTCTTTTTGCACACAAATGCAACAAGCTGTCCCCTGTCCTGCAGAATCTCTGCAGTCTGCCGTGCCAAGGGCAGCTTTCCCTATGCTGAGACAGAGTTTGCAGTGGCAGATGTCTCATCCTTGTTGTCCAAATTAATCTGGCATAGTGAGTAAAGGATGCAGTCTGAGACGGGAAAAAAACTAAACCAACTTTCTAAGGCAGTTTTGTAATACACAAGTTATTGCTGGCTTGTTTGGTTGGTTCGTTATTTGTGTTCCTTGCTTGTCTGTGCACTCTGCCTCTTTCTCCAATAAATCTCTCTTCAGGATTAAATCTTGTCTGTGATTCATAACAGCTATTAGTTAAGAAATTATGGCCAAATTGAGTGGCATTTCCAGAAAAATGATGTAATTTATTTATTGACACCAATAAGTAATATTTTGAAACTGTCAAATGATTTTAAATTATGTTCTTATGCTCAACTTTTTCATTTCTGTCTTCTCCTTTTAGTCCCAACTGCTGCATTTTTCCTTGAAAAATACTAAAAAATAAGGCAGATGGCCCAATCATAGGCAAAGGCAGTTAAATAGCATAGATCACGACAGCTCATTTCTGACTGGGGACACTTGATACTATTGTGAAAGCATATATTGGCTACCAACATAAAATTACAGAAAAAAGTTCCCTTCCTCCATTTCCCAGAAATAAAGGAAAAAACCAACCCTCCTCAACACAACCAAGAAAAAACCACCAAAATAAACTAACAACAACAACAAAAAAAAAAAATCCTAAACCCTTCCTCCTTCCAGATCAAAATGGTTACAGAAACCCTACAACCTGCTGAAGTTATGTGAATAGTAACACCGGGCCTATTTCTTAAAACACAGATGAACACAGGCAAAGAAACAATTTTTTTCACTATTTTGTATCGACTTCTTGAAGCCAAAAACGAGCACGTATTCCCATTCTAAGTGGCAATAACTGAATATGCCACCACAATGACACTTCCCCCTTTGCTCTTTGAACAGAGCTGAAGAAATGCCGTCTTGATAAAAATCTTCACCCCAAATGTATGTCCATGAAAATGGCAAAATTAAATATTAAAAGGTTCTCCAGAAACTGGCACATTGTCTATCAGGTATTTATCAAAATAAGCTTTTTAGAGACACAAATGCAGTCACAAATATAATTCTGTACTACAATAGTAGCAAGTGGGCTGAGTAGCATCAGAGGGGAGTCTGAATTTCCCTTGGAATGGAAATTGCTAGACATAAACAGCAACAAAGTTGCTGCACAGAAAAGTCATTTGCTTTGTCATTCAATAGCTATCTATTTTGAAAACAAAACCCTATTAAAAGATCACTTATACTCCAGCTTGATTGATGATTTGTCACTTTTGCTACCCTTTTACTGAGCAGCAGACCAATAAATAAAGAGTGACTTTGAGCGACAGTAAACCCAGAATCTAAAGTAAATTAGAGGAAAATAATTTGTATAGAGAAGAGCCAAAACAAACACCAAGGTTTGATTCTTCTTCTACTGCAAAATTGGGATGTAATTAAATTTTGTAATGACAGCTCTGAACTCAACCATCTGCCTTTCCCTCCCCCCCTCATTTTTCTCCATTTCCATGTAGACTATGACACTCACGTTCCTAGGAGTAAAGCAAAAATTAGACTTACTGAGTGGTGACTCTCTCCAAAGGAAGAGTGTCTGAAGATGGGGATCTACAGGTCACAGTACTTAGAGAAACCTGACCAACACCGCAATGATGTAGGTCAAAAAGAGCACTTGGATGTGCATAGATAAGCAAATACTGAGTAGGCTTAGGAGGGTCCAAGTGACTTTGATCTACCACTGACTCAAAGTGCCCTTGGACCAGTGGGTCCTGCCTGGCTCTTCATATTTCAGAAAAATTGTGGAAGACTGAATAAGATTCAAAAGGCAACGTCAAATGGGAGCCTAAAAAATCCAGGAAAGCATGACATGAAAAGGAGCATCAATCTGTTTTGCTGATCTAGAGGAACATGAAGGAGTGACTTGATTACAGTCTTTAAGAAATACATGAAGCAGAAAAATTTGATAATGGAAGAATCACAAATGAATGGCCAAAACCTGAAGTAAGATTAATACAGTCTGAAAATAAGGAGGTTATTTTTAACACTGGAGGCAATGAACCACTGAAGCACCTTATCATGGGTTGACATCAGCTCTGCAGCACTAGAGATATTAACATTAAGCTTGGTGCTCTCCAAAAAGCATAGATCTTTAGTTAAAAAATAACTTCTTGAAGAAAGATCCCTGGTTAGATGGAAATAATGACTTCTTACAAACTCCAGGACTGAATCTAGAGGAATGATTGGTGGGTACAGGGGGAGAAACACCTGGAGTGAACGGGTCTGGATGACTTTACAGTCCTGCACGCTGAAACCTCAAAGCAAAACAGATAACAAGAAGGTAAGATAAATTCAGTTTTCAGCAAGTAATATTAAAAAAACCTGTTATAGTATCCATTTCCTAACAGTTTTCTTTGAATACGTTTCAAATTTCAGTGGCATCCCCTGAATGGTTTCTTTTCAGAAAAAAAAAAAAAAGGAAAAGGTAGCTTAATTGAATTCTATGAAGTCAAAAATTTGAATTGACAAAGAAGGCCAAAACCAACATGTGTTGTCAAGGCAACATGGGACAAGAATTGTCTTTAACATCTATTAGATCTGACAGTTGATAATATTAGGTGTCATTTGTACAGCATACTGATGCATCTCGCTGTATTTTTAATCTGTAATGAGAAGTGCCTATAAGCAAAGATAAAATCTCATGTTTAAGAAATGCAATGTAATTTTTAGTTTGATTTTTACTTATGCCAATCAAGTAATACTCAATATAACTCCTGGATGCTAGTGTCAGATGCAACACAGCACTGGTAAGGAGGTGTTATCTCCAAGGCCCAATTTAGTTTTTAGCAGTTTAGGGTTTGATAAATGTTGGAAGTTAAGAAAAGAAATGGAGTACCCAGCAAACTCAGTCAGATAATTTATTACAGCATTAATAACTCCATCTCTGTCATGTAATTAGAAAGTAAAATGCAAAAAGGTATTTGAAAAACATACCTACATGAGCAACTCACCTTCTAAAAGAAACTTTAGAACTTTACACAATACAGAAAAAGGAGGGATATTATTCTAATTTGTTCAAGCACTCAAGTAATCTAGAAATAAATTCTAAGGCATTTAACTTACAAAACTACAGACATTTCAAATGTACTTCCACAGTCTGGAAGACAATATTTAACCCAGACCATTACAAGTAGGGGTTGGGATGAGCAGGGAAAGAAAATAAAAAGAGAAAATTAGTGTTTAGGGCACAACGTTTGCATCAGAATCCTGGACCATTTGCTAACTCTTTTTTTCTTGCTGTAAGACGTATCAGTACTGCTGGACACCAAATGCTTCTGTGTTTACGAATTGTTTACTGGTGAAATAGCTAACTAGAATAAGCACAAACCTGCAGCTATATAGTTGTCAGAGAACTGATTTTCCTCTCTCTCACTCTTCCCTTTACTTTAGAAGAGAATGACTGATAAAGCAACTAACATTAATCTCTCTCTAGCACTACCCCTGTTCCAGTTGGTTCACAACACAGGAAGTCTTGGAGAATTCAAGAACAGGTGAATAAATGAATTCCCTATATTACTGAACAGATTCATCTGTATCCAGGTGTTCTTAAACTCCCTCAAAATACAGCTGCTTCTTAAGAGACCACAGATTAAAAGTAGTACCCCAGAGCTTTTCTACTGAAGTTTTTGCTACTTTATGGCTGTAATTAGTTTCCACAGCTGATATTCAGAATAACTACTTGGAGTTTCCATACTACTTCATTAGAAAATAAAGTCTCACTGACTCTTCTGCCACAAAGCAAATTCACCACATGTCAAAGTCTGCAAGACATCTGTTCTGAGAGATCAGCTGGGGGGGAAGAGGCATTCCTTCAGGATCACTGCATATTTTCCCCACATCTTTTACTTCTCACCCACAAAGTAAACCTCCCAATTAGAAAAATAACTAACTTTACAACCTTGTGATGGAACTCACTTGGGCTGGCTGGCAGTGCCCATCCAGGCACTCTCTCACACCCCCTACTCAACATGACAGGAGGAGAAAGTGGGATGGAAAAGTCTGAAGGTTGACATGGACAAAGAGGTGATTAACCAGTTACCATCACAGGTGGAAAAGGCATGACTTTGGGAACATTAATTTAATTTATTGCTAATTAAATCTAGACTAGAATGGTGAAAGAGAAAGACAAAACAAACCTCCAAGACACTTACACCCAATGCACAACCTAAAGGCAAACACCAAAGAAAGCACAGTCTCTGCATGTCAGACAAAGCCAGAGGTCTTTGATTGTTTGGATGTGACACTTGGACAAGCATCCATCTCAGCTAAATGACAAAATCCAGAAGTTATTTGCATATCTGCAGTTCTGGTCTTCAGCTCTTGTGAAATGCTTGCATATCTCTGCATTTCAAACAATAAACAGCAAAATGCAATTTCTCTCCTAGCATACTGGTGGAGAGACAAAGCTCTGAAAACAGGAGTCTCCTGAACTGGCAAAAAATAGGAAACATTCCACCCTGTTGGTTGAGCATTTGGGAACAGTGGTAATCAGCACTGATGCAGTGAGTGGAAAGGTTTGAAGTCTATTTCTACCTGAAAAAGTTTCAAATACAGGTTTGGAAAAAAACAAACAAAAATACATAAAGTGTGGACAACGGCCTTGCATATAGAGAAGGGTATGAAAAAAATGTATGGAAAACTAGACTTCATTACAGAACAGAACTAAGATATGAGCCATTAGAGGAGAACAAACATATAAAAGTCAACTTGAGAGAGATGATTCATTTCCGTGAGGTAAACTGAAGATCTAAAATTGATATATTTCTAATTAAAAGTCCAGAGGAATGAATCAATTACGTTTCTATCCCAGCCATTAGTTCTTCTCTGTGCCTTTCTTATTGGATCTGAGTGCCAGTGCTATCCATGTAAGGAGCTTCATTACTCTGTTGTTTTAATAAAGTGATATGAAGATTTACTGCCCTTCCCATGCTAGTGAAGAAGATTAAAAGATCAAAATAAACTTGAAAGTTGAGAGTTAAAAGCATGTAAACTCATAAAAAAGTTACAGCACAATACAGGAAAGAAAATTATTTACATGAACTATGCTATTTTTAGAACCAGACACCATACAAGAATAGCACTAATTAATTGAGCACAACTATCTACAATATCACCAACATTCCACTTCCACAGCTTTGTTTTATGCAAGATAAAATAAGGAAAAATTAAAACAGAACTGTCCATACAAGGCCAAAGATCTGTTTTGTATATCCACTTCTTTGGAATAACATCCAAAGCCTGTGATTTGCTCAGTCCATAATTAGTGCACTTGCATGTCCTAAGGCCTCACTTTTAACTCCAAAGTACACCCATGTGGATTTCCAAATCGATACCTAATGTTTTCAACTTGATGGCAACTTACAGCTGAATTTCTGATCCTTCTTCCTTTCATGTAACTATCAAGTACATTTACTTTTTTTTTGCACAAGACAGGATTAGTAGAGAGCAGTTGTTTGTACTTCCATCTAATAGTGAGCTTTGCTGTCTTGAAAATTCCTTGGAGTGAAAACAAATTGACAAAAAATATTAGAAATTAAGTATATGTAAAAAATGTTTGGGTTTTTTTTTTTCATATTACCTATGCAATCATAAATACAATCAAAACCAGATCAGTCGACTACTAGGAAGCCCACACAGGCCTTCAAAGCACCTGGAAATAGCTGTAGCAGGAAGGTGAGAGGACAAACCAAAGCATTCATCTATTCTCTTCCTAACAACCTACCACTAGTACAACTGCCAGCAAATCATGTTCTTGGGACAGTCATGTTGTTGTGTTTAATAAATTCTCTAAATTTTCTTTGCTTCTTTTAGCATTACTAAATTACATTTGAACACGTATGAACCCTCAAATGTCAGCTCTGAAACCTCACAGTACAAATAAAACTGCCAAGAAAAACTAGAGCCATACAAAACAATAGCTCTGATATGAAGATGAAGGTAAGCAAAACACAGCAGAAGGAAGTGAGAACACTTTTCTTTCCACTTTTCATCAAGAAAACAGAGGGAAGGCATCTCCTTTAAAAATCATTTTTTGCTAGTCACGTGTGAATTAGTATCTGAACATTATACAAGAAACTGCTCTGCAGTTTAAGGACTAGGAGGAAAGAAAATTCATTGTATACCCGGCTCAAGCCTCTACTGCCTCCAGCAGCAACCAAGAATTACAATTCCTGACTTTTCCTGCAAGTAGAATAGAAAAAGTCATATTTCATATTATTTTACGGTGTATAATAATGTATAGAGGAGAAAGAGGAAAAAACACAAGTTATCTCCCAGTCATCTAGCCCTCAACTAAAATTTTATTTTTGCACTTGTTTTATTAAAATCTATTTTTCTTACCAGCAATGACCCAATCATTGCTAATGTGTAGTCTTGCTTCTCTACTTGCTAATATAACAAGTGGCTATAAAAACAGCCAAAACCATGCACAGTACCAAGCCTAAGAGTCAGAAGACCATCTATCACAATGGCAAATACATTTCCTTCCATAAATACATTTACTTTATTGATATTTTTCCTTTTGTATTGAGTGAGCTATCCTTTTCACTGCAACTCTGATCGTTCTTTTTATTCCTTGGAGTGTTTTAAGTAAAAGCAACTAAGAGCAAGTCCAGTTCTAATGAAATGAGTGAAAGCTTTGCCATCAACCTTAATATAATCATGAAGCAGCGATCAGTGAATAAAAGCTGTGTACCTTTTTATCCTCTGTAAATTATTTGGGCTTCATAGCACGTCCAACATTTCAAGATTCCTGCTGATTTCCTAATGTATTTATACTTTTCAGCAAACCTGCAATGCCTTGCTGTATTGACCACCCTCTGCTTTACCCTTAATTTGTCTCTTACTGTGTAATGCACAACAGGTATCGTGTGAGTTATGTCATAACAGAGCACATTAGTGGGGATGCACGTTAGGGGGAAATTTGTTATTGCTTCATCCTGCTTCTGCACATTTGGTCATTGTGAGGCTTCTGGGGATAGCAAGGATTTCCTTGGGGCTGAGATGCAAGAAGAGTGAGGAGAGGGAAGGGAAGAAGGAGGATTGGGAAGGAAAGCTTACAGAAAGGACACAAATCTGCACAGCAGAAATGGCTGAGAGAAGTGAGAGGCAGAGCTGGGCCTTGGAGGTGAAGGATAAAAACCTTTCTCTGGAGGAGAACACAAACATTGTTCTCTTGCCACAGAATCATTGGGGAGAAAACTAAGCCTGAAGGAAAGGCTGTGGTTGTACCAGAGAAGGAATGGAAAGACTGCAAGTGGAGAGAAGTCAGGCAGAGTAAAATTTGCAGAGTTTTGATCAGTTTCTGTTTACATGAACCCTATTTTGAGAATTTTTTTCTGCTTCAAAATATTAATTGCTATAATTTATACTCAAGATGAGCCTGGCTTTTGGATTTAAAGCTATTTTTGTCTTTTGGGAGCATTTTCTACAGAGGAGAGTTTAGGCAAATCGCAGAGAAGATAGAGATGACTCAGTCTCATCACAACTACAGAATGGCAAATATTTGTAAGACTTTTCTACCACAAAATATGAACCCATAAGCTCTCATTTGAAGACCTGAGAAGCTTTATTACCCACATAAAATCTTACGCTGTTGCTTGCAGCCTGCCTTCCGTGGGTACCACTCTGCCAGGAAGCCTCCTAAAGTCAAAATTCTTGCATGTAGAAACTGCAGGCACATTTGTAAAATTTATTATGCATGGTCATTGGAGAGCTAGATCTCTAAAAAGGGGTTTGCATACAGTGAGTTTTAATTTCTGGGACACTTTCCCTTTTCTGCTCAATTCTAGTCTCCTTGATTACTTATTGTTATTATGTAGAACTACCTGGATCTTTCCTGCAGGCAGCGCTTCGTCTCTCTCAGAATTTCAGCAGTAGTAGCTGCTTATTTTGCATAATTAAAAAAAAAATTCTAGTTTATCAAGCACTTGGATGAAGTTTGTGTTTATAGAGGGATGTTCTCTAGAACTTTATTTGTGCTGCAAGAAATTTGCTCTGAAATATCTGGTAAATATTCTTCCCTATTTGTTAAATATAGCAGTACACAAAATACATCAAATAGTTCTTTGGTAAGTACAGTTTATTTTTCTCTGCTAAATAATGGAAGGGTTTTCCAATAAAGAGGATATGTATAAACAAATGCAGAACTACTTTAGACACGATCTACTCTATAATTTCTCTGAAAGATTAATTAGTGCATAATTTAGATGCTGGCCACGTCCACCCATCCATCCATTTTCCAGTCAGATCCATGGCAGTTTTTGGAGGAAGATTTGGCCTTTTACCTCTGCCTGCCTTCCAGAAGGGAAACTGAAATTATGCTGCAGAGTTCCCAGTCCAGATACTCACTACCCATCTAATCCCCTTTCAGTCAACCTGCTCAGCACTTGAAAATACCTGCCAGAAAAGGAAAAACACACAAGCACCAGTCTGTGAAAAGACTAAGTGGGGAAGACATCTCTGTAGTAGCAACTCGTCACTATATTTATATATCTCTAAGGGAATCTGAGGAAAACCATAACAAGAAGGGACAGATTCTGGAAGGCTCTGAACTGAGATGCTGGGATTGGACTTCTCCCCTACAGCTTCTGCCAACTAAATTCTCCCCAATGGGTAAGATCACTTGCACGCCCAGCTTGTACAGAAGGAACTGATGAAACCTCTGATAATTCAAATATTAATCTAATCAAAAATTCCATTAACAAAGGATGTTGGAGTGGTGGTGTATTACAGATTAATCAGAACTCATTACAATTCTCTCCTGTGGTGCTAATGATTCATTGGTCTTCCAGCAGAAATCTAAGGGATATCTCTAGCAGCTTACAGGAGTTATCTAAGAAAAAAATTATTAGTTCTTGTTCATTCTGAAAAATGCTGGTAAAAAAACTATTCTATCTTACAATAGGAAATACCACACTGAAAAATAAGCATGTTTATAGCATCTACCAGAGTGGCCACATGCAGATAGTAAAACAGGTATTTTAATTGGTGACCTCTCTCAAAAATTAAAATCTTGTTCAATACTCCCAGTAATCTCACAAAACAAAACAAAAAATAATCATACCAGAAATCAGCAGAAGAAAAGGGAGCAGTAGGAAAACAGATATATACAAGTTCAGTTTTCCCAGTGTTTAGTTAAATAGTGAAGAGACACTGATCATATGTTTTGCATATGGGGGGGGAGATGTTAAATTCTCTTTTTCCAAGGCAATGCACATTTGATTGCAGTGGCATGCTTTTAAATAGTTGGAGGCATTTAACCTGAGTTGCAACCCACACAATCTCCTGCCATCTAATTTTCAGCCCTTCAAGGCACAAGTTCTCTGCACAAGAATAGGCAAGAGATGCCTTGCAGAATGGCACGATTTTATCACTGTTTTTTACTTTTCTGCTTCAGAAAGTGTCACCTAGGCAAGAAAACTAGATATTTTCTGGCTGATTTTACAGGCTGTAGTATGTACAAATACTCCTCCAGAGCAGTGGTGGCAGTGACATGAACAAAGGTAATTTGATCTTCCCTGAAATGCATTACAGCAAAAACAGGATGATAACATGAATCAACATTATATTCCACTTTCAAAAACAAGACTATAGAAAACTGTATTTGTTACCTTTCCTGTTTTTGTCTCCATCCACCAATATTTACACTTTTAAATGTTACCTTTTGGTACATGCAAAAATAGTAAATTGTGCATCAGACAAGAAAATGCACATTCTGTAGGCTTTACCCAAAAAAAGTACCAAACATAAGCAGGCACCTAAATTACTGATCTAGAAGAGACACGACAGGATACCTGTTTTGTCTTCCATGAACATGCATCTGCCAGTTGCATGGAATGAGAGACAGAACCTACAGCATGGTCTGTAGCTACCACATCAAAGTTGAGGCAGTGCTGAAAATGTCACTGAATGAGAAAGGGCCAGATTTTCTGTTCAGATGATACACAGCATGCAGCATGTCCTGTCACAGGCAATTCTTTCCTGCTCTCATAGACACAATTCTTATTCTGACATCAATTAACATAAATGCTGAGGAATGAAGGAATTTATAGAGTCTAATGAGGTCTAGCAGAAGAACAGACTAGGATGGTCTGCTGTGTCTTTCCCAGGCCTGAGTTCTCCAAATTTTTGAACCATTTCACTGTACTCCCAATTTTTATGTGAATATGAGAAGAAAACAACACGGGATATCCTAAGTAAACTGAGTTTAACCTTAAGCAAAGAAGTAGCTGAAAATAACCTACATCAATCTTACATTTAAGAGACAGAACCGTAGCCAATTAATTTTAATTAAGTTATTCCATTAGCACTGATTTCCTTTGGCACTGCAGAGCACGACCTCCTCTGTGCTGTGAGTTAGCAGCGGGGCTGAGCTTCCATCATAACAAACCACCTCACTTAAACTTCATTACATTGTTGCACTAATGGAGTGGAAAGGATAAAGAGAGCATCCTACATGTCTTTTGCCAGTATCTCTGCCCTCAGAGAGGTTGTGTGCTAGTTCACAAGCTCCTGTGTGCACTAGAAAGATGCTGTTGCCTGCTACAATAACTTCTGCATAAGCTTCTATCTTCTGCATAACTTATTTCCATCATAATATGGCAGCAGGATGAACAAATCAGATCATTTTTTGTTCTTGCCTTTCAGCTGCTCTATTCTAACCCACACAAGGCAATTCCTATTCCCCTGCTATCCCATGCTTCTCTCCTTCCCAAACCAAACTTCTTCCCACCCTTGTCTACATTTAATATTTTAAAATACTAAGATAGAATTTAAAAGAACACAAATACACTCCTCTTCTATTGTCATCATGCAACACATTCCCAGAGCAGGAAACAGTAACCTTCATGTTGTGCCCTTCAGGCAAATGAAACATTTGTTTGCAGGAGAAAAAACGCATTTCTACCTCAAATTTCTATATCAAATTTACTGAGAAGACAGCCAAGAGGTATTTAGAGAACTGACATTTCCCTCCTTTTTCTTTCAAATATATTTATCCAGAGTAGCGGCAGCTAATCCAGACACTAAAAGGGTCCATAGATTTTAATAAGATCTCGTGGATGAAGACAGTATTTCCTGAAGCCTAGTAACCAATGTCACATTTTATAGCTCAATCTAAGGGTAGCTCAAGTCTATCAAGAGACACTGCTTCAGACCACTGTGGACCTTCAGAGGTAATTTCATTTGTTCATTTGAATACCAGGCTTTAAATAGCAACTAATGCAATTTTGAAAATACGGCATTCTTAAAAACAGTATCCAACAGGTAAATTATAGGCAGAACTTAATATTAAAGCCCTATGGACTCTTCAAAGCCATTTCTCCTAAGAAATGAGCCAAAACCTCTTGAATTATCAGAGATGTCAAATCTGCTTTCAGTAGAAACTCTCCACAGATCATTTCATTAAATCATTTGATCACTGGCTATTAAATAAAAAAGGAAATAATTTTGCAGGAGAGCAGAGAGGGAAAAATAGCTATAATTAAGCATAGCAATTTAAAGTTGCACTCTTCACACACCATTACTGTCATTAGAAACCTAGTAATATGCTAGCAAAGTCACATGCCAGAAACTGGTGAATAAGGAAAAGAGGATGCAGAGTTTGTCTGAAGAAGTTCAGCAAAGTTCATTGATGCCCACAACTGCCTGAATTGCTTGTTTAGCTTCATATGTGGGAATACTGGAAACAAAAATGTTTATCCAGTGGTACCAGTGGCCACCTCTCTGTATTTCTCCATCACTATTTAGTCTGGGATTATTGAATAAAGTGCAAAAATAACTTTAGGATTTTGATACATCTTCTGCTTGGGAAAAATTGTGTTCTACCCTTCTCTCACAGAACTTGATCTAATTTCAAATAATTCCTACTATTTGTACATATATTAACAAATTGAAATGGAATTCATACATTTGTGGCATGACCTTGTTTTCCATTATACAGCTCTAGGTCTCAGAGGGCAGTAGCAAAGACCATTATGCCTTCTACATTTTCAGTAATAACTCGAGAGAGATGAGGGAAAAGAAAAGGAGAATTCAGCTGTGTGCAAAAAGGGAAAAGAAAGGTGACTGTCATGCAGAGAAAAGAAGATGACAAATTTGCTAAAATGAATAATTTACAATTACACAAAAATGCATTCAAATTCGGTTTTCTTTAAGTGAGTCTTAAAAATCATAGAGAAACCACATCTTTAAAATCTTTAACAAGAGTCTTTTGCCAGACTGGACAAGGCTAATGGCTCAAACCAGTGACTGAGGCTTTAGGGAGCTCTACCAGGAAGCATCTCCTCAACTGTTTTGGGCAATTGTTTTCTTCTAGTCTTTATTATGCACCCTGAAAGATAGGTTTTGTTTATTTTTCCTTTGTTTGTGGAACTGCGAGCGTTACTGAATATAAAAAGAACTCCTTTTATTACAGGCTGGTTCTGTTTTGCCTATGTCCATTACTGCACAGCACAGGAGAACAAGGAAGATTCTATTAAATGGATTATGACAATTTCCGTCTTCATCAAACCTTTAACGCATAACTGAAAATAAAGCACAAGCTCTGTAACACGTCCTGTTGTACACCACCATACTGTTATAGAAAAAGTCTTCACATATATTGAGGCTATTAATCTTTTCAAATATAAAGAGTGAAAGTCCAAGGCAGTTTTAAGAAGCATCTGTGCTGTAGATATTCCCTATGCACACGCAAGGAAAACCTCTCAACTTTCTATCCTAAGAAGCAGGAAACCAATACTGACTAAATATACGATTCCCTGTGTCAGAAATATTTCACAGGACTGCAATCACATGCAGAGCTTAGTATCTCTCAGCATAATATGGAAATTTTCTGAAATTATTTTTGTAAGAGCTAATAAAAATGGCTTTTCTATAACCTTAGACTCTGCTGCCAGCAGGAAGGCCTCTGCTGAGCACCCTAAGCAGAGAGTGCTGAAGCTGTGCTTCCTGAAACTGCTCTGAGTGTAGTTCTTCACAAGAGAGGTGACACAAGAAATTCTGTTTATGAAAACAGAGAGCTACCAAAGCCCAGTCTCCTGGCCTCCTAGTCCCAGTTGTGTTTCCACCAAGCAGGTGACTTGCTTATTTTTGGCTGGGTCTGTTTTCCCCTGAATTGGTGAACTCAACTGGCTTGCCAAGCAATTAAGTGATCGATGGAGATGATCCATGGGGAGACAAAGCAGACCAGGCTAGGACAGAGGGGAGGAGGAAGTTGAAACCTTTCTTGTATATTAAACACCATCATTTCAGTCCCAGCACATCCAGGTCTGACTGAGATAACTGAAAATCACTCCCTCAGTTAATAACCACCTCCTCAAGTACACCTGAGGAATGACGACAGCAAGACTCACTTATTTGTTACCTGGCAGTTTCTACATTTATCTAGACTTGCACAAAGTGACTGCCACCATGTTTAAGGGTATTTTACATCCCTTCTTCACAATTTTAATGATTGTACAAACATGTAACACACTACTCTGGTCCATTTGAGAATATTAAATATAACTTTTTAACAAATCAACCAATGGATTTTATGACAAAGCTGCAAAGCTTGAATACTAGAAATGGGGAACTCAGAAATTCTGACCTAGATGACTTTGCTAATAATCAAGCTATCATTTATTATTCCTTCTTAGATACTGCAAGAGGAAAAAAAACCCCAACAATGTATATAAATGTATATAAGCACTGTGCTCAGATCAAAACAGTTTAAAATTCTTACCTACAGGTCAATAACCAATCATTGTGATTAAAGAAGCTGTCTTGGCAAAGTTTTTTCTGTGAGGAGTTTCCTATCTGCTTAAGGTCAGTGATGCAACTTCCATCCACAAACGGCCTGGGAAGATGCCATTAGAGCATCAAATTGCAACACAGATTGATTTTCACAGCTGCTGGCCTAAGGCATAGGGTTGTAATACCATCCTTGCAGCTTTTTAACATTTTTCAGGTTTTAAAGACCTCCTGGTCTGTGCCACCATCACACCTCTGCAAGATAACACACACACATGGACAGTCTAGTGAATCATTCCCCTTATTCCTGGTCTGCTTGACATCCATCAGAGAAAAAGAGGACATATGTGCAATGCCCAGGCCTTATTTAGTTATTTCTCACATTTAGTTCATAGTTTCAATTTAGTTTGTTGAGACAGACAGATGACAAGCCAAAGAGATAGACATTTTAGTGCCTCTCACCATGGCATCTAATCATAGATCTAAATAGTGCTTGGGGCAGAAAAATGAAATTAAGGTTGTGATGTGAGAAAGATGAGATTGAGGCTTCCTGACCTCTGATCCTTTAAGCTGAAGAGTGATGTGTCCTCTAAATTTTGAGCCAAGGAGGATAAAAGGAAATAATATGTCCTGGACCTCAGTCTGATCATGCATAGTTAGGTGTTCCTAGCCATCAGCACTTTAGCATACTTGACTAGTGATGTATGAAGTAGGCCACCCCTGGAAATTGGTTTTCTTGCCCTGTGTCCGGGACCAGTGTAACCACAGGCCATAAATATTTAGGCTGTTCAATATCCTCTTACTTGTATTTTTTTAGAATGATTTATTCACGTAACCAGGTTAAAACTGCAGCAGTAATTCAGATTGGGGATTGAAAAGCTGTCTGGCTTCAAGGCACTTGGGAGTTATTACCCATTTAGACTACAGGCAGAACAAGCCCTGTAGCCTGATTTGCTGACATTTGTCCAAAAAGGTTTCAGCACTGCTGTGTTAATCGACTGGCCTTGATCTGGGAAGGGGACAGAGCACAGATTTACTCCCCTATTTCACTGTAATCTCAATTCCTACTCCCATCCTCCTTTGGACCACTTCAAGACTGTCACCAGAAATAATTATTGATACTGAAATGAAACGCTCCTGTAGCATGCTCCAAGAATTGTGGGTCACAGAAATAAGCCATAAACTACAAACTACAGTAAAATAAAGTTGCTAAGATAACAGTCCTGTTTTCAGACTGCTAGCTATTGGCCACAAGTTGGCCATAGAAAAAACAAAAGACACTGCAAGAAAAAGGAGACGTTTGCTTCAAGCTTTCCAAAAGGCAGTCCATCCTCATTTTCAGGCACATCACATCTAGAATGCAAGTGCTCAGGAATTTTTTTATGATTTTCAGGCTATATTCTAAAAAGCAACTTGCCTGTCTTCCTGACAGAATACTGTCACCAGAGAGCCAAATTTGAGAGCAGAATTATTCACAAAATTCATGGCAACATATTAGTATTATATCCCCTCATTTCACCTATTAGACTGAGAGCTCTCCATGAGGCCATCTAAAAAGTGAATAAAAATATAACTTCTTTTCTAAAGAGAAAGACAATTTTGATTCCTCACACCTGCAAAATACCACAACTACCTGTGTTGGGACAACAGTCCCAGGAATGGCATATTTAAGGGAGCTGGAACATCAAAGGACTCAGATTTATTACCCAGCATTAGCTGCATTCATTGCTGCTTTGAAATTGGATGAAAAACAGCTTATCCCTTTCCTGCTGGGGTAACACAGTAGAAACCCAGATGTAGTCAAATTATTTTATAAATATGGGCCTACCAGCTTTGTCCACGGCTCTTGTTCTCAACTCAACACGGGTGTCATATGTGGTAAAACACTTCCCTAAGCAACCTGTTAACACAAGTGTGGAAAAAATGCAAAAACACTGAAAGAGGTTAATTTATCTAGAAGCAAAAGCTAACCTGACACACAAAAGTATGCTGAGAGACCCTTTACACCCACTTGCCTGGATGCTGGGATGGGCATCTGGACAAGCACTTGGTATCATTTCTTCTTGTGTCACCACTTCCATATTGCTGACAGATGCAATCAGCAGTTGCCCAAAGAGCAGATCATTTTTCAGCACCATGGACACCATAGTCCACTCACAAGTGCAAAACCGGCAAGAATGGGGGCACAATCCACTTTATTTTGTAGAAATATTACTCCTACCTCAGTTTACTTCCCTGATACAGAGCTGGCTAACTGTACAAATTGCAACAGAGGAGGGGAAAGATGATTCCATCAGAAAATGATTTCAGAAATATCCTGCTTAACAGACATGAGATAGGATATTTCTGTCAATTTCTAAACCTGGTGACTGACATGTCCTTCATGTTAGCAGAACTTACAGACAGGCATCTGGAAGTATTTTTCTTCCTCTTTGCAGCTTGTTTAATTTACTCAGCACCACATCTTGAACCATAATTGCAGGGCTTATCTGCAAGTATCCTAGCACTACACTCTGCTTGAAGTGCAGGTCAGTAAGTTTTTCCAAAGGTTACATTTTTCTCCCTTCATTCTGAATGCATCTGATCAAATAAGCTATTTTAAGTCTCCTTAATCAGATATTGGTCAAAGGTCTTTAATGCTGGCATGTAGGATCTAGGAAGCTGAACCTCTGATATCTGCCTACAATGGAACAGTTGGCTTTGACACAGCAAATTCAAATAACCATGATGGGACAGAATTCAGTGAGCCATATTACCCAGTACCAGGCAGTTCTCAGAAGTTCAGTTGATCTTCATTCTCAAAATGTTCAGTCTCAGTATGCCCTTTGCATAGTGAGTAACAGACTTCCACTTGGTGGGGAAAGAAGGGTAAAAACAAACGGAACAGCTCCTGTCACCTGAATGATGTAAAATAGGGACAGGACAACAAAGAATGTTCTGGTGCCGAGGCAGAAGGACAAAACCCTGCAC
This sequence comes from Brachypodius melanocephalos, assembly GCA_013398615.1. NCBI lineage: Eukaryota > Metazoa > Chordata > Aves > Passeriformes > Pycnonotidae > Brachypodius > Brachypodius melanocephalos. The sequence goes on from VZSR01000931.1 coordinate 2,495,315, forward strand.
TCTGGGAAGGGCCTGTGCAAGTGCACAAAAATGCAAAGCACTAAGAGAAACCCTGAGTGGGATCCGAGCTCATCAAGTTCTGTCCAAAAACCTGGGTAAACTTCTCAATACCTACAAATGCAAAAATACCAGCTTGTGGTTGACTGCCTTCACCTCATGCCAGAGGCAGCAAAAACAAACATTTTTTACAAATCTCCTGCAAACATACAGGTTTTTGTGCTAGACCTAACAGGGATTCACCTCATGTCGTGAGGAACACTTGGGCTGGGCAGTGTTAAAGAAGCTAGCAACGCTGTTTAGGTGGAGATAAACAGAATATTAAACACTACATTAAAACACAAACACTTCCAGTGATTTAGAAAGTGTTTTCAATCAGTGGAATCTAGAATCAATTTTAAAAACAAAACAATAAAAATACAACCACCTACCCCATTACCAACTGGAAAAGAAGGCTTGAAGTGTTTTCCCCACAGATGATTGTGATTGCCAAGTTTACTTTTGCAGGGAAAGTCAGAAGAATTGTAGGATCTTCAAGTGTTCAGCATGAGAATGTCTAAAGAACCTGAACCAACACTGATCGTTTCTGTCAACAGCCAAATTCAAAATTTCTTAGTTCCTCTCTACCTTCAAGCTGTACCTTTTGTCATTTATAATTATGAAGAGTATTCTGTATGTTTGAACCAGAATGGTCATGATACAAAGAATATATCCATTATAAACAAAGGTATTTTGCTGCATGGTGCTGGGAGGAAAAGGCAGCTAGAAATTTACCTTTTAGTAAGAGATTAGTTTTACAGAGCTGCAGGAGCTGGGAACTAAAAAAAAAGAAAAATAAACGGTCAGGACCCATTGCTTTCTGATCTGAAAACCTGGAGCTAAGATTTCCATCCATTGTATACTTGACAGGGATATAAATGTGTTTTATTCACATATATATGTACAGGATATATATCTGCTACGTGTTAAGACTAAGAAGTTTGACACAAAATAAACCCCTTACATTTCAAGTGTTCCCCACAGTTCAGAGGGCTTTTCAGCTCTGTAAGTCTGGTCATGTTCAATAGGAGCTTCCACAGGCACAGATTCATAAACAGGGCAGATTTTAATTTCAACATTATAGATCTGGTCACATTCAACACGAACTTGTGCGGTAACAGATCCACAAATAGTGAGATTAACCAATTTAACCTTATAGGTCCAATCATGTTTAGCAAGAACCTTGAGATCACAGACTGACCAATAGTGCAATTTATTGAAGCAACAGAAAAGGAGTTTTGGAACTACCACTGACAAATGCACCAGTTCTGATAGAGCTCTTACAATAACAATAATATTGTGTTAACCCAGGTAAGAATGGTAATCTATGAAGAAGCATACAAAGAAGGCATCCCTGTTTGGGAGGAGGAAGAGAAGAGTACCCTGTTGACTACCCTGAGGTCTTTTGGGTCTTCCTCCTAATGAGATCAAATTTCTACCCTTCTTATATACAGCCTGACCTTATCCTTCTCCTCCTATGTACCATATAGTGAGATCAATGCAGAGAGTTGAGTAATGCAGTCATGTAAGTGGTACCATGTACTTCATTAAGCTTATCAGCACATACAGGGGATACTTTAATATAAGTGACACTGAAGCAGACAAAAGTTACTTTTTTGGCCATGGTTGCCTTCAAAGTCCAGTCATATGACTTTGTTCTGTTCTTTGCTGTCCAACAAAGCCAAAGCAAGACCATCCTATCTCCACAGGACCTCATCCTTCAGCCAATTTACCTTTTCTTATCATCAGCTGTGCAGATCTCCATCTGCAAAGATAACACAGAGGGTACACAGGGTAGACCACAGATAGGATGCCTTAGACCTTGCCTGTCTCTTGGGTCATCACCCCACATCTATTACAGCAGCCTCTAACTGCTTCTTACACCTTTTTAGTGGCAAAAATGTTCAAATAATATCCTACTACATAGGATAGATAAATAAGTCACTTTACTAATTTATTGGATAGCAAAAGGTCTTTGTTGCTTTGCTGGTTGCAGAGCAAACTAATCTAAAGTCTGTGTGCAGACTGGCAAACAGGACAGGTAATGAGAATCTACAAGACACAGAGCAGACAAAGACAGTGCTTTTACCTCGCTGGCTTTCACACCAGATGGAGTTTTTTCCTTTTAAAGAAACAGGGTTTTTTGAGTGAGAATGAAGGAAGCAAAATTATTACCATTTAACTGGATTTAATGAGCCTTTGCTTTTCCCATTCAGTAAATTCCTTCACTGGGAAAACTTAGTTAGCAATATATCTGACAGTCTACACAATATCTGTGCTGTCTTAAATGATTTTTTTAATACCATACCTTTCCTATTCTTCCAACCTAAACAATATAGTTAATAGAAATCATAACAAAAAGGATATGGACACCACAGAAAAAAAAAACCAAACCTGAAATTCTCCACTTTTTTATATGGTACATGAACTACAGGTTTCTGATCTATCAGTATATCACATATTAAAAATGTTCTTTTCAATACAGAGTATGTAAAAGGTATGCATAAGAAGCTATGCCACTGATTTTCAAAGGCCCAACTCTCATTCCAATATGCTCATAGAATATTAACAGAAGCTAGGAACCTAAATGACTTACTGGACTGAGACTTTATCATTAACTCGGGAAGTATCTATTTGTTACATTACAACACACATTTTGCAGTACAATACAGGTATCTGAATCATGATGCAGGCTTTACTGTTCTTAATGTGGATGAAAACTCTTAAGGACTTTCCTGTTTGAAATATTTTTTTTAAATAATTATTATTTCTTAAACAAATTTCTTAAACAAATTAAAAAAACCCCCCCACAAATAATATGAAAAGCAAAGACAATATGAAAATTCTTAACATTTTAAAGCACCTTCTTGAAAATGCCATTTTTTGCATTACATCCCAAAGGGGGGAGATGAGTTTTAATTGAGATTGGTATTACTGCAGCAATTCCAGGAATAAATTACATTGCCTAGGTCCAAAACTAAGAGAAAGTCACTGACTAATATACCCTGCACAGTACAGATATATTCTGAAAAGAGAGAATCTTTATCTTGGGCCTCTCATATCTATGGTACAGGGTTACATCTCCCTCTGCCAAACAGTGTTCATTCCTACTGTCATTTTTATATATCAATTCTATTTTGCTTTTGCCTAACTGCACTCAACAATTTTACTGAATGTATTACCAAAGGTAAACTGAATTTACTGAATTATTTTGACTTAGCCTTTGGGCTCAGAGTGCTCATCCTGTCTCTCATGTCCCATCAGTGTTCATAACAATATCATTGTTTTCCTTTTGGAAGTCACAGACAAAAATTACTTCAGATAAAAATTAAATCCTTCTCAGCAGATATAGCAGATTTTTTTCACTGGATGTGCTTCTCATCTTTGATATTTCCACTTTGGCTGAACAGTGGATGATTTTCTCCCAATTATCACCTGTGTACAGTCCCTCATAAATTGTGCCAACTGGATAACAAAACACTGTCCTTTTAGTCTAGTAATGTTCTCCATCCAGCTTTTGCAAATAATTGAACTTTGAAAGGTTTCAGAGTCACTGATTCCTTTTTAATCTGGCCTGCCCCAGCAATCACATATAAATAATTCTAATGTTCTCTTGTTTTATTATGTGGAGATACATGTAGGTAATGCAGGTCAGTGCATAATCACAGATATACACATATGGCATCTAAAAGATTTTGGGTTGGAATTTGGGTTATACAGCAGAGCCATATAAATCTGAATTTCCAAACTTGCACACTGCTGAAATGAGCACAATCTCTTATTTTGGAATAGGGCCATCTCTAGCTGGGAGGCAGACAATGCTACTATTTATTGTATATTTGGTTAGAATTCATAAAATGAAATATTCCCACAATGGTATGAAAGGTTCATATGAAATTATGGTAAATTGTTATTTTTAAATTCAGAAATATTTTGATAAACTGATGAAAAGGACCATGGAGCAACAGCAACTGTTTCACTGGTTTGTGGGAAGAAAACACTTCATAAACCCCAAAGGAAATTTATAGCATTCTTCCAAGAAAGGAACACTATGTGATCAAATGAGAGGCCAACATTTAAAATAGTAGTGAATTTTCTCCTAAGTTTAACTTGCAGTTAGTCCCAATTCAAACACACCCGCTATGTGAAATGGTAATTTGTCTACAGTCTATTGACAGATTAGTTCATCACATAGCTCAAGAGGAAAATAAGCTTCTGAGTATTAACCTCACCATATTCAGCAACTACCAGCAGTTTGTAAAACCTAAGAAACCATTTCTGCTGACACTATTTTACCTTCTCCATCTCAAGGAAATTACACTTTAGTGACTGGGCCCAGGGCACACAACGAAGAGAGGTAGACTACTTCCTCCCTGTTTTGCCTCCATCTGAAGTTAAATGGGCAAAGTAAAACAGGAAACAGTCCACAACAAACACTGGCTCTCTGAGTGTGTAATTTTGTACTCACAAACCATTAAACTGAAAGAAAATGCTACAATAATTTTACAGCCAAATTTTGCAATGCACTGCATGCCACACTGCAATTTTATGAATCTGAGGAAAATATGTCTTCGTAACAATGGAACTTACCAAAAAAAAAAAAGAAGAAAATAAAGCAAACACTGGTAGTGTCTTTTCACATAGGTCAAGAAATCTTAAAAAAAAAAAAAAAAAAAAAAGGTGTGTATCATCTATTGCTCTGGGGGAAAACAAATCAAGTAAAATCCAAAAATCCCTATATTTGCCCAAACCAAAGCACAGTGTCTAAGCCTCTCCATCTCAGAGAGGCAATACAAACACAATTCCTTCTCTGCATGCTTCACTGGCTCCTCCATGGTCTTGGAAGACTTCTAATACAGATTTGCTTCTCAATTATTTCTGTGATGCATCACTCCATATTACAAATGGTGTTTCCCTAGCAAGAATCACAAAAGATTTTGTATGAAATCAGAAACTTGCCTCTAGCTGTGGAGAGTGACAGAAAGCCAGGCTTTATACCCCTTGGGTGTGTGACTTTGCAAAGGCACTCAACTGCCAGAGTACCCATTACCTAGTGATGAAAAGAAGCTCCATAGAAACACAGGTGCTTTTCTGCTACCTCACTGTTGAATCTGGCACGAGCCTCCACAATATTGAAATTGCCAGTGCCAACACCTACAAAAATGAAATTAAGTCTAAATCCTCATACTAAACAGGTGTGAAGTTCTGCGAGTCCTGATACAGAGTGAAAAAATTTCTCTTTTTACCATAAAAATATGCAAGCAATAAATTGACATCAAACAATAAAAGCAGCTTTTTAACCATTTTGAAGTGTCATAATTTTGCTTGTACACTAGTTTGATGAGCAGAAGTTGAGCCTCTCGCTATAGTCAAAGCTGCATCATTAACATAAAAATGTATGACATCTATAAAAGTTAATAGGCATAACGCTAAAAGCTGCCAAGTATAAGAACAGAATAAAAATAAAAGCTTTTGCCTTCAGAATCCCTGTAACTGTAAAATCCATATCCATCAGAGCACTGTGCCCTACGTTATTTCGCTCCAAATATAACACTGCCAGAATGGTATTTAAGCACTGCTGTGAGTGCTCATTACATTTTAGAAACACAGCCACTTTTCAATGGACAAACTAACAAAAACCCCCCCAATATACAAAATAGACTTTTCACAAAAGGGTTTTAAGTCACACACCAAAGCAGCAGTGAATAAGTCTTCCCACCTTACCTTAAAGTACTGCTGTAAGCTTGGTTAAATGAAGTCTGGCATCATGCATTATCTGTATTCATGTTTCTAGACTGGTGACAATAGCCAATAAAGTAGAAATCCAGTAGGTCCATTAACAAAGTTTTTCTTATTACCATTCTAAATTGTGGAATAGTTTATGCCTGTAGTCTGTCAGCTCCTCCAGCAAGATCTGATGCCTCAGAAGGTTTAAACTGCTCTCTGACTGACCTACTCATCTGTATGGAAACGTAAATTATCTCACTGAAATATATAGAAGATCCATAACAATAGAAATTGGATTTTACACATGTTTATCTCATTCCACAATTAAGCCTCAGTTGTTCCACATGCCTATAACAGTGCTTGATGCTGTCTCTGACAAGAAAAACAAACATAAGCCTAAGCCTGTGTTTAATTAAGATATCCCTGCAGTCCAAAATGCATGGCAGCAGACTTATAAGATCACCACAAAAACTTACCAGTGCAGATGCAGAGTCAATGTTTCCATTTATAATGCTTATGAGAGAAAAAGATGATCGTCTTACCAAAAAACAGATGAGAATAAGCACATGCACATCAACATTGACAAGTCAAGGTAGGATGAGTAGAATTGTATCGTCCTTCTAATAAAATATTTGTAGCATTTGCCAATATATATTGGTGAAGCAGGATATTAGTGGACAAAATGTGAGAACTGACCATAAGTCAGGCAAATATTTCACATTCCTGTTACTAACCCAGAAGAGTATCATTCTCCTGGAACCATTAATTAATTCCCCTCAGATTATTATACTGCAAGCAAAAAAGAAGAAAACAGTTCTTACACATCTGTAAAGCCCATATGATCTACTTCACTCAGAATAGTTTCTCTTATCAAACAGGAGCTCAAACACATCCTAAACCTCATATGACAAAAAACCCAAACAAACCAAATAATGACAACAAAAAAAAAGAAGGCAAAAAAACCCCCCAACCAACCAAGCCCTCAAAACTGCTCTGGGATCAGGTTTTTTAAGTCTATATCCATCCACCTGCAGATGAAATCAAAAATACTCTTTGATAATGTACAGTAATTCTTTAAAGTCTTCAGGAGGCACAATTCTTATTCTTTCTAATCACATACAGTGTTGGACAAGGTGATCTCCAGTTATCCCTTCAAATAAATTGGCTTTTGCTCTTTAAGTTCAGAGCAAGAGGCAGGAAGGGAGAAATGGAGAATGTAGAAAGTGGTCAAATAAAATTCACTCAGTCAACAAATAAGAAAAGCCCAGAGCCAGCAATAAAACCCAGAGTTTGGAGGATAAAAACATGGAGCCACAGAGCAGCTCACGAAGACTTGGCACTGAATGTTCTGCTCAACTGCCCCAAAGAAAAGCTTGGGAATCAAGTTCAAGAAGCCATGTGCAGCAAAGCCAGGTGTTTCCTGGCAGTTTTCCTGTGTGCACATCTGCTCCTCAATGTCTATAGAGCTCAGGCATCTATCTCTACAATGCTTTGGAAGGAGTTTGTGATTTAGCAACACATTGGTTTGATGGAGTATAAGGTTTATGTCCTTCCCAGTAATGCCAGTTGCAGCAGCATGACATGGACCAATGTCAGGATGTAGCACGTCTACATCTTAGTGGAGGGAAGAAAGACACTACTTGTAGATTTTGGAAGTGGAAAGACAACAAGTATTCTTAAGAATTTCTTATGGGTCACAATTTTATGTCTCCTTTTACTTCCACTGCTGGAATCGGGTCATTTGGATGTCAGTACGCCTTCTTCCATTCCTTTCACTTGTCTGCAAAAATACCTACAACATGGCTCTTTTCTCCCCTTCTCTCTCCCTGTAGGGAGAATATTAGGGATCTTTTCCATTTTCAGCAACTCTTTTTACCCTCAGACACTTTCCCTAAGCTGCCAGGTGTGTGTGTACCAAGTTGAATGAAAAGTCTTCCTACAACCAGATAGGGCAATGAACGAAGTGATGAGATGAAAGGAAACAGCAGCTCCTTCCATGTAGGAGTAGCATGAGGTGAGAAGGTGTTAAAAAATATGTCCCTCCAGTCTAAAACTGTTGAATTGGGAGAGTGAGGTAACACAAATTTGCCTGCAGTTACATTAAATGATATCCTGAATGTCAGGCACTCACAGAGAGCTGTTACACATCTCAAGCTCTGGGTTCAGTTCTCTCCCAGGGCTGTGGGGCTTATCAGTTACATGGATCTACAGCTACAGCACAGCAGAACTACTCCTCAGATTGGAAGAGCTCATCTCCTATCTCCTACAATTCCTTACAGAAATAAACAAATTCCTCCCACTCTTTGTTGAACTGGTCCAGAATAGTTTTGAATGTACCTAGGTGAACAACAGTTTCGGACATTTCTATAACGTTCCAGATACAAAATCACACCGTCATGAACTGCAAGCATCAGTGGGGCAAAACCTACTACCACAGGAAGAAACCATGAACTCGCTCCTCTTGGAGCCAACCTCTTGGTTGTTGCTCGCTATGCACCAAAGCCAACAAGCTGAATGTTCCTCTCCTCTCCACCCCGACATTCTCATTTACCAATTTGGCCTATTAACACTAAAAAAGTAAAAAGCTGGAAAAAAGGTTTAAAGCACTACTCATGTACAATACATAGCTATATCATGTCCTTACGTACATATCAAACACTGTAGTGTTTGCTAACCCTCCTGTTGGCTGTTTTCTCACATTTTATTTATAAATATCATGGAGTGTAAACACATGCTCATATCTTGAACAAAAACCCATAAATAAAATATGCAACCAAAAGACAAGAAATTATTCTGTGCCAGGATTATCTGGATGGCTTCAAAGATATGGTCTCTCTAGACGTTATAGGTTTTTTTAAATAAAGCTTCTTGTTTTAAGGACTTTTGCTTGATACCTTACAACATTTACTTATTTTTATGTCTCCAAATAATAAAAATCTCCTGTAAAATCGTATTTTCACCTAGACAATTTGACATAGCTCTTTGGCTATAACTGAGCAGTGTAATCCCACAAGAAAAAACCCATACCATTGAAGAAAGAGCCTAACAGTGCCTGCCTTTTCAAAAAAAAAAAAAAAAAAACCCATGTAAGACTCTGCTGCTTATTTTAAACACGATTGTGACATCCACTAATGCCATTTGATAAACCAAAGCTTCAGACCTGGAGTCATTCTTTAATTAAAAACACAAAACTCCCTTTGCTCAAGGGTTTAACTACATCTGCATGGTATCCTTCAGGCCTCTTGTACAATAAAATTAAAAATAAAAGCACATTTAAAGTAGCACTGTGCCTGTCAATACTGGAGTAAAATTGTCAGAATTGCTTCGTTTGCTGATTTAGCCCATGGATGCCCTTCCCAGGGCTCCAACTGTACAGGAGTTGCTGGAGGATGTTACCACTTGTGTTTTGAAGCTACTTGGTGAACAGCATCCTGCTATTCCCTCAGAATCCTGATCTGCAATTTACACAAAAGAATTAGACTCTGACTGCTCTTCATCTGAAAGCACTAGTTCATCACATGAAAAATTAAAAATTTCAAATCACGTAACAGTAATGAAAATAAATTTGCTCTCCCTTGATTTTTCTCTTCCTATTTTCACAGAGGTAATTGCACTGCATAGGCTGTAATAACACAATTTGCAGCAGGCCTTGGTAACTTGTTAGTAGAAAAAAATACATTACACTGTGTGGTAACACCTTGCAAAGACAAATATTCTTGGAAGAAAGGAAAAAAAAAAAAAACATGGGCAGAAATTATAACTGAACAGGCAATAAAACATTAAGTTACTTTCAAAAGAGATCAGTGACTCAGGAAAACAGTCACAACTAGAGACAGCTTTTACTGGAGTTTATTACTAGTGTACCTACAGTAATAATGTTTATGATTGCTAGGAAGCAGGATGACACACCAGCCCTAATAGAATTCCCAATCAATTTTATCTCCTCCCCATCTGCCTGAATCTGGACTTTTAAAATGATGCTGAAAATCTGCATTTTATTAATAGAAAGAATAATTGAAAAAAATTAAAGGCCTGGCAGAAAAATTTCTTTGACGTTTTCTGCTCTAAAGACAAATATTCGACTCCCAACAATAGATAGGTGAGCAGGGAGGGCTCTGAGTGCTTCTTGACATGTTGCCATTAACTGAACAGCAGCTGGTAATTAAAAATCTTTATCTAAATAGGAATTCATGCAGGATTAAACTGGTCACAAACACTACAGCTTGATGTTGTTGAAACCATTATGGTGTAGTTTTAAATCGGTGTTTTCATTGAAATCATCCCCTGGCAAATTCTACGTGTGTATTTTGGCTTACAAGAGGGAGGTAGGAGGTGCAAGGATATTTGATCTGGTGAGTCACAACAAAGCCACCTTTTTTGTGACTCTTATGTCAAGAAAATTACAGAGTTAAGGACACTAAAATCTGTCTAAAAAGGAGAAGGTTAATGAACAAAATGCTATGCTCCTGCACATTGTACAGAACATCTTCATCAACTCCAAATAAGTAATCATGAGTATAGTCACAATTCTGGCTTCCAAAAGATAAAAAGTACAGCAGAAGGACAAAAATAATAAAGAACATGTATGACTGTAAGAATAGGCAGGAGAGGAATCTTAGGAGACCGAACACACTTCAGGTCAAAAAATCATGGTTTAGACACTTTGGCTATCTTCATATCCATGTTGTAACTTCACACCAAGACAATCTTGCTTTTCAGGAACACATCAATAGAATTTTTAAAAAGTCAGAAGCTCTAGAGATAAGTAGAAAACAGCAGAAGATATATATTAGGCGCTAGTCGAACTACCAATTGGAATGAAGGTGTAGAAAGAGGAAAGGCTTGGAAGAGGAAAGCATAGACAGATCCTCTGTCTGCATGTAGTTCATTACTAGAACACTAGATTTGCTGACACACAGCTTTTTAAGAAAACAAGAGTCATATCTACCACCAATGTTATAAAATAACATTAAAAAGCCAACACTCAGACATATTGAAGAAACACTGTAAAAAGAGTACCTAGTATGTTTTTCTAAGTGAACTCTATTTTGGCAATAATAGCTCAATAAAACATGAATGGTACAGTTACACACTACAGATAAATAACTTCTCCGGAGCAACTTTAATTTGTTTAAAGAGGTGTTTCTTTCTGAGTTTGCACTCAGAAAATTTTACATATTTATTAGCCGGTTGAAAATATTATCACCTCAGCATTTAATTTGGAGAATGCAGATCCATTTTCTTGATAGAATTGTCCCCTTAGTTGGCAATGATGTTGCAAAAGGCATACACTAGCCATCAAAAATCCTGAAGTATTCCTGTCTCACGTTCTGTGGTATCTTTCGCATCACAGAGCTCACACATGTAAAAACTGCTGTCTTAGAAGCCCAGACCCTGCAGGCAGACATTGAATTAGGACAGATAAATTGCACCGTCACAAACTTTATACCCTGCCTTTTAATACAGGCCATTTTTTGTTCCTCCACTTATAAGGTATGCAAGGAAAATTATAACCCCCACCATTCCCAGCAGCAGAGAAATTAAGGAAAGCATTCAGCAGTGTTTAGTATGCCTTTGAAGCCTCTATTCATCCCTTTAGGTTTTGCTTCTCCTCCTGCACACCTTTGAAATGAAATGAAGAGGCAACACACCTGTAACTCCCTGCTGCCTCGTGGGTGGGTGGCAGTTCAGCACAGGTGAGCTTCTGACTGCTGCACTTGTTTAAGGCCTTGCAAGATTTCCCCATGAAGCCATTTCCAAGAATCCTATTATTACCCTACAGCCAATTAAATTACCACGTTCAGCACTGCTGAAGTTATTATGTTTCACCTTTGAAAACACTAAAAATGCAAATTAAATATACATAGTATTAACTGAATAAAACATGAAGCTCTCTTGCCCTTTTACAATAATGCAGAGCAAGGAGCAAAAGGTGAATCAGGCAATAAACTTGGGCTTGGCTACCCTGTATTCAGAGTTTTAGTTGGAATAAACAGATCTAATTTGTTTATACAGCTGTTGAAAACAACCAGAACATGATGCCAGAGGAAGCGGGTGAATGCAACGGAACAGATTCAGGAGGCTCAGGGATGTTTAATTCTTGCTGCTTAGGTACAATCTCCTTCTAGTGACAGGAATTATCCTCTGAAATCGCTCCTCTACCCTATCCCCTAGATTCTCCAATCATTCAAAAACACACATTAATCTGAATGGCACTCACAGGAGCTTCCAAAACTTGCCAACAGCAAATTGTATTCAGTCTGGGGAAAATTTCTCTCTTCTGCACTTTATTATCACAGCCTTGCTTTTTCTGAGGGATCCTCATCACACCATGGGGACAGACATTCAGAACAGCCCCACCACTGATGCTGTAAGTCAGAGAAGAAGGCTGGATTCTGGCTGGCACAAAGAGAGACAGCAGGGAAAAAAGAGCACTACCAATCCTAAAAGGATGGAGATCAAGAATATGTTTCTCTCATTTTCTGGAAACAATCTCTTTGACCAAGGACAAATGCTTCCCAATCAGTAAAACTAAGTGTCCATTATTCAAGAATCCTAAAAGTTAGCCAAGGAAATAATTGCTAATATGCTGGTACTAATTTTTTTAATAAAGACTGAAATAGTGGAGATTTTTCTGTAGCACTAGAAGTGTTACTTCTGCAATACTGAGGGTGACCTGATAACTACAGGACTCTCACAGCAGTTTCAACCACACAAAGAGTATAATGAAAAATTATAGACTCAGAGAACAGGTTATAATTGGCACCAGTAATTCTGCAAACTGTAAAAGGCTGAGCTAAAGTGCAGCTACACTTATGGGAAGAGACATTTTCTGATATACTTTGGAAAATTCCAAAATAAGTCTTCGTATAAACTGCTATTAACCTGGCGAGGCAAGACTGCATGAAATGACAGCTATGTGTAGAACAGCTGCCAGGTAAGCTCACAAGACAGCTTGTCTGGAATGAAATCTAAGTTACTTATTCTGCAGAAAACTAAATGCTGATCAAAACCTCATGTTGTACAGGTAGACAACCAAGTAAAACACTAAACCAAAAGAAAGGAAAATTCCTTGTCAAGAAGCATTATGAAATTTTCTTCTCTTCCCTCCTAAACCTCTTTTCCCATCTTCTCCAAACTGCATGAGTTTGCACACTCATTAATATTAATTAATATTAATTAAAAAAAAAAAAAAAGAAAGCATGATGTCCTCAACATTAAAGGATTCTTTTCAATGTTCTTCCAGTGTTATGCTGAAACTTCATCTCAGATAGCCTGAAATTTGAACAGCCTAGGCTCTACATGCTTAGAAATTTGTCCCAAAACAGCAAATCTTAAGATTAGACCAGACACAGTTATTCCTCTTTTAACTCATAGCCTAGTTTAATATGAATAAATTTCTCTGGGTACAAAGTAACCTTCAACCTCCTTTGGCCCACTGTAAATACCTTGTTACTAGTCCACATGACCACAGCCCTGCAGATGTGTAATGAGGAGATTTGCCATGGGCAACCCAGCCAAGGGTCATGTGCTCCTTCCAAATTTAGTGATGTCCAGAGCACAGTCATCACAAAGACAAAAAACCGATTCAACTATTTCGAGAGGCAGCCTGGAAACAGCAAAGGCAAACCTCATTTAAATATGTGTGCTCCACGTGCTTCTATCGTGAGAGTTGAAATACAAAATTATATTATTAAAATTAAATTACATTAATCTGTAGATAAAGAAACAATTTCTGAAATAATTAGACTGCAGACTGTGGGCTCTAAAAGAGTTTACAGACAAGCTACCAGCAGCAGGTAAACATTTCAAAGTTCATTGTCATCCAAGTATAACATAAAACCAGAGAATCATATTTTACTTTTCCAAAGTTTGATATTTCCAAAAGTGCAATCTATTCTATCCAGATATATATTCCAGCTGCCAGATGTAATGACTCTGCACGGCAGATACATCTGCCAAGTGATTCTTATGCCAGGTAAAGCTTTGGGAAATGTCTGTTTCAAATGCTCAAGTTGCTGCTAGGTTTAACAGAAAATAATTACTGATCCATTTGAAGACAACATCGTGTATACTCTTGTAGCCTTGGTAACAATAACAATTTCATCACCAGTTAATATTCCTATGTATCCACACAAATCTCTACCCAGAACTATCTTTTTTCCAACCATGGTACATTCTTCTCCATTAATGTGTTGCTGGTTATAAATATTAAGAATTTATAGACATGGCTGATTTGAAGACATGTCTTCAGATACCTTGTATTAGGTGAAAAATTCAAACTTGTTCCCTTCTTGAAATATCATTTTTCTAAAAGTCCAACAGAGGTTAAAGGCATGGCTTTCTACTCAATTTCTGTTTTGAAAGTGGGACCTAGAGAATTAAGCTCAAATCCTCCATATCTCTTTCTGTGATCTATGTATCAATTAAAGGAGTGTAACTCAACCCCCATGGGAGTTAGCTTTTCAACTCTTTTAACAGAATTTCAGAGTCCTCACAGAAACTAAAACAGAAGAGGAAAAAAAGAGATCCTGAATTACTTGGGCACATTAGACAAAACATTTTTCAACTCATGACAAGCAGGTGGATTTCATGTTTCTTTAAAGGTTTTTTTTTTCATTTCCTTTTACAAAAGAGCCAGATAAACAAACACATTTTTAGATCTTGGGATGATATAATTTACTCTTGCTTGATAAATATTTACAGTTAAAATAGTGTGGTTAATTTTGCATAAGCTCCTTCTGTGCGTCACAAGTGAGGCCCTCAGAGGCTGCGATCCTTTCTTCTCCAGACTCCAAAAAGAAAGATTCTTGCATACAAAAAAACCCCCAAAATCAGTACTGTTTCTTTCTCCAGCTTTTCCATATCCTTTAGAGAACACAGCTCTCTCCAGGAGATAACTATTTAGAACTAAACTCTTTTGACTTAATCAAAAGTTCTGTTAACCCCTCCGGTAATCACACACAGTCACCCCAAAAACTTCTAAAGTTCTCCAAATCTGTGAAGTTTGAACAGTAGTATGATTGTAAAAACTTAACACTTATCATCTGAAACCACAATAGCCATCCTAATTCACCTCAAGAAACAGAGCAATTTAAAAAGCTGGAGAAAGTAATAATTTCCTAAATAAGAGAACTTGCATTCACTCTGTAATCCTGCCCTGAGTAAAAAATAGAGATCTCCTGAGATGCAGACATCTCACAAAAAATGGCATTAAAAGATCTGTTGCTTCGAGGTGGGATGTTGGTTCCTCAAAAGCATTGAAGCCCTCTGATATAAGGATTGTGAGTCTTGCAATGAAATCTGCACTGCTTCCCAAGTGGCTCTGCATCACCAGTGCCATTCTAAATCTGAGAAGGGTGCAGAGAAGGCAGTCTTCAAGCCACTTTTACCGTGATACAGGCAATAAATACCTACATTTTAGTTTACTTGGCATCTGCATCTTCCAGAAAAAGCATCAAAAGAATCATCATGAACTTTTTCCATTTGTCCTCTAGACAGTTTATCAAAATCTCTAATCGTAACACCACTGCATTCTAACATGTGCATCAATCATGTTTGGAAAGGCAATGAAATCTTTAAATGCTGCTTCCATATTCTTCACTTTTTACCGTCCCTCGCTATTTTCCTACACATCAGTGGCATATTTCAGCTTGTCAATTTGTGAGAAAGAAATCTTATCTGAAAACATCCAGTAACAATTTGTCTCATTTCCTACTTTGCTTCTGCTGGTTTTTGACAGAACTTTCTTACATTTTGCATATTTCAACTACCTTTACTAACACTGCACACCCTTTGCATTGTGAAGAATCTGAGTTTAAGTTTGAAATTAATTCTGCTGAGAGGTGACACCTACCAAGATCTCATGAGCAAGGAAATTTTGGAACACAGAGAAAATACTACAGTAACCTAGTGTTATCCATGCTATTTTGTTTCCATATTCAAAGCCTTGACTTTGAATAAAATCACTGTAACAGACACACTGTTGAGCCCATGGATATTGTTCATGTAATAGTCTCCAGCTTGCTATTGTACACAACTGACCACATTCAAGTTATCAGAAGGAGTTGCTGAGCCTGATCCTTCCAAGCATTAATAGCCATACTGATTTTTAGATGTAATCTAGAGAAGAATTTTTCATATTCATAAAGCTCAATAAAGACAAGTACTTTGTTCTCAACTCTTATATAATTATGTCATCATAAATGGCCAGATACAACAAGCACTTCCAGATAGAAACAATGACCATCCAGAAATAACCAACAAGAATAAACTAAGCAAAGGGAGAAGAATGGAAGAGATTATCCCATAGAGAAAAGCTCAAGCAGCTCTCTAGAAGCTGTTTGTGGAGCAATGTACTGTAGTTCAGCAATACAAGAATTCCCATGAAGGAAAACTACTCAAAATTCTGCTTTTCATTATCAAAGGGAAGCACTCACGCACAGTTACTTCTGAAATCACTCTTTTTTTTTTCCATGTTGCAAAATAAATTACTTCACCAGTTCAGAAAAACAATCACAGAATATTCCAAATGGGAAGGGATCCACAAGGATTATCACATCCAACTCCTGAAGCCAATGAATAGACAATGAGGAGGGTTCTGCATGAGTTGGTCTCTGCATTAAGCATTAATAGATATGGGGAAAAAAAAGGGGACAAACTTCCAAGTCACTATTACTGCTGGTAATAAGAAAAGTTGAGCCTTTCTCCTGAAATTCCCTTCCCATTAATGCAAGAGGTGAGTGCGACTTTGCACCAAGTTAACAACAAACTTTTCCTCAAGAACACCTTTTCCAGTACCAAAATATGGTCTACAAAGGCACCAAGTGCACAGGCTGAAGGTGCAGAGCACAAATGCACAGGAAAAGAGATTTCAAAACATCAAATTAAAAAAAAATTAAAACAAAAATCTGCAATTTAAAACTCCCTGACAGAAGATACATGGGATCTTACAAGTTCTTAAAGTAACTCTACTAATTTTTCAAGTAATAAACAAATACTGCAAAATCACAAAACTTTATTCTTATTATTTAGGTAGAAGCTTCAGAAAATAACTTGAAGCTTAAAAACTAATACACTGATGTGTAACTAGTTCTAAGAATGCCCTTAATATTAAGAGTGCAGAAAGGGCTATACCTTTCTCATGCTTTTGGAAGCTGCTGATTTCAGCTGCCCATTTCCACTTTGAAAGTGTTGTTTTTCAAAGTGCACTCCTCTCAAACATCACAGAACACGAACTTGATAGTTCAGGTTTGACCAAGGAATCATGTCTTTCAAAGTCATCCCAACTGTAGCAGCAACTGACATGGTATTACACAAAGAACAAAGTCCAAAACGCTTCTTGAAGGCATAGTTCATGTCAGAGCTTGAGCATCAGCAGTTGCCAAAGAAGTTCCAGACACCATCTGTGCTCCTCCAGAGTCTGTTCTGGCTAGAAAGAGAAGGTGATCCAGTATATTCACTACCCATACCCTCCAGAGCTTCCACAAGGAACATCTGCTGATACACGGACATTTCTAACTCTCTCAAATTAGACTGCACATTAAATGGATGTGTGAACAGCAAAAAAAAAAGAAGAAAAAAATCTTGCAGGGAGGAGAAATACATATGAACTGGCAAATAGGTTACACACATCAACCTAGTTTAAAGACTCATCAGAAAAGTTCAAAAGTTGAACTTAGAAAATATTGATATGTGATCTTGGTATGAGCATATATATTTACTAAGTACATTTTGGAGTTTTGAAACTAGTTGTGCTCAAATTCCAAGGAATCTTAGGATCACAGAACTTGCTGAAAACAAGTATGTTAAAACACATTGCTCTTCATATGCAGAAACCAATTCTTGAGAATTTTGATGCTATGGAACACATTGTAACCTGTCAAATTGGTTTTTATGAAACTTTGTCTGTGAAAATTCAGAGCCAAATTCAAACAAGTCTTACTGATCTAAAGGCTCAGCTGACAGAAGTACTACAAAGTAGCACATTGCACAAATTATGACCACTTATTACTCCTTCTGACAAAAAAAACCCACGCAACAAATCTTCACAATAAATTTTAATAACAGTTTACTATGCAGGTAAAAAGAAACAAAACAATGTTAAAGAAATTCTCCACAGTAGATAGAGAAATATTGAAAAATAAGTATATTTTATGCTTAAAAAATTGTGACTTGAGTGGGAGTCACAGAGCCACTCAATAGCTGTGCATGGAGCTTCCCTGGATGCTGACCTTTCAAAATGTTCATCCTCCAAATAATGAAATTCAATGAAAAAACATCCCAACTGCAGAATTCCTAGTAACTCTCAATATGATGTTGTTATCTGCTATTGAAAGATTTTTTTTTTCATTAAGAAAGAAGTAGTTATAACTAACAAAGAGTACAAAGAAAAGTCCTGCTTCCTCAAATACAGGAAAATATTTTTCTCTGTATTTTTTTTCTTGACTTGTGGTAGTTTGTTTGGGTTTTTTTAACATAAAGATAAGGTAGAAAAATATCTTTTTAAATGCCACATAAACTAAGACATCAAAGAACATGACTTAAAAACATTTTCTTAAGTTACTGTTTTCAGAGGCTTGTTTTACACTCAGTTATTTCCATTCTAAACCAAGGTCACGGTGTTTTGCTAACCCAACCAAGCTGGATGCTGCTTGCTCCTAGATTGTACATGTATCTCTAGACTCTCCCCTGCTCTCACCACAGTAACATTTCCATGATGTGTGGAACTCAACCAGTTAAGCACACAGAATATGATTTTGGCTCAGCACTTGATCCATCAGTGCCAAATTAAGAATGAAAAATATATTTAAAGGCAAGCTAGCCAAAAGAAAGTTTCACTATTCCTTCCTCTATACCAATTTACCCCCTTTTCCTTTCTATCAAAGGATTAGGATTAGCTAAAACCTCAGCAAGAAACTCAAATTTCATGTTTCAAGTAGAACTAATGAGCCTTTTTACAAGTGTCTTTACACGTCCCTATTTTTACATCACCTTACTCTTCAGATGGCACCCATTAGAGAGAATGTTAACTGTTACAACTTCGGCAACTATTTTTTCCCCCCCCAAATCCTGGTAAGTCTGGGTTTCATTTTCTCAAAGCATTCATCTTCTCTGTTTTCATGCCCTTTGTCACTGAAATAGCATTTCAGAAGTGCAAAAGTCTCTCCCCTCTTAGGACAGCTGTTTTTTTCTGTATTTGATAACTAATGATCATTTACTTTCAGCTCTTGGCATCCAACATTAGAGCAAGCTGCTCCAACATCTGGCTGCACCTGGAACAGGGAGTTCACCCTCCCTCCCCATGCCCTTAGCAAGGGCTGGCAATCACAGGGCTTGCCACTGAGCCACAGCTGGCTGCTAAAGACATATAATATTTCTGAAAAAGAAAGTAGCTTCTTGCTGGCTTCCCTTCCTGCACCAGGTCATGAAGGGATGGGAGGAACATAAATTGTTTACCTGTAACATGAAACTGCAATTTCCGAGTACAGCTCTCTGATGACCAAGCCCTGTACATCACAATCCCCTTGTTGTGAAACAGTGTCAGAAGACAAACCTCTGTAGGCTTTTACTCATTTGGCTGTGTTTTGTGGCTTGGCACTCTGGAAGATTCATTGTCATTCCCAACTTTATTCCAGATGCCACAAGGCACAGCCATGACCTGCAGCCATATTTTCTGCTTTCAGCAATACCAGAGGAGCTACAGTCACCTGGCACATTTGGACAAGCAGAAGTGCAGGATGTGAAAGTGCTGCAAAGATCTACAAGTTTCTGGAGAAAATAAGCCCTTAAAGTAAACAAAATAACAAATACCAGCTGCCAAAGAAAATTAAGTCACTGATTTGGGATTGCTTATGTATATCCCTGCCTTTAAGCAGGTGCTTAATTTCCACATCAAGTTAAGCCCCATGTGTTAGTTCTTTATACCCTTACATAAACATCCCAAGCCCAAACTCCCACTTGTGTCAACGGAACATGAAAGGCTCTGCAAGACTCTTGTGTCTATTCAAAGCTCAGAGTAAATGTTTTTTAACTCCCATCAACACTACCTGCTTCATCTGCCCTCTGCAAGTGCTGCACTTAGGGGCTGCATCCTTCAGAGTGGCTTGGCTCACTTCAATATTCTTTCAGACTACATAACAAAGAATTTCAAAAGATTGGATTTTGAGAAAAATCAGTTTCAGGAGAGCCTGTAATCACAGGAGCTAAAGGCCCACTGATAGTCAAAATGAATGAGCATTAAAATCCCACAGCAGGCATCCTTTCAAAAAGATAATACAAAAGGTTATGGTTTTTCCAATATGAGTAGTCGTTTAATAAAACTCTTCCTAGTTTCAAAATCTGTCCTTGTAGCTGCACTCTTTTGCCCAGATAATTTTTCATAAATTGATATTTAGTCAGAATTACTTGGTAGTGTACAATACAAAGGGTCTAAGTAACAGAGAACCAAGCTAAAATATAATTAATTTCCCCATCTATGAGAATGACCTTCATAATTCACTTCAAGCTTCACCTCCAGAGTTGTCATGGCTCATTTCCTCATTACCAAAATTAGATTTTAAAACACTACTGTCCTCCATAAAGTACACTTTGTCTCTGGTTATACAGAGAGAGAGAGGAGTAAATTTAAAATTGTTTGAGGTGCACAAATACCCAAATGCATCAAATACAGATTGGTCTGCTTACTAAGAAAACAGTCACCAAAAAGCTAACAGGTTATAACAAAAACAGCTTGCAAATGAAACAAATATTTTTGAGAAAAGAATGAAGAAAGGCAAGAAAGGGTCAAAGGGAATAATTAAATTAAGAAATTACTTAATTAAAATTAATTAACTCTATTGACTTTTAGATAAGCACTGAATTAGACAGAGGCAGCACATATGGATCTGTAAGGAGTCAGATCCATGTTTGTACAAACTGTATGGTGAAACAAGGACCTGGTGACTTCCACTTAATTCATAGAATTTTGCCAGGAGAAACAACAGCAAAATCTCCAATTAACATTATGAGAGGACTCAGGAGGACTCTGTACAGCAGAAAACAGCTGAATGCAGCAGTTCATTGCTTGGTAGAAGCCACAACCTGGCTGCAAGCTTGCAGGCTGTGAGGCCTGTCTGGGAACATACATGTCTGGTTGGACAGAGATGATTGACTGCTCTAGTGATTTTAGTGGACATTGCTTCACAAAAAGACGAGAAGCAAATCCAGATAGGGTGTCCATTACTTAAGGAGATTACTGTAGGGGACTGATAGCTCAGGGTGCTAGTTAAATAATTGGCATCTAGGAAGACGAAGCATCTCTCATTTACTTTGTCTCTATGCTTCTGTTTGTTAAAATGCCCCAAAAACCTTCAGGCACAGTGGCTTTAAACGTTTAAACGTACTACTAATATTATTTAATCACATCACAATCTGCATAGCTCTCCTAAAAGTAAACCCCTAGCAGCGTGTCAGAGAGCATTAACACAGCAGACTGAAGCTCCGTGTTTAATGTATGAAAACACATATTGGATGCTTGTGAACTGCAAGTGGAAACTTGCCTATTGCAAAATCAGAAATGATCCAATCTAGATTTAAAGTGTAAGTACTGCAAAATAGCAGCCTGCCCAGCTTTTCCTATAGTAATGTGATAAAATTCACTCTGCACCTCTCCATCAAAAGGCATCACACTTGTCCAGCATGTATTTATTCATTTATTTGATCCACCTTCTTAAAAGGGGTTAGAGGTTAATAGTCTCACAGTCACATACTTTTCAAGCAACAGTCTGCAAAATAAATTCTTTCAAGCCTATTAAAACTCCTGCCTGCCACTTAAAAGTGGGAGCTCTAAAAAAAAACAAGGTCAAAATCTGCCATAAAAATTAAGTCGAGCAAAACTTTGGCAACCAAAAATGGCAAATGGCATCGGCGTCAGGAAAATAACTCCTGCTGTTTTCAAGTCATGAGAAAGCAGAGGGTGGAGGGGAAAAAGACCCCAGAGAGGTGGTGTGGTAGGTAATGCAAACTCTGAAGCACTGAAGTTCTCAGTTTGATGTGTGGCCCTTATGCGAACACCTTCAGTCACAGCGCTGCATTTGAATGCTGCAATGCAGCCAAGTGTAACAGGGGATGTTACCAGGTCTCCTGGCCACCTAAGAAAACTGGTTTCCATAGAAACACTAGTATTCTTTCCTTAAACCACAACAAACACATGCAGCATTCATAAAGTGCACATTCAGTGGGGTTTAGGCGCTCTGGGAGACAAAGTGGATAACAGCACCTAAAGGATGCCAGGATCTTGCCCTAGCCTGCACTGGAGTAAGGCTCTTTCCACCCCCTTGGGCTGAGAAACTTGGAAAGCCTACTGCAGAGAAGGCTCTTCAACCACCATCCTTTAAGCTATTCTGAAAAGCTATTAGCCATCCTTGATAGGCTAATTTTTTTTAAAATGGGGATTTGGGGAAATTTTTTGGAGCTGAATATAAACAACTTTAATCTTCAAGTATCTGAAAGTCTAGTGCAGTTTACAGCTGCCAGAGTTTGCTTTCAAACTGGAAACAAAGATAATGGAAGCTGTCTTACAGTTGAAGAAAACACTACTACAGAAAGAATTTTAAGAACTAGAAAACATTGGGACTCAAAATCCAAAGGCTGGAGAGTGATGAAAGTCTTGCAACTACTCCATCAGCTGTACCACTCTGAGGCCTTTTTGAGAATAAATCTGACCTCCTTTTACAGCCTCCAGTATGCTCTGATTAGATTACTTCCGGACAAGGAAAGGTCACAAGAGCTTTGAAATTGCTGCTGAAAATGTGCTAAATGTGCATCCTGCTCATCCTAAACTAAGCCTCTATTACATGTCCCTCTTCTATTTCCACCAGTGCTCTCTCCTCCCTTCTCCCTGATCTTCTCCCATGCAACCACTGCCTTCCCAACTGTCAGGATGTCATCACCAGTGTAGCAAGATCTTTTTTCTTAAGCTGTCAACACTTGGACTCCCATGGTGCATTTATGCAGGTTGGAGATCTGGTTGATTTTGTGTTGTTCGCAAGACTTAAATGAGAACAAAGCCTGTGTAAGGGAGTAAGCTTTTCACCCAGCACCCTGAGAACAGAGCAAAGTCCTGCAACTGCTAGTACATTATGAGAAAGCACAGAGGACAAGTAATTCAAAAAAATCTCATGTCGTATTATCTGAAGTGCTCATGATAAAAGCAATTTGCAATTGCAAACACTTCCAACAGTTTCTGACTTTACAAAGAAGTTTTATATCATTATTGAAATGCTTCTCCTCCTCTTCTTTCTTGGTGTTTTATAGGTTAGATCCTCCTTGATTTTTTTTTTTCCTTCCAAGTATATCTTTCTGTATCAAAATCCATTTTATCAGGAAACAAAAAAGCAAATCTGAAATGAAATGGAGGGGCAGTGAAGAAGTTCAGCTCTGTGAAGGTTTAATCTCAAACTGAACATGTACTGATTAATAAACAGCAGAAGGAAGACTGAAAAATATTGAGAAATAAGTGACACAAAGTGAAAGAAAGTTTAGCAGTCCACGAAAACTGTGGATTTAAACAGATTTCTACAGTGATCAGAGAAATGGGAAAGGACAATCTTATTACATTCATCTAGTCCCAAAGGCCAAAGCAGATGTGTCCATCAGGTTGTAATTTCTGGCCATAAAGCTTTGCTTGAATAAAATCCTGCATGTGACCTTCATACACATTGCTGCCCTACAAACCTCTGTTGCTCTACAGCTGAATCCCATTTAGTTATGACTCACTGCCTTATTTACTTCACTGATCACAATAAGCTTTCAAAAGCCATTACGAAGGCTTGAGTTGGTGTCTGTAAGCATACTCTGGTGACTACCCTGAATGACAAAAAGGTTGGGTTAGGAAAAAAAGAAAAATAAGCCTCACATGTGATTGCAATAGGAAAATGTATCCAACAAAGTTAATTTCAAACAGCATCAGTCAAATCTATTTGTCATGTGTTACAGGTAACCTATAAAAGAAAACATTGGATTACTATAGAATTGTTATTCAAGATATGTAAAATGTGATATTGTCAAAAGAAGAAAAAAAATTTAGGAGAAAGGGGTAAGATTAAAAAAACTCATCAGCACTGAATCAAAGTATCTTCCATGAGGTTAAAACACTGCCAATGGATCTCCAAGGACAACACACATCTTTGGCCAAGCTCTGACTACTTTCCAGATGCTATGGATGCCTCAAACACTGCAAACTCCTGCAGAGTGTGCTCCATAACTCTGGGTGTGCAAGTGGAAGTGGCAGCATGGGGGCTAGAGGAAACTGCTGCTCAAGGACGTGTATCAGCACCAGCCAAAATATTACCTCTGGTCCAAGTTACCAAAAGCCACCCCTTCCCTCCCCTGGCCACAAAAATGCAAAGTCCATCATACATCTTGTATCAGCCATTCAGCTACTGTATAGCCATATTATTAATGATGAATTAAGGACTGGAGGAAACAGCAGGCTCTGAGCCACAAAACTAAAGCTTTAATTATTAGTGTACTGAAGTAAGCACCAGCATAATAAAACTAAGAGAAAGATAAGAGAACAGAGTGATTTTCTGACAAACAAGAAAACAAGTGTATTTATTTCAACGGAATTTCCCAGTGAAAGAAAAAAAAGAGATCACTGAAAAGAAATAGAGAAGCATGTCTTTCTAAGAAAAAAATTACAGTTTAAGTATATGTAGAACTCAAACCCCTTTGAAGGCCTGTCCCACCCCTATTTAAATACTGCTGTAAATTGGAGTCTCACAGGAAAGGAAGTAAAGATTATACTAATATATATCATTAGCACCAGTATGGATCTGGATCATAATTCCTTGTTTCATAGTGTTAAATCACTGCCTAGCTACCATGCAATACCTGACTATCCCCACTTCTTTCAACGTCTATATACAAAAGAAACTTCTGCTTTTCCTTTGTGGTACCTGGCATGGACACAGCATAAAAAAGCCAATCACAGCATTCTTCCTCTCTCAATCACACAAATATTTTGAGACATCACAGAGAAGAGTACTCTAAATATTGTGAAGTATTTTGTACTGAAGAAAGAAAGAAAGAGAGGAAGGAACCTGCCATGTTGGACGTTTCCACAAGTGTCACTGTGACAAATTTCAGCAAATCTTTCTGTGGCCAACAGAAGGGAGGACTAATTTTCTTAATTTAAAGAATTTCACCTCCTGTTTCTGTGCACTAGAACATGCCTACAACCTGTCCCTGAGGGCATGATATTATGATATTCACAGGTCTTCTAGGATAAAACTACTTGGCTCTGCTATGGGATCATCCCTCCAATCGGAGCTGTTAAAAAGATGCCATAAGGTACAAGTGGAAGACATTTAAGGGCACTGTAATAATTCGTAAAAACAGATTCAGAGGGAAGAACACAGTACTGCACAGCTGGAAATCCTCTAAAATTATTTATCTTTACATCTCAAAGTTATCATGAAGTGTCTGACTATTTCTGTTTTCATTGTTTGGGAGTTACTTGTCAATTTCACTAACACAGAGAAATAAAAGAAATTATGCAGGCTGTCCATTACTGCATCATTACGAAAAAGAACTCTGTTCCTAATCTCTTTGTTGCATGACTTCTTGGTTTTTCGAAATTCACAGTCCTAGGCAAATTCTTTATCCTTCTCTATTGACTGAAAAGGACAATTCAAAGAGAAATTTAGACCAATTTCAAGCTATTATTATGGATCTAATGGTTTAAATAAGTGTTTTACCAAGCATTAAAAGTTGGGGGGTTTAAAGGCTCTTCTGTAGTTTATACAATCAATAAGAAGAAAGTCAAAACTTTTAAAAACTGCCAATATTGTGGACTAAAACAAAGCAAACTTCAAGCGGTTTACATAAAAATAAATAAAATAAGCAAACGGTAAATTAAATTAATAGTATATTCTTTGAACTTTTAAACTCTGCTTGACAGGAGAGGCCACAGACCTCAGACTCAGTGGTGTTGTGGTTCCAAGGAAAGGGTCATGATTGCATGAAAATGCAAGTTTGAGAATACCAAATTTCACGCATTGAAAAACAGGAGATTTAGTCTTGTTCTAGTATTTCTTTTACAAATAAAAGACCCCAATGGCCTGAATGCTTAAAAATGAACCTTTTCCTGGTGCTTAATACAGTGCATTTTTGCTAAGCTTTTATCCAAGGCATAAACCATGCCAATACGCCACTTTTGCCAATATGTGGCAAAAGTTAGAGTGGTCCTCTTCCCTGCTAGTAACATTTATAAGAAATACAATTAAGAGCAGGGGATGAGTGATACAGAGATACAGAGAAAATGAGAAAGGCAAGAAACTGGTGCAAAGTAATCCCATTATTACACAGCTTCTGCTAGTGTTCAGTTAAAACAAAACACATTAACTGTGGTAAAATATTTTAACTAGCAAAGTGTCACCAATACATAGATAGAAAAGATTAAAAGCTTTGTTCTTCCCTTGGATTATTCCAAACAAAACACGGGGCTCTAAAAAGACAAGGAATATGTTTGCTAGGCATGTAGGTGTATTTGACCATGTATTTACAAGAAATAGCTTTTACTGGAAAATATTGAACTCATCAATATCATAACAGACCTTTCACCCCCTCAACAGAGGGTAATGAAATTTATGTCAAATCTGCTCCATTCACATTTCAAATGTTGACTATGCTTTTGACAATGACAAACACAACTTCTGCATAAAATAATAATTGAATATTGAAATATTGGGTCATTAACTCCTTTGGAATGTTCTACTTTACTAGGCACTCCTAGTTTCTTTAAGTTACAATTAAGGTACTTTAAACAATTTTGTGAAATAGCAACTACTCCGCCACAATGATAAGAGAAATTAATAGCTAAGTTTCAGAATTAATTAATGCTAAACACAGCAGCAGCTAGCATTATTAATCCTGGATTTAAATATATATATATAAATTTAAAAAAAGCTTAAATACCAACAATGTAAAAAGCATCTTAAAAAGATTGAGCTCACTTACTTATTTCCCCCTCTGAATTCTAAAAATATTGGGTACTTCCAGTTTCTATGCTAGCCTAGATTGCAAGAGATGGAATTGATTCTAATTGGAATACTTTGAAAATCACGTCTTTTTCTGCTTCAGCCCTATCAAGGGCAGGCTATAATGCTTCTCATTACACAGATCAATCTACTTGTAAAATTTAACTGAAGAAAGAAACTGCTAAAATAATCAATCCTGAAAAAATTAAGAGTGTCACTGACTAAAAAACGAAATAGGCATTGAAATCTTTTTCATTAGCATTGCCTTGTCAATAATCCATTGAAGCCAAACCTTTAACTTCATGAATACTGGAGCAACTAATTGCATATTTCCCTTAAATCTCAAGTGTCAATACAGAGCCAATAATGATATATGAAATCATCAAAATTTAGTTTTGTCGTTAAGAAAAGTTTACTAATATACCTGCAAATATATAACTTTTGCATCTCAGGCAGAAGTTAGTGTGCCAGAAGAGCAAAGAAATAACAAATGCTAAACTGCAAATTTGAATCCATATTTTCTGAAGACTTCTCCCTGTCTTTCCAGGGAACTGCTCAGTCACACCAGTGATCTACTAATCCAGCTTAGAAGGATTTCAAATATTATTTTCTGTTGCTATCCTGCCACTATCAAAGGAGCCCAATGCAATGTCATCATCCCTTGTCCAGTAATTGTGGAATGACACAAAGGACAGGCTGAGAACAAAATCATGTTGGACACAGGCAACTTTCTGAATCACCAAGCTCTCTAATCCCTCCTTTAAAATATGTAACTTTTCCAGGTGTGTGGGCTGAAAAGGTTATCCACAAAACAACCTATGTTTCCCAACAAATTGCCGTTAGTTGCACAAAATCAAACCAAAAAGTAGTAGGAAGTAGTCATCATTTTGACAAGTAACTTCAAAACAGCCTGGAAAAGAGGAAAGATGTAGGCAAAGTGTCTCTGACTTCTTTATCACATTTCAACAGCCTATACATAGAAAATGGATAAAAGCTGACTTTGTAACTATAAGTCACTAGAAATAACACAAACTAAAGCAGCTAAATCCAGAACGAAACACATTTTTTGATATTTCATATAAAAAGAAGCCAACAAAAATGACAAATTCCCATTCAGGGAATTCAGGGTAATACTTTGCATGTCACTGCAGAAACAACAGCAGGAAATCTCTGTATTTGTCCTACCTTCTTGAACCGCCTGGAAAGGATTGTTGCCGTCCACAAATGTCACTGAACATGTGATTTTCTCTGTTTGTAAGATTTCGTCATTCTGATTGAGATCAGCAACTGCCATGCGAAAAACTTCCTCATCTTTTTTGGCAGATTCGTCAAAAATCGCCCCTGGGCAGGAAAAAAAGAAAAAGAAACAAAAAAATCACATTGCACCTTTCACCTACAATATCCCAGAGCATTAATCACAAACAGTTTAGACATTTTTTTGCTAGAACATCATGCATTCCTCACTCCTTAAGAGCAGTTCATTCTATACAGAACCCCAAAGTTGCTTCACAATATACAGAATTCTTACATTTTGACATGATCTAAGACAAAAACTGAAGGGAAGCATTGATTCCAGCTGGAAATATCAGGAAAACCAGTTAGGCACAAAGCAAATGATCTGTGTAAGAACATGGCCATGAAACGAAAATTGAGTTTCTTCCAAAGGCACTATGTAATATATTGAAGGACTACAGTGGGCTATGATCTACATCTAGCAACATGTCTACAGACAATTAAAAAATACAAAGTTCAAACAATGTGAGAATAAGCCTGAAAAGGTAGCAGCACTGGGAAAATGAGGTAGAATTGACACCCACGATCCACGGACAGGTCAGCAGCCAATATAAATTATTTCAGGTGTAATACCTCTAGGATTTGCAAAACAACAATTCCAGCTATTTGTCTGACTCTTGGAGTTAGTAAGTAGTTAAGTAATAATTTAAATGGTTAATTAAAGTAAGCTCTGCCTTTATAAATCTTACGGAAAGTGAATGTTCTGCCTATTTCTTCAAAATGTTTAAGGAGAACATTGTAAACAGGGAACCAATAAACTCAAGAGGAGCTGGCAGAGCAGAAGTGCCCAATTCTCATTTAGCCAATTCTTCAGGTGTATTGTAAAAGAATTCCAAGACTAATCCAGTGGGGTTTTTTTTCTTTAAACCATAGCATCACTTTCAGCATCACTAATTTCCTATCGTTTTACACTTACTTTTTGTATGGCCTGTTTATCCAGAGATGGCTCAAATTACAGCGTTATAGTCCTACGACAAATTCTAGATTGTTTGAAACCTTAAAATCAAGGCCATTAGATTTTCAAGCACCTGTAAAGCTTTCAATTCCAGGCAGTAGATTAGAGAAGCAGAAGGGCTGCTTCAAAACCAGACTTTTGAAAACTGTGTTTATTTATTCATTCTGGAGTGTCTGTTGTCAGTACAGAACTCAGCCAAGGCAGTGAATGTGTCAAGGCGAACAAAACCAAAAGAAAATGCTGATCACTGATGACTGCAGGTAAGCATCTGCAATCAGTGCTGGAAAGAACTGAAAAGAATTCATTTAGAGGAAATGGCTACTTTAAGATACATAAACTTCATACACAGTGTTTTCTGTGTTTTTCCCACTGACCTCTGACACTCATCTCCCTGCCAGCACCACTCATCCTTCATGAGCATCATCTCTTCCTACAATCTGACCGCTTTGACTCCAGCATTTTCCCTCCTGAAGCTCCTACCATCTGGAACAGCTGTTCTTTACCTCTCCACCTCATTCACCTGTCATCTCTGTGCAAATCTCAGCTGCAAACATTCATTTTTCCCCTTGTCCCCGTTCCATTTTCCCTTGTTTTATTTAGCTCCACAAAGCAAAGCTGCACGTGGCCGAGAACACACTTGGTATGCAAGATGCTACAAACCCTGCCTTCTCCACAAAACAGCTATTTGTGGATACGTGTAGCATTTAAAGGGACAAAAAAACTGTCCAAAACATATCTTAAAACATGTTTCTTACCTCATGGAACTCAAACCAAACCCACAGAGGCTTCACTTGGGGGTTACACCTATACTGATAATAATGACATAGCCCTGCAAACATTTGAAGGAATGATTCTACATGGCTACTTAGTATCAAGGGTAAAATTAAGGGGGGGAAAAAGAGTTGGGAAATAATTATAATAATTAATCAAATTCTATCCCTGAAGAGTAATTCTGCCTCAAGTGCTATACTGTAAGGAAGTGAACATACACAGATTTCATGCACACATACAGGGCAGCTGTCGACTGTGTTGCAGAACAGCATGGCAAAACAAAGATCTTCCAGCCAACACTGCAGAGTACAGCTTCTTATTCAACAGACGGGAGATCCCATCTTAAGCCTGGCTTGGAACCCAAAATAATCCAGGTCATTTATTGAGTAGGGGATACAGCAAAGCCCCAGGCAACCAGGATTCTTTTTTATGTGCCATCATAAAAATCCCCTTCAGCACCTTTGCCCTTCCACTGGGCAACTGAGGGCTGCTGCCAAGATAATCCTGGACTGGTGAATCCATCCAAGTTCTCAACAGATAAACCTTCTTGACAATCATGTCTTTCTTTCACACACAGGTATTCATTATAAACTCCTATACTTTTCTCCAGTTTCTCAGCCTGAAACAAACCCCACCTCTGGCAGCACCTCAAAGTATAAGATTAGAGCAAACTCCATGCTGTTTTCACAAATGCTGCTCTTTCTCCGTCGAGTACAACGCCTCCATTTTGTTCCTGATGACTGCTTATGGTTTTATGGCTCTGTATTTCAGATGCAAATTTCAAAATTTCTCCCATAACCAATATTTATCTGACACTACCTCACAGGAGCAACATCACGCGTGTTCTAGCGTAGGAGTATCTCCATAAGTAAAATACATAGATAGATACAGGTGAATTGCAAAAAAAAAAGTTCTAAGCATAGTTCATGTCTGAGCATCCAAGCAGGAATTAGATTGTTTTCCTTTAGAAATTCAGGCCTAATTCGTACCTAGATGTATCCAACTTCTCTATACAAAAAGCCATTTAAGATACAATAAAGATTACTGTTCCTTTCAGGAGATGGCAGTGCACAGCAGCACATGCATTACACTTTCAAACAGTAATAAGAGAAATTTTATTACATAATTGATTCTCAAAATTTAATTTCAGTTGTTATATAAAATTGAAAACCTAAAAACAAAAGAAAGCCAAGCCCCAAAATCCCTGAATAATTTTTATATTATTACTATTCCCATATATATATAATTTTATGTCCCTGTTTCAGCTGGTTTTTATGTGTCTATATATCTCTTTCTATTACAGAAGGGGGTGGAAGAGATCTTTTTGCTTGTTTTCTAAAAGAAAAGCCATTTCAATGAAAAGATGGAAGGGATTGCTTGGACAGCACTAATATTGCTGGAATATTTTCCTTTCACTGTCATTTCAGGAATTATCCTTTAGTTTACAAGATTGATCTCTCTGATGTGAAAGAAGTATATCAAAATTTTTACGTCTAGCTCAATATGCAACCTTTAACTTAAGGTTAACTTAAACCTTATGAACGAAGTATGATATTTTCTTGAAGTCTGACGTTTTTAAGTGTATTCTTCAAAATACTGTCATTCAACCAAGTCAAACACCACAAATGAACAAATAAAGGGTATCAGACTTGAAAATTACTTCCCTAGTTAGACCTATATGCTCTCTGATTTCTTCATCTAGAGCTAGAAAGGAGAGAATTGGGATGACCACAAACTTACTCAGAGTACATGTCTAGAATGAATTTTTTTCGACCATAAGAAAAATTGTTGCAGCAAATAGTAACAGCTGAGGAGGAAAAGAAAATTACTTCTATAGATATTGTAAGGCACTCACTCTCTAGAAAAACGATGCAAAAACACTATTTACAATGGGAAAAAGTCCTCAAAATTATGCAAAAGTAATGCCGTTCATTCCTCTTCCAGCCCCGCTGCTTGTCTCGGCTGGAAGTGGCCTCACACTAAACATGTCATTTCTAACTATGCTCAAGAAGCATTCCCGTGATTGCATCAGGAGCAGACATGCTGACACAGCAACTACTCTGCACCAGTTTCTCCCTCCTGTTTTATTAGCATGTCATTACTTCCAGCTTCACTTCAGAATATGGATGAGGACAGCACAAACATAATTCTCTCCTGGCTTTTTAAAAACCCTCAGCACATCAATAATGTCGTGTGGTTTAGCAGAGAATTCTTTGCACTTAACTATCTCATTTGCACTCAGCCACACCACCGGAAATCTGTAATTTTAAGCTAATATAGACCAAATCAGAGAAACACTCAAGTTCAGATACCAATAACATCGTTAGAATGGCTTTTCTAAGATCCCTTGTCCTACTGACCCCTACACACAAAAAAAAATATAACCCAAATTAGATGTTTTCAGATATTTCTAGAGTGATTTGAGCAGTCTTGTGGAATCAGTCCAGAAAACAAAAACACAAGAGAAAAGCGTCATGATTGCAAGGATGAAGCAAGAAGATATTTAAATCATTGTTTGTCTTTCTATCAACTAAGAAAGGAAAAAGTCCACTGCTTAAAGTGTTCTTAAGTGCTGTAATTTTATTACATATGAAAGTATGATATTTCTGGACCTCAGTGCCCCATATTAATCTCAGAAAATTAAGTACCTTATTTCAAAGACCACATGGATTACATGCCATTGTGAATTGACGTCACAGTTCAATTTCAGCACGTGTTTGATTTTCACCTTCTAACATTGCACACAGGCCCCTCAACAATAAAAGCCATGTATGCTTTGCCCAGTAATGTACTAGTTCATTCCAAGAACATTTGGAGTGAAAAGGAAGAAAATGGGAAAGTCCACACAGAAACTTTTTGAGTGACTATCTCATGTTCTCAGCAGCCCCTGATTCTAGGATAATTCTTTGTGCCACTGATATTGCCAACTTTTTCCAGTGTCTGAGTCCAACTCCCCTGTATTTTCTCAACTGCTGCTATTGAATCATTATTCTGAATGAGAAACTTAACACTGCTGCTGGGAGAAGAATGGCCATGCTGTTAATGCTCAGAACTGGAAGCTGAGAGTTTTAACTTTTCATGGCAGATCTCATCTGAAATGTCCTTCAGATGTATGAGCTCACTGCCACAGGTATTTGAGATCCTCAGATACGTCGTAGAACCAAATCTCACATTATTTCTAGGCCATGTGAATGTCCAGTTGGGAAAATTTGTATCAAATCCATTCATTTTTAAGTACAGTAGCAAATGCCTGGGTATATTGCATACTGTCATGTCTGATTTACTGAATATATGCATGCAGCTTTAGTAGGCCAATTATAATGGTATTATTGTCAACAACAACAAGAGGGACTGCAGGAGTTTTAGACAGGAGCTGAAGTAATGTAGGAATTTAGGAAGTCACATACAGAGACCTTGCCTGGTGCATGCAGCTCCCATTATCGTGGTGTTCAGCCTGCGCTCATACAATTGGACCCTAAATTTCATCGTGGCACATTTAGAGCTTCTGTTAAGCTTCTCTACTGACCAATGGGCAGCTGAGTGCATGCAATCACATCTTGATTGCGTCAATAAACGGAAAACAGCATGCTTGGCATTTGTCTTTTAAGTTGACTAAGTTTTGAAAACAGCACAGCAAGCTTAATTTTGTCACTGCAGCATGAAGGCGGTTGAACTCCTGCACCAGGAGGGAGCTCCCGGAAGATGTGTCCTGAGCCACCTCGCACGGCAGGCTGCAGATGCTGAGCCCAGCACAGGGCTGGGGGGCTGAGCCCCATGGGCTCTGGGGACAAGGGCTGTCCCACCCCGGACCAGCATGGGGCTTCAGCTCAGGGCACAGCCAATCCTGAGCACCTGGAACTGTCAGCCTCCCCAGAGCCTCCCCAGAGCCCCCCATGCCCTGCACCACAGGGATCTCGGCACCAGCGTGCATCTAGGTCAAGCTGAAATTCTTAAAAACACTACTTCTTTGTTCATTTTAATTTTTCAAGACTTTCACAGCTCCCATGATGATGTTCAAAGAGACGGCAGGGTAGGCTGAGGAGCACCTGCACCACCTCCTTCTGCAGAGAAAGTAATGCCCACCAAACTGCAAAGTTAAGGTTTGTCTTTCTGCCTTACATATATATATTATTTTAACAAGTACAAAAAAGCTATTGAGCAAAACATTTAGCACATACCTTCCCCTATTTATCAACAGACATATAAAAGAAAGTTAAAACAATCAGCTTAAGAGAAAGTATTTGCCAACACTAAATCTACACACATGTATGAAGTTCTGCTTGTTACTTTTAGCAGCACAGATGAGACCAGAAAAACTTTCTTATAGTTTCTTGATTACCATTGACACAAGACTGATCAACTAAGAGAAGCATCAGGCCTAGTATCATTTTTAATGGACTTTTGTAAAGGTCTGCTTCTGATAGAGAAGAGTGGATATTTTCCCGGACCATGAGCAATGCCTGTTCCCTTGAGATCAGTGGCACTGAGCGACTATACATTATGTATGCCTGTGTAGAGATCACTGCTATCTCCAGAATGCATTTCTTAAATAATAACAACTGTGTCCACTTTTAATTCAATGAAGAAAAAGAAAAAGGCAGCAGCAAAATTATTAAAAACAAGGTCTACACCTAATCAGAATATATGGGGGAAAAAAAAAAAAACACAATCCAAAACAAAAACCCCATGTTATTTTCTAGGGAACCCACCCTCCCTCTGAATCTTGCCATCTAGTTCTGCAGTCTGGTGTACGTATATAAACTGTACATTACTGTTGTTAGTACGAGAAACTATCCTTTTAGCTGGAAACAACAATTAAATCAGGGACTAAAGAGCTGGACTGGAGAGTGAAAGATTTCCCTATTCACACCAAAGTTTAGCAAATGCTTTTTGAATGTAACAAACCTAAATTTAGGTATATGAATAGTCTCTCTCAAATTACATTTGGAAACAAGACTGCTGAGTTTCATACAGTGTTTTCCAACTTTGTGTGGCACCGCTTACCCAAACCACTGCAAAAGATACCTCTGCTCCCTCTGGAAGCTACACCATAAAAATGCACAATCTATTTCTGTTCCTTTTACAAGCATTTAACCCATTCCCAGATCAGCTATATGACTGGAATATCACAGAAGTGATAAAGCAACTCCTTCCCTTTATTGTTCTCATTTGAAATATTTGAAACAGAGGTGAATAAGGAATTTTACAGGCCTCAATCTGGTAAATTGCTAGAGGCAAAGTCTGTTTGAAATACAAAGAAAGTCAGAAAACTGAAGTTATCATCTAAATACAGAAAAGTCTCTCCATAATTTTGCCAAAACATGGTTGTTTTCAATGTCCCAATCTCAAGTAAAACAACTGATACAGTTCTGCTTGGCTTTGAAAACTGCTATTTGTTTTAAATTACTGACTTCAGGAGGGTATGCACTGTATTACACCTTCTCCTTTTTGTTATCTCTGGAGTATACCAACCAAGCTCTGGAAGAATGGCGGCTTGACAAGTTGACAAATTAAATGAAGACTCCACTTTTTAAGCATTTCTGAACAGATTTACGTGCAGTGAGAGCCAATGTTTCAGGTATTGTATGTCCAACCCACAAATTATAAGGTGATATAGGTAAGGTGAGACACAAGCCTGAAGGTGTAGAATCAATTGTCTTTGCACTGTCTTAATTTAATTTTAATATGATGGGAAGTGGTTTGGAGGTCAGTTCATCTGCACACAGTAGGTGCTAGAGTTCTGTGGAGCTCAGGAAGTTTTGAAAAATCACTGCTCTGACAGCTTGCAACACCAGAATGCACGCTGGATAATTTTTTCTGCTTAATTCTACAACATTGTGGATACATATCAGTGTCATTGGGAATTATGCTCACATTTGGAAAGAACAGACTCTAGGATCTTATCCTCCTTATTTACACTGTCTGTCAGGCACATATGCACAAGCACGAACTCCTTCCAATCTCCATTGAATTATTTTAAGCTCATCCTGACAGATATTTCTAATTGTTCTCAAGTTCTAAACCATCATTTTACACTTATATTTAATGTAGCAAATGGTACAATTTGTCAAAATCATCTGCTGAATCTTGTTAATCTCATTTGAAAAACAGCTGTCATTTGCCAGTTCCTTTTTCTGATGTGTTATTGTTGGCTACCAAGTACAAAAAAGAGGAATACAGAGGAAGAGGAAGGCAAAACATTGCGATCCTACCAAGAAACGCACTTCACAGGATATCATGAATTAGAAGGGACCCACAAGGATCAAAGTTAAACTCCCAGCCCAGGACAGGCCAGCCCCAAAAATCTCACCATACTTTGATGCATTTTTTTTTCCTATGCAACATATAATCAATATCATCTTAATAGGCAATCCTAGAAAATCTCCAGGTAAGTAATAAAGTCCCTTCTCAATTGCCTGACATTCTCATTAACTTAAGGAGTCCTCAAGTAGAGAAAGAGTGTAAAAACTACTATATCAAAGAAATAACAATTGACATAGACCTTGTTTTTCTTTTTAAGAGCTAACTAATTGATTGCACAAATTGCAGAGCCACAAAGAATTTGTTCCTGCAGATTGAAAAGTGCTGCACAAGCACCTGTAGGAGCATTGGAGATTGCTAACTACTTTCATAAATGCAGCAGGGCACAATATTATCATCACATAAACAATACATTTTATACACAATGTTACCTTTCACAGCATAAGAATTAAAATATCTTCTGTGCACTGTTCCACTCTAAACTTGATGTGGTGATTAACTACAGTGATAATATCTTCACATTCATTATGCAACAAATGAGCTGATAATAATGAGAAGCTTTTCATGTTTTCTATCAGATCCATAACTATCAAGTTAGGGTCTAGCTGTGAAAAGCATCTGGTTTGGTAGATAGACTTGCCATATTATTAATACCCCATACAGAAAGTTAATGCGATGATCATAAATTTACTGAGTATTATCCACATCCTTGAAAAAAGAGTATCAGAAAACAACCCTATAACACATTTTCAGAGCTTGTTTAAATGCTGGTTTAGAACCAGAGCAAACACTGGATTCAACGCACTATTCCATCACTTCTATTAGCCCCCACCTATTAATGGAAAAATACCTCATGAAGCACCAACAAGGATGACAGCATCCTAAAAAAAAAAAAATCTCCCAAAGAGTTGTTTAACATTTGTCACTGCCTACTGTCTTCCACTCTCACACCTGTTACTCTGCCTGTGTACGCAATCCTCCTTTGTAATTTTTGAAAGGCAAACTAATGCTTTAATTAATCAAACGATGCAGACTGCGAGGTAGAGACAGACTGCTGCCAAACCATTTCTTTATGACATGAGGCAGCTGCAGCACCTCACTCCTGTTGCAGCTGAACTTAGTGGAGAATGAGATTCCCAATATGCTGGAGATGTTGCTAGAACACAAACATATGCCTGTGTACACACACACAGACGTGAAAGTGCAAAGATTGGAGCGTGAGGTTTTTCTGGAGGGCATTTTCCTGTTTTTTCCCTTCCTATTTCACTGGGAAATTTCACGAGCCTTTTGCTGCAAACAGTTTAATTATTTCATGGAGTACAGAAGCCTGGCTTACACCACAAAAACAGGTGTTGCCACTAAAGATTGCCATTGGGAGGGTATTACGGGAGTAAGAGACTCTTTCTTGAGTACCACATAATGTATAAATTCAGCCTCCTATTCCCTCTAAAAAAATAAGACAGAGGTGTTGAGTCATCATGCCACAGACTTAGAGAATGGTTTGGGTTGGAAGGGACCTTTAAAGACCATGGGCAGGCACAGTTTTCACCAGATCATGTTGTTAAAACCCCAACCCAACCCAACCTTGAATACACCCAATGATGGAGCATGCACAACTTCCCTGGGTACCACAGAGAAGTACAGACAGATAACCTTTAAATATATTGCTTTTAAAAATTTATCTGATACACTGTGCAGTGACATGAATGCCATGGTTAAGAATTAAATAACACAGGGAAGAAAGCAGTAATGACAAACTGTTTTATGAGCCCTACTGAATATGCAAAGGCAGACTCTGAAAATAATCCTTTCCTTAAATAGCTTTTCTATTCTGCTGGAGGAGAGACATTCACAAATTCACACACAAACATGGTATTAGAGTGGAAATGGGAGCAACCAAACAAATTAGCCCAGCTTCTTGCAAGACAGGACAGGACTGTCTTGTAGAGGGCAATTTACATTCCAGTTGAAAATTAACATATGTAACTTCTTTCACTTATTTCACAAAGAGTAACAAATCTGGAAGCAATCTGTTTCCAATTTCAACACAAAAACCAGATCCAAAACTGCCCCAAGACACAGCCACTTTCCAAAGCATGGTACAAATACCCTGTTTCTACAAACATGGTTCTTATTTACTTCTCAGTACAGATTAACACCAGCTGAACTGGTGTTTACTCCCCTTGATCGTAATTTTTTTATCATCATTTCGGCAAAAGGACAACCCATGTGGCTCTGAAATTTTCTTTGTAAATATTCAGGACTATGGGCACAAAGCGCCTTCATGATGGAGAGTGTTGAACACTTACATTCTTTGTTGCTTTCTATAGAAGATGGTGCCATATCATCTTGGTACTTCTTATTCAAGTTTGGTAGAATATTTTCCACTTTCTCAACTCATCATTTACATGCATGCATAAAAAATAGATTCTCAGAAGATCTCTCAGACATGCTGACAAAATTTTTATTTCAGACATTTCACCCAATAAATTATTGTAATGATGTTTCCATTTTCAAACAGGTAAAATAAGGAATGTGGAGTAAGAAAAGGTTAATGTCATCCTACATGAGACACATTAGAATATGATCAAAAAGACCTCCTTTAAATTTCTTCAACTCTGCTGCAATTTAACTTTACCCTTTGTTTTAATAACCTTACAGTTCTCCAGAAATACAAAGCTCTTTGAAAATTCACTGTTATATGAAATGCCTGAGAATTTGCATTTCCCAAAGCCTCACTGCAAGTCAATTAAAAGCCCAAGTTCTGCTAAGGAGTCGTTTCCAGGGGGCAGTAAATGGGTGTAGTTTTTTCTGATTTTAAGACAGAAACTCTGAAAAATGAAGAACATGTGTCTTCCACTGGCTTCTGTAATGTCAGCTTCCAGTTCCACTGCTGGAATAAACTTTAATTTCCCCAAGATCACAAATACTTTTGAGACACTAGCCCTGGCATTAGATTTTTAATGACAGCTAGAACAATGTATTTGGTTTAAGTTATCACCTGTCAAGAGCAACTTATAAAAAGCAAGTGAATAATTACTTACCCATTTTAGAGATTAGGCAATATTAAGCAGATGTGGAGTGACTTGTTCAGACACTCCATAATTAGTTGCCTGTCAAAATTAGAAGAATCTAATAAAAACCTGATAATTCAAAGTACCTATCTTTATTTCCATCACTTAACACATATAATCTTGGAACACTGATATTAAAATAATGGTAAGTATGCTATTATTAATATAGCTCCCACTTTATCTGAAAATTTCATGGGAAGAAAGATTTTGTTTGCTATTTTTTTGGTTGGAGAGTTTTAGGAGGAGAGGACGTAGGTTTTGCTTTGTGTCCTTGGTCTAGATT
Source organism: Brachypodius melanocephalos (assembly GCA_013398615.1). NCBI lineage: Eukaryota > Metazoa > Chordata > Aves > Passeriformes > Pycnonotidae > Brachypodius > Brachypodius melanocephalos. Next base: position 2,534,735 of record VZSR01000931.1, read on the forward strand.
TTTATTGGGTTTTTTAAATTGAAGTGGCTGTAAATGGAAGGTGACAAAATGCATTAAAAGTCTGCAAAACTATTCTAACTTGAACAGGCTTGAAGTTGAGTAACTTAGGCAATGCGTCCTTTTAAATTTTAAGACCTACTTTAAATTAGGAAAAAAGGCAAACCTTAAAGTAGTTAGGAAAAGATTAAATTCTACAGAGAAAAAAAAACCAAACAAACACCCAAAACACCAAAAACAACTCCACAAGAAAAAAAAAATGTGTCATGAACCATATTCAAATTTGAGCATGCAATTTAGAGACTAGAACATGAATTAAAAAACTCTAGAAGTGATACTTGAATACTCGTGGAGGTATCAAACTTTTTGTTGTTGCATGATCTCTACTGATCTAAGTTTGTGAGAAGCCAGGCAAAGTGAGAGCAGCATTTTGACAGCAGCCAGTTGTAGGCAACAGGTCATCTTGAGAAAATTTTCTAATTTGTTTACAGAAGTGGTAAAAAGAACAAGAAAACTTCTGCTAAAAAAAAAATGTTCTCTCTTTAACAAGACATTAATACAACCTAAATAATTCCAGCTACCAACTTTCTGGGAACCAAGATCAAGATCTTGTTTTCCTCTAGTCAGCAGAACAGTACTTGAAAACAACGTGCAGCTTATTTTCTGTCACAAGTGATAAGCACCTAAGTAATAAATTGGGAAACCCAGGAAAGAAGAATAATCTTCCTACAATTCCTGTAATCACTTTAAGTATCAGCAATTCTCCCAGCTCACAGTTCAAGAAAAAATATTTCTTATGATCTGCTTCTGCAACTTCGAGAAAACAACCCCAGTAGTCACTGTAATATGAACATTAAAGCAAATTAGGAAATTATTTTACAAAGCAGAAGGACATGTTACATTCAAGCCTAGAATCTAAATTCTCTCCTCAGCATTTAAATACTTCAGTAGATATATTTAGTTTGATTTTCCAGTCACTTCTGCCTTAATCAACTCCTTTTATGGTTTGGGAAAAGATGAAGAAACTTAGCTCACATTGACTTTGCCTACATGTCTGTCACATGACTAGACATAAAGCTTTAAAATTTGTCTACAGGTTTTGAATCTCATTATTATCCTATCACTTAATTATCACAGGACCATTTTAATTAGTTACTACTGTATTATTACCAATTAGTACAGAATACTTTGAGTATATTGTGGCACATTTTATCTGCCAGAATGTGTAATTAATTTGTCAGATTACTCCAAAAGACTACACCAGAATTCTACATAATATAAATGCTTTTCCACCCATAACTCCTGGCACCCAAATTGGTAACCAGAGCTTAGTAAAAACCCTGTAAAATTAAGCACGGATATAGGGATTCCCCAGCAGACTCTGCCAAACACAACTTGTTTCTTAGAAGATTTTTTTAAAAATCTCTCTCTTGTTGGCCTCTTTCCAAGCAAGAGGAAGGTATCTAAATATTCTGTATTTAATAGTAATGGAAAAGGCATTTCTAGGAATTAGATCTCAGCTGCAGGCATGGCTCCTAATCCATCATTTTTAAAAGCAAGTACAACTTGACTGAGGTCATGATTTTCCATGCTAGACCATCACTGTACAGTAATTTACTCTTTATAACAAAGTGGAGCTAATGTAAGATAACATTTCTGAGAAAGAGAAAAACTGCACTGCCCAGGATTTAAGAACTACATACAGGTTGCATAACAAGAGAGCATGTATACCTAACTGACCCTTAATAAAGGGTAAAAGTAGTTGAAGAAATGGGACCACAGCAAGTACTCACATTCAGATCTCCTCTTCCCTACAGTCTGTTCCAGACAAAATGTAATGCAAGTCTGTATTCACATATACAGCTCTAAAATCAAATTTTAGGTAGCCATCCACATTTTCATGAATGAAATTCAACTTCTTTCCACACAAGGGAAGAAAAGTTCAAACCTCAAAACTAGTTAATATTAAGACAAAGAAAGAGTATTATTCATCAGCTTGACAGAGCAACCCAAAGGTATTTCCCTGATTCTGAGGATTTTTTTCCCTGATTCTTAGAGGATTTTCTTCCAGTATCACCCTTTCAGCCTCTAGTCATCCCAGTGAAACATCTTCTAATGGTACCTTTTACAAGCTGAAGAAAAATAAGCCTTACAAAGCATCTTACCACTCATACATAAGCATTTCCACTTTTCTATTTTTTTTTCCTATTTTTTCCCCACATACAGATAACATAACTTTCCTCTTTGGTCATAGAAATAAAATGCCAAAAAATGATTCCTTGAAGCAAAAAGGTAAAATGTACATCAGACATAGCCCTACCCACATTTCTCTTCTCATCCCTCCTTCACTTTTGTGGGCTTTGTATCAATAAACGTTGCAGCAGATATATTTATAGCACTGGTAAAGCTGTTTTTACTGTCCAGAAAGTAACTCTCAGCACCAGGATGCTGATACATTTTCATGGGACATGGCTTAAACTCCTGAGAAGGAATAAAACTGAGCAGACGTCTTGAGCGCTTTTTCAAGTTCTCTGACAATGTCCCAGAATACAAGAGGAAGTATCAGGAGCATTCCTTACTGATTTAGTATTATTCCTTATGCCATCATGAAACACATTCCACTGTGTTTTATAAGCAAGGGTGTTCACACCTCTACCTCCTGTAGAAGATTCACGGCTGTATATCCCATAGGACTTCCATACTATACTTCTCTGCTCGCCTCAGCTCAGGGAAGAGCCAGGTTTGAAAGCACATCTTTGTCATCAGCTATGCTTACAGAAGGCTGATATATTCTGGCTGAAGTTTCAGCTTTCCTCTTTGTTTATCCCAGAACAAACAAATAAAAGACACATATGCAGTCACGTCTGTGTTTCGGATCTGAGCCCCAGTAGCAGATACAAGTCTGGTGCCTGGGCAACTTCTTGACCTGTTTCCTACATAAAGGTATTCCACCTTACATAAACTGGCTTTGGAATAATTACCAGTCCTCAGAGAATTGTAGTTTCTGTTTCTGCTTATCTTATCTCTCTCTTTTTGAATATATACAGAAAATGCAGAAGATGACTGTTACTCAAGCTTGAAGATGCATGACTTACCATATTTCACTTCTCTACTTTATAAAAATCCCTCAATACTATTTCATGTAAGGTGGAAGGGAAGTCCCCTTTCCTAGCTATGCAGGGAATATAAATAAAAACATCACCCTAAAAGGTCACCATATTGATATTTGCCATCTGCAATGAGCCATCCTGCTTTACATGAAATTCATGGAACCTTTTATTAAAAAATGAAAATGTATATAACAAGCTCACAGAAGGGGAACACGGAATAGAATTATCATCTCACGCATACACACTCTCTAAAATAAAGTGAAGAAGCAAAAGACCATGGTTTCTCAAAGAGAAATAGCACATCACATATTCTAAGCCAAGGCAGAATTTTCTAAAAGAGTAATAAAAAGTGGTCAGGTAGAAGTCATTTGGGCTTTACAAGCTCTATCCTAGAACATATAAGGATGACAAGGCTAATGAAGACTAACTATTCTATCACAATTCTTCAGTGGCAGCATATATAGTCCATTATGTAGGAATCTATGTCTCAAGCTTCATTTTTCAGAGGTAGTTACAGACCCAAAGGACAAAGACTCAAAAGCAAAAAAGCAGTACATCTCAAAAAGCCTTGTGGAGTCAGATCTGCTTTTTAAAGTAAACACTTATGTTAGTTATGTTAGTGAGTCATTATAAAACCTAAGACTGACACCTAAGTTTCCACAAATAAAATCTTCCAACTTCCTCTTCCATATGACTGCAGAAGAGTTTACCATATTACAAATACAGATTTGCATATTACTTGCCTCTTTTTTTCACATGTTCATTTTATATCAGGTGACTTTATTCTCAGAAACATGCAGGAGAGAGAGAGAGAGAGAAAGAGAGAGAGAGAGAGAGAGAGAGAGAGAGAGAGAGAGAATTCCAGAAAATAAATCCTTGAACTCATATTAGGAATTGGGGAAAATTATATCCAGTAAGATCATCAAATAACCATTAGGCAGCCATAAATCACTGCTTAAATGCAAAAAGGAAACTATTTTCTAATGAACTCCCATCAGGAGATTATTTTTTCCTAAGAAAGCAGCAATAAATTGCTATCTGTGTATCTTTCATCAAGAGCATCAGCATTTTGCAGTTGTGTTTCCAAAATATTTGAAGAATCAATTGCAATTTGCAACTGTACTCTAATTTAAGTAATAAATAAATAAATAGGCTTATGAAGTATCTCCTTGGCTGCTTTCAAAGCCTTTTCACTATCGAATACTATGGCAAGGTTTTAGCAATCACGTCAAAACCTCGCTATCAACTTCTCAAAGTATAAGGGAAGAAGGAACCAAGTCTGAACGTCTAAAAGCATGTAAGTACCAGATTGCCTTTAGATACTGAAAATAATATCTGCGTTTTTAAAAAAAGCCATACTACTATTTCAATGAAATAAGAGCCTGTTAAACATTTTGGGTTTCTTTTAAGCAGCAAGCTGAAAAGCAGACAGGGGATTCACTGCAGGGAGGCTAACCTGTCTTTCACCTACTTACACTGCTTATGTACTGAAACAGTCTGGGCAGGGATATAATCAACTGTTTCTTTGAGAAAGTAGAACTAATTTTCAGAAAAATTATTTGTGACACATTTCCTGAGAAAACTGAAAAACTCTGTGGGTTTCAGGGAGGGCTTGACACTCGCCCCGCATTCTTCAACTGATTTTCAACGCACGCAGAACTGCTCAATACTTCAGCACAGCTCAAGCACATATCATCATCCTTAAAAAAAAAAAATAATTCAAAAACAGATTCTCACCAAGCACTGCAAACTGCTGGTAGGGCATGGAAATTAAACAGACAGAAAGGTTTTAATCAGCCATGGTGAACCAATGAAAAGAGCAGCTCTTACTGCAGGGAGCAACAACTCATCAGAAGATACAGACAGAATCCCTTCACCCTTTAGGTATCCTCAGATGTCCTTCAGGTTAGGTTACACTATAAATGACCTGAATATATTGTTATGTACATATTTGAATATATAGCAAATACATTTTCCGGCAAATTCTACAAACAAGAAATCAGTGTGAAAAGAGCAGCTCTAGAAAATGCAAGTGAGGTTTTTAGAAAAACAGGCAGGGATTTGTGGTGGGGTTGGAGGCATTATCCAAGATAACATCAACTGGCCACAGTCATTTTGCAACAGAATGCTATTGTGCAAGCAAAGTGCTGAACTACTGCAAATACAGAGTAATTGGGGGTTCACTCTTTATATGTAACTTTTAACCCATCCCTCTTACCATATTAAAGGGCTTGGAAGGTCATCAAATTGTGGTCTGAGATCATACTTAAAGGAAAACGTGGCACAAGGCTACATGTCAGCTGCAAGGTAAACATGATCTTGAATGGCAGCTGACTCAAAGTACTTGAGGTTATCTGAACCAGAAAAGCAGCATTTATAGGATGCAGACAGTGTTTTTCCTATGCATTTCAGCAGGCTTAAATATTGTGCTGTGTGCACAAGACAAAAGCTTGCCCAGTCAACATACACAAGAATTTATATAACTGGCCTTACTCATGCATGCTTGCATCATTCTTCAGCATCACAACTATTAAGTTACCAGATTTTTAGAGCAACTCACTAATAAAAAACCCATCAAGAGCCAAGCATTTTCAGCTGAAGAATATAGTGTCAAGGAAGTTTCTCTATATATTGTGTGAGGAAGTGACACTTCCTGCAGCTTTGCTGCCTTTGAGAGGCTGGCACGTCAAGCACTGACAGGAGAATGAATAGAGCCAGTCATGCTAAACATGCATCCTATTGTTTGGGGCTGTGTCGGTCAGATCCACTGTCAACACACTTTCTGTTTCTCCCTCTGCCTCCCCCCACCACCATCTTTTGTTGCTGTTGTTGGCAACTTATACTCATCCAATTTGATCCAAGAAGAATATGCTGCAAACCACGCTGCATCTGCCGGAGCCCCTCTTTTAAAGAAACAATACGCATTTACTTAATTTTTTTTTATTTTGTCTCTAAAAGGCCTCCAAAAATAACCCCTTGGGAAGCAGGAACAGTCTTGTCAAAGACTGGCAGCTTGAGCAGGCATTTGATCCGTAACTCAGCCCGAGCCAGCAGAAAGGGCTCATGGTGAAACCCCAACAGGCAGGACACAAGTTGGGACTCAAACGTGGGCAAAGTCCAAATGCTCTGCAGGTATTTGAGGCAATTTCTATTCTACCTAATGAAAAACTGCAGTTTGTCTACTTTGTTTTCCCGATAAAAAATTTTCTTTAATACAAAATTTAAAATTAAATTAAATTTAGTAAATGCTAATGAAGACTGTTTTATCTCTCTTTGGAAAGAGATTTACAAATTATGAGGAGAAAGAAAAAAATTTAAAACAGTACTATCCTCTAGGAACATATTTTACCTGCAGTGCCACAAACAGATACATTTCTCTAAAAAACCACTGTCCAGGACTTCACTGCAGTTTGGAACTCTTCCAGATAGGGAAAAGGTTTATCAGTAGGTTAAAAAAAAATGGTTGAAATATCCCTCAAAAAGTCATGAAGGCTGATTTCAATTCTATCTTAGAATTTAGGGAGGAAGGCCTTAGAAGTCAATGACAAGCCAGAAAGGAACCTTGGTTTTCTTTAATTTTCGAAAGACATTAAACCTGGCAACCAGCCTTGAGTTTAAAGAACAATAATAAAATGTAGGCACACTATAAAGTGGTTCCTCTCACGTTTCCCCTTTGGGAAAGCAGCACATTTGTCAGGATTGGAAATGTCATCTCTTGCCTTCCCTGTGGCCAAGAACAGAACCTGCCTGAAGAGATGCTTATACACAGGCACTATGAATGAAATCAAATGATGATAAAAAGATAAGTTGCCAGGGTTCTGGCCTACACACATCTGAAGGAAGACTGAAAGTACAACCTAGAGGGAGAGGCTGTCAAAGCAAAGGATGGCAAAAAGTCACCCTGTTAGACAAAACAGGACAGACTGTGATACCTATCTTTTATCAATCACACAAGCTGCATCACATCACTCTTTTTAACCCTGAAGCTTCAGGAAAGAGAAGATAGGCCTCTAAGGATCCCCAGCTTACTGCAATGACAGAATCAAATAGGAAATAAATGATGTTAGGAAGAGTGGGATCAAAAGAGAAAAAACAAGACAAAAACAGAGACCTATCAATCTGTTTCAGGAAAGCTTGGGCAGCTGCAAAAACAGAAAACATTTTCTAAGTTGCAAGAGCTCTTAAAAGTGACAGACAAATTGAATAAACATTGCTTCTCCAAGGAGGAGGGAGGAAAGGGATGGTCTCTTAAGGTTACAGCACTTAACAGGCTATCCTCGATCAGCAGGAATATTTCAAATTAAGAGATTTTTAAACTATATTCCTGCTTCTCAATCTTACGCTTCTTTTGATGATGACACCACTGGAGTATGATAGATTTAATGGACTATTTAATGCCATTTTACTTCAAACTCCAGAAATTTATGAATGGTGGAAGAATGAAATGGCTTGCCAAGGCTGAGTTCTTTGACAAGTATCTTGAGTAGTATTAAAAGACTGGACATCGTATTCTGTACTGATCACAGCCCAGGGAAAATTATTTTAAAAAGCCAAAACAAAACAAATAACCCCCATATACACTTTCAAATGTTTATTGATCAAAAGACCCTCAAACTTCTGGGTTGCACCATCTGCAGAGTTAGGAAACAAAAGCACAACTTCCTCTTGGCAAGTTTTCACAGAGACACGCTCCAGCATTAGCTTGCTAACTGGGTAACAGGACTGATTACAAAATACCATAGTTTTTATCCTGTGGGAAATGCCTTTGAAAGAAACTTGTTATGTGACATCAGACTGCAACATAATCGAGTGCAGATCCTCTTAAAAGGTCTCCTTAATTTCTTCTTTAATCTTTTTTAGCGTTTTGTTCACTAATGCCTGGATCCTTTTATGCCTTCTCTCTTCCTAGCTTTCCCTTTCAGCCTTAGCTCTAATTTTTTTCTCTGGTCCATTTACCACACTATCTCTTATGTATTCCTAACTTAATCTGCTAAGATTTTGCACTCTCTTGCAGTCTCTCTCAGAAATATGTCTTTCAATTATACCTATAAGGCATTTTGAATTTAAATACAACGCTTAAGACCAAAATAGAAAAAAAGTAACAAAGTCAGTCTAATCACTTGTATGTGTTTTCCACTTTCCATCCCAAAAACATTCACTCTGTTACACCTTTAGATTTCCTTCCTTAAAACAAAGACATTCAAAAGATATTGGGACTTCAGTTTCCCTGGTTTCCAGCTGTATAATTACCTATAGAATTGCCTACGTATTTATTTCCCATGCCAAACCCTAATTGCTGGGCTCCTCCTACATTCAATTTCTTACAGCCTAAGAAAGCAGAGAAGTAAATGGATATCACAAGACAGGAGTGCAAATGTTAAGAGAAAGCTTTATCTTTATAAATCAACTCAATTCCAAAACCTACACCAGATTTAAATCAATATTATTATATTAGGATTGGCTGCTTGAAGATGGAAAGAAGAACAGAATAGGTCATCATTTATATTTTGGCCCTTTTTTTTGAAAGAAAAAAAAAATTCTAAAGGCTTCTGAAAACAGTCGATTTCAAGTCTTAGACAAATAGTACGAAGATAGGTACATGAAGAACTGTGCAATATTTTGAGACTACAGCAGCATGGGCCATCCATCACCAGTGAAGCACTAAGGCAGAATTTCCTTTGACCTCAGGTTTGTCTAGCGACTCAAAGAAAATCAGTAAACATGTAAATGTCCATATTCCAAGGGAATGCAAATGAATCTATAAGTGTGAAGCCAAAGAGTCAGGAAACCTCCCCTTAGATTCATTTCTGGTGCGTTTGCTTACTCTTATCATTCAATACCTAAAATCAGAAAAGGTTTAGCAGCACAGTTACCAGTTTCCATCTTTAGAAATGCACTAGGCTAGACTTGCTACATGTATGAACCTCTAGTGATTGCAAACTTGACATTTTATCAGAAGATTCTTACCTGTAATAATTACTGTTATGACATCCAGCAGCACTGCTAATCTGATGTTTCGTGTTAGTTCAGTTATTTCAGTATTAAGTATTAATAATTAAATTAGTTCTGTTTTTTATATAAAGACTTAGTAATGTGTAGTAGAAGTTTTTACTTATTCTAGAAGGATTTAAATGTAGCCTTCTGCATCATTACCTTCAGTCTGCTTTAATTTAAATAGAAGTACTGCAGTAAGACAGAAATCAAACAGTCCCAAGTGCAACAGCAAAAATTTCTATAATTTCACAGATACGCATTAATGTCAGAGATGTCATTTTTCTGAGAACAATACAATACACAATTACAATATGCACTGAAGAGCATCTGGAAACTAAAAATCAACTTATGCCTGTGTAAAGACCCCCATTATCTTCACTGGGCATTGAGTCAGGCTGTTACTGCAGATCAGTCAATGTAATTCCCCCAACGTGTCCGACATTAATGACGCTAACACGGCGAAGAACAGCGAACAGCTGATGACAAAATTGCCCAAAGTGCTCATGTACCACTGAAGCCTGCCCATCAGGCACCACTTCGCAACCTTCTGAAAGGCTTTCAGAATCCACACAACATTCTCTTGCTGTCATTAGAAATGTACTCGTTGACTTTCCTCGATCCATTAAAGGTTAGTACTCGCAGTTATTTCTGCCTACCAAGAGGCAGCATTCTGGCACTGCTTTACAAACATTGATTCCAGGTGGGAATTTTTTCAGCCCAGGTTTATGAAGATTCATTCTCTGCTTTCTACAGAACCAAAGTCACAATAGGACAGATCTTAACCACGACAATGTGGTAAAGATTACCTTTACTCCTTACTCCCTCGACACACAGAAGAATTTAATACTTGACATCCTTCTACCCTCCTGGGAGCACGCTGCTCTAATAGAATTTATGCCATCAGCTTAGACAACCTAGGTTGTGTAAATTCCACCTCCACTCATTTGTGAGCAAATGATTGTGCTGAAAAATCCTAGATGTATCACTAAGCTTACATAAATTAACTTGCTTTTGAAGACAAGCTTTCAGATTCCTAACTCAACAGCTGCTAGTTCTATTGAAAGCCAAGCAATATTAACCTTTGTAATCAAAAGCCTAAGGTCTTATGGTTTTCTGATAGTGTGCTAACATAGGTGTGAAGAAATAGCAGGTCAGTCATCCTATAGCCTCAGTACAGGGTAACAAGTCAGAATACACACCTTCCAAGCCAGATGAACCCAAATGAAATCAGGTATAAGGCCTGGAACATTCAAATTATCTCATTTGAGACCAAATAACCTCTGCAGCATTGCACCATAGCATCTAGAAACTTCTTGCATTTTTCCTTGCAAAACACCTTCATCTGTAAATGTTTACAGTTGTTTTCTGAAATCCCTCACACTTGGAACCTGAAACTCTTCCTTTGCTTTGCCCCATGTGTGACAGGTGTGAAAAGATTGTTATTTCCTAATAGGAAAGGAAAACATGTACATGTTCTTACTAAAGTCAGTATTGCTCTGATTTCTCAAGTGAGGCATGCACTTGCAGCACACTAGCAGTTTTTAGAAGCCATTTGAGATGTGCTCCATTCACCTTTCCTGTGTGAGATCCTGGTACTCAGCACCTCTAACCATCAGATCAATACTCCATGCTAAACAATGTCTTTGTCAAAGGCTCCTCTGAGCTGGCACACCCTAAAGAGTTGAGATCAACATAAGTAATTCTAGCGTGAAAGATTTCTTGCCGAGTATACTTTTCAGAAACTTAGTTTTTCTACACAACTATCTTCCAGTAAGGAGTAAGTTACAAAATTTAATCTCTTTTATTTGATTTAGGCTAGTTTTTTCACTCTCCTCTTGCTTTGATTTGCCTTATCTGTGTTGCCAGACTAGACTGAGTAGCTCCAAGAGGTGTATTTCTGTTCCAGAGAAGTGCAAGCTCACTGCTGTTTTGATTCCCCCAAGTCAGGTCCTCCAAAACAGATTCTGGGGAATACCTCCACAGTGTAAGATTCTTTTAGGCTTTAGTTTTTATAGTTTTTGCATCATTATCCAGAGTAAGTGTGGCAATATTAAGATCACTTCATGCATTTCTTGCTTAAATACCTAGTTTGTCATATAGAAAGAGGAAAGATGGAAGATTGAAACAAACCAGCAGCTCTTCAGAAGACCCCAGGTTAAAAATCAAGAACATTAAGAGCAGAGCACACTAGCATCTTTGGGCAACTTGTTTCTTACCTGAGAAACAGTCTCCTGACTCCAGGTTCTGTTCTCTGCATCAGTAGCTCACAGAATGGTTTCAAGGAACTGAGAGCAAGGTTTCTCCACTCAGAAGAATGAGAGGTCAAGGAAACAGATGCAGACACCCACCAGTTCCAGAAAAGGGCTCACAGATTAGAGACACATAGGTGAAAGAAATTGGCCAGGAGATGAACCTCCAAGTTTACAAATAATACACTCTACAACCATTAAAACCAGACGTCAAGTGTACAGAAGTATTAGCAATAAACTGGCAAGTTTTTGATGGCACCTCCTCTCAAGTCGGGGAAGGTTTCTGCTGGAACTCTTCCCAACTTTTATGTGATTTTCATCCCCATTAGTTTCTTATCAAAACTGAAACATCTTGCAGTTGCCTGGATTCTGTAGAAAACACTAACTCTATTTTAGGGTTTTTTCACAGAATTTCTAGGTTGGAAGAGACCTTCAAGATCATAGTTTTCCTTTACTTTAAATGAGATCCAATCTAATGCTGACTGTAGCTCACCAAGCCTCAAATTACTCAGACAGTGAATTGCTCTGAGTTAAAAATACATTGCTGCTCTTGCTGTAAAACTACTTCCCCTTGTATGAAAAAGAATGAGACTTGCAAGGTGCATTAAGGCACACAAGTACAACTCCAAGTGACACGGCACACCATTGTCTACTGAGTAAATCCCAAAGATGTTTTGGGATTCTGAGACTGAAGAGTGTAAATAACTGGGCTTGCCTTCTAGCTCAAGAAATAAAGATTTCTGTTTCCAGACTAAAGACACAATACTAACGGAGTCTCTTTTTACATGTCCAGTTCAAGGAACATTTTTACCGTTTGAAGACGTATTTAAAATTTAGTCATAGTCGCTAACTTACGAACACACTGTGTTGAATAGATTTTCTTCAGTTAAAACAGGATGAGGTTCAACACACTACATCACCTCAGTTTTTTCGCTATCATTATTTTTAGATACGGTTATGCTTTTATACCTTCCATTAACTTTCTGAATCGTGCATATAGATCCTTATGCAGAAATTGCTGCACCTCTCTTTTGAGTTAAAAAGCCAGCTTTCATTTTCTTTGGTATATTACTATTTTAAACAACACAGCATGAGATAAAACACATGAAATTGCATTTGTAAGAACTCAACAAAATTGGCATGGTGACCCATAATCAGAGGCATTTTCTGAAACCACTGTGAAATTGATCTTTTTGAAAATGACAAGATTTTGTCAATGTCCCTTTAAAGTACTACTTTCCATCAGCGCTTATAAACACCTTTTTTAAAGGCACAAAGAAAGAATTATGGATCGTAAATTAACGTCATAGTAAACTTAAAAGGAGAGTCAGATTTAAAAGAAAAAAAAAAAGGCACAAAACAAAGGCAACTGAGCACAAGTAATCAGTCATTCAACCCCATGAAAGAAAAATGGTGAATGCTTAGATATTTCTACTTTCATCAGTCCAGCAGACTGCATAATTTATGTCCAAGACAGGAGAAACTTTGCCACATTGAAGAATGTATTTTTTTTTCCTAAGTTTCAGAGAAGGCAGTTTTCTCACACTACATAATCCTCCACTCCAGTTTTAGCAGTAGAAAAATTAAAATATAGTCAAAATTAGTCTACTACGCTAAGTACTCCAGAATCTTAAACTGTAACTTGTGTATTCAGCTAGAGTATATTGTTTTCGTTAATCCAAATAAAAATGAAAACCACAAATTGATGTCACTTAAAGTGTGAAAGATTTGTCCTTTGAATTCAGTTTCTTAAAGTGGTTCTGTATAACAAACTGAAAATAATACACAATCAGATTCTGCTGTTCCTCAACCACACTAAACTTATTATGGTTATCTTTTCCTACAGAACAATTCTAAAATATCAAGTTACTGTCATCCACTCACAATAAACTGAGTATCTCATTTATGATCTCTAACTATACAGAATTTCAGCTTCCATTTAAAAGAATAAAATAAACCTAAACACAAAAAAAAATAAAACCCACCAAAAAACCCCAAAACAAAATTAAAAAGTGCAGCCAGAAGACTTGCATTTCACATTCAGACATTAACTAAACCACAGCATCTCAGAGCAGCTCACCCACTGAGTAAGAGGTTTTCCTACAGATTAGAGTGCGGAAAAATCGCAGCATTTCCGTTTTCTCTTATAGGCTTTACTGGCAAAGTAAAAAGGCCTTGATTTTTAAGTTAACTGTGATCATGGGTTTTCCCCATCAAAATATAATTCAGACAAGAGTAAAGCAAACACCTGTTACTACCAAACACAAAATACCAGCCCAAAACTCAGCTGTGTTCTTTTCTTCATTGCAGAATGCATGCAGACTCTGGGAGGGGAAAACTGCAGGATTCACTCAAATATAATTAGCGCTTCAAAAGCATCTCTCTATCAATAAAAACAGAATTTTATAGAAAAATCTTATAGTAAAGAGCTTAGAGAATGCTGGTTAAAATGCAACGAGGATGTGGTTTTGTTCATCCTACAGCCCAGATGAATGTGTAAATCCCCACCATAATACATAAAAAACCAATTTATGAATAGCTATGGCTGGGTGACCCAGATCATGGTGGTCTCCCTAGAAATATTCCTACAAATGCTTCTCCAGAAAGCCAATGGCAGAACACTGGTATCTTATCACATTGAAAAAGAAAAAAAAGAGACCTACACAGGGGTAAAATGCTGGGAATCAGCACACCAGACAAAATTCCACTGTGGGAAAAGTGCAGAGAGCAACAACAGGAAGATGCCAGGCCTGGTGAGGTAGATTTGGATAACCTGCCCAGACAACAATCCTCACTATGGCAAACTGTGGAACTGGGAGAGGGAGCAAGTCCCTGCACACATGCAATCCCAAGTTATGGGAAGAGCACGTACACCTCGTGGACACCTGGGGCTCAGACTGTACCAAAGAGGAACCTCCAGAGGAACACACTGGGACCCTCACCACTGAGACCAGAAGGGCCACCAGGACACTGCAGCACCCATGTGGTGGTGACCACCTTTCTAATTAACTTAGCTCTATCTCTCTTCCCCCCGAGCCTCCTCCTCCCCAACCTTTACATTTACTGTTAAATAAAATTCATATTGACTTATTAATTAAAATATGGATAAAATCCATATTAATATTAATAATCCAAAACCACTTAGCACATGGTCTCATTTTTACCTTAACTGGGGCACAGGCATTTTTTAATAAACAGACACAAACATTATTTGCTGTCCTAAGTGGGATCATAACATGTATTTAAGGTCTATTAACTGTATTAACATAAACCAAAGAACTTCGGTTGTGAGGCTGTGCATCATAAAGCAAAGAGGCCTGTATCCTATCTATACTTGTGGTTTTGTAATTAGCATGTCTAACTAGCAGTTAATATTAGTACAATGAATTCTCACCTGCAAAGCTCAAAACTATAGCTTAGTGCCTATAGTAGTAACACAAACATCTGCTCCCTGAAAAGTAAGAAAAATTTGGTCTTGATGTCTGAACATTACCTCCTAACCAGAAATAAAAGATCCACAATGAAAAATAAAAACTTAGAACTTAGCTCTTGTTTGCATAAAAATTCTTCTGTGGTTCTGCATGATTCTGCATGGATATGATAAAAATGACACCCTGTGGCTGTTTTTTCTGAGATTGCACAAAAAACCAACAGGGTAATAAAAGAATTGCTGGAACTCCTTGTAGCATTGGAGTGCTAAAAGACCAGAGCTGTCCATGGGGCCTAGGAACAGAGAAATGCTTTTTCTACAGTCCAGAGATAAGTCATGGTCCTTATACTTGCTTCACAATCCAAATTATGATGCTTGCCTCTGTCATAATTAGAGCTGTAAAGCTCAAAGTACATTTCCTAATTTAGCTGGCTCCTTGATGTCAATGATTTTCATGGATATAAGGAAGACTGTTGTGGAAAAAAAAATCCTATTATATACTGCACTGAACTTGGCTGGTGAGGCAACTTGCTTATTTCTGAAGAGTCATTAGCATGGTTGGGCATCACTATATTATAACAACAACAACAAAAAAATTCACACCTTTCAAGCAGGAAAAAATGTGCTATTGGTGAGGGCCAAAAACCTTAAACACCAGGTGATGATGCCCCTTGTACTATCACAGAAGGAAATAAAAGCCAGAGTTATTACTGAGATCTGTTTTCTTGGCTCCTTCAGCAAAATGTCAGCAAACTCACTCTAATGACAGTGACAGTTCTTAAACCTTTCTTCAAGGAGTAGTTCTAAACAACACTTGTGTTTCTACACTGATACACCTTGCTTATCTATTGTACAGGGTTTGGATTTTTTTCTCTTATGTATTTACTTGAGCGTTTTTGTGCAGTGAGGTGGTTTTATTTTTTTCTTTCCTATTCATTTTCAGTACAGCCACATTGACAAGCTAAATTTTAGGTTGAGAAAAAACTGAGTATGTTTCTGATACTTTTCAAAAATACTAACAGCAGAGATAAAATAACATCTTCATAGAGCTGTGTCTTGAAGGTCATTTCTTTCTTGTGCCAACACAGTTGCTGGATAATCCGGTATTCTCTTGTAAAAATGGACAAGGAAATGTAAAATTTTCTGGAAGCCCACAACAATTTGAAAAATTTAGAAAGCCTGTTAACCATTCTGGGGTTGATGTGAAGCTCCTGGAAGTGGTAGCATTAAGGAAACTTCCCCATCTGACCAACAAGCTGGAGCCACTCTTGCAGCCACTCTCTCACCACCTGAGATAAGACCCAGGCCCCTTCACAACTACATACCCCACACTCACACCAGGATTCCTCACTGACTTGATCTCAGGTTTCCCAGAGCAGAGTCTCAGACATCCAGACCCTCAGAATAATTCAGTTATTGCACCACGGCTAAACAACTCTGGTGCCTCTGAGGAGGGACTCAGAACAAAGGAGCCCCTGGGCTTTCACACCCTCACAGTCCAAGGGCAGGAAGGTCTGGAATCATCAGCTCCTGCTGTGTCGCTGAGTGTCTGTTCCCAGGGCCCCTTGCTCTGTCTCCTGCCCCCCAGAGCTGAGCCTGCAGCTGCACCCCGAGCTGCCTGCCCTGAATGGATTCCTCAACACACAGAGCAGCACGGAACAGGGACAGACAAGGACATCTGCACCTCCCACACCTGGGACACAAGCTTCAGGTCGTTTGGATCCAGATCTGAACAGCATTAATGCCTCCTCTAGCAGTCCCACAGACACTACTGGGGGGAGCCTGGCTTCTGCTAAAAGGTTTTACAGTAGCCCTGTGCCCACCTCTGCTCCCCAGGTGCTCTTTCATGACAAGAGGCCAGCAGGGAGCTGACACAACATCCAGAGGCTGACAGTGAGGCACTCTGCTTCCCTGCAAGCCAAAATACAAGTGCTCAATGATTTTTAACACCACTGGCTGCACTTCAACCTGGAAATCCAACAAAGGCTTTGAAATTGCAACCAGATTTAATCTGTCAAGAACACCTGACAGCAAAGGTATGCTGGATTTAAATCTTGACATGAGAAGCAGTGACACACAAATATTATCATCTGCTCTGATTAGCTTAGTTGTATTGATAGCACTCTCCTGCTGTGTGTCAAAGTATTTTAAGGAACATGTTTTCCCCAATCAGTGCCAGTTCTTCAGATTTAATGCCTTTGTTTGGACAACAATCAGTCAAGAAGACTTCTGAACCCTTCTGAGGGTGAAAATTCTGATTAAGGCAAAGCTAAAGACCTGATTACAGAGCTGGATCCTTCACATCTCAAAGGAACACCATATTCTCTGTTGGTTACCTCTAAATGCTTTTCCCTGTCACTTACCATTTTCTTCCAATTTGGAATGACAATAAATACTAAAAATAAGAAAGTTTTTAACAAAAAAAAAAACCTTAAAATCTCATTCTTGTCTACCCCATTTTTAAGAACTCTGAGGGCCAAGTTTGCTAAGTGCATGTCTAACCTCTAGGGTACTTGCAAACTGAAAAAATTCCTTGGAAAACATCTGCCCCACCTGTTTTTTTAACACAGATATCTGAGTGATATACAGAAGTAGGCAGCAGTAAATTATTTATATCTTTCTATATTTTAAAGCAAGTTAATAATTAGTGTCTCTGAAAAGACACAGGCCTCGAAAAAAACGCCTTTTTTCCCCATTGAAAACTGAAAATCATTATAAGCATTGAAAATCCTGTAAGAATTGTGTCTTTAGAAATATGAACTAGTAGTATATGATTTAATAACCAAGAAAGTTTTGTTCAGCTTTTTTTTTAATACTCTGTTTTGGTGAACACATTTAACTCAGACATCTGGCAGAGCAGTTGGAACAAAATCCTTATGATTAAGGGCCAAAGCAGATAGGAGTACTGGGAAAATGGTAAGAAAAAAATTTTAAAATAATCCACACCATCTAGGCTCACAATAAGAAGAATCAAAGCAAAAAAAAGAATATGGCATAGTAATTCTGCACTCCCTTCCTTTTGTTTCAAGTTATTTTTAGATCTTTCAGTCTCATCCTCTGAGGTTTTTTTCTTCCCAAGCCATTTTTATCACTGGTCCTTGGACTGAGATCAGGCTTAATGCCATCACAGGACAGTGCAGCCCTGAGGACACAGCAGTACATGGTAACACACTTTTCCCTTTGAAAGAATGGCAGGAAACAAAACCAGCTCAGCCTTTAAGTGTTTTACTACATGCATCACTCTGGGGTTGTGTGCCTCCTAGGATGAGCTGTTAAAAGCAAGTAGGCTCTGCTGTTACGTCTGTATTCCATTAAGGCATTTAGTGCTGTCAGAAATTAAATTCAGAGTCAACAGTCAAACAAGCAATATGTAAATGTGAACCTAAACTCTTCAACCCAGCTGTACTTCAGACCACAAAAAAGATACTGCAGCAACTTAGTTGAATTACACTTTACAAAACCCCATGATTATCTCTTGTTCCATTTAATTCTTAGTTACTTCTATTAATAATACAAAAAAAAATAATGAAAAGAAAAACCAAATAGCTGCAAGAAAGCAGCAGGGAACTGCTTTTAAATGCTCACTCCCACAGTTGTATTTCATCTTCCAGAGCTGTCTTTAAACCACTTTGACAGCTCAGTTCTAGACTTGATAAGCTGCTAGGAGCTAGCAGTTCAACTCATCCCCAAGATTTCAAACTGCTCATTAAAACAAGATGGCTATAGGCAACAATGAAACTAAAAGAATGCGCTACAATCTGGTTGCTCGAGGGAAACCAAGATAACTTTGAGAAACAAATCCCCTCAGACTCGAGAAAGAAAATAGAACCCATTATCCTCAGGAAGGACTTCCTCAAGTTTTTCTTTCCCCATCCCGTGCTTCTCACCGTATTTGCTTCCTTCTTCTATTTGAGTTAGAGGGAAAGGTCTCCGAGCAGTAACTACTTGCAGCTAGCAGAAACTGATCAGTCCATATTTCATAAGCAGCTTTGGAAAACTATCCAACATGTCATGTTGCCTCTATTTATCATGTTGAAAAGCTCATATTTGACTCAGTCTGTTTTTCTGTTCTGAAAGTATAATGGCACAGGGTAGAGGAAGAAAGGAACTGTTTTAATTATTTGTCTGGTTTGTTTTGTTTGTTTGAATGACTAATGTCCCATGTTTTATAGGATCTCTTTTTTAATTTTTGAATTTTACAGGCCTTCTTCCTGTAAACTGTAATTAACATAACATATATATAAATAAATACACACACATATGTGTTGATACATTGATAACCAAAATCTTTATCTGAGTGCAGAGACAGAGGCTGGATATGTGAGAAGGAAAACAAAGAGCCAAGCTACATATCAGTCAACTATTCCAGCAGGCTGGACTGAGAGGTTTTGCCCACAGTGCAATAGCCAGCCACAGGATCAAAAAGACACAGCACTTGCTTTGAGTTTTGAGGCCTTGGCCAGGATATGTTTGAAGGCCCTGAAGAATCAAAGAGATTTTCCCTTACACTTAAATTAGCTCAGACATGTCTGTTGTTTCAACACTCAGCCCAAAGCAGCTCTGAATGAAAATTACATTAAACCAAGAAGCTGTCAGCTAATTTGTACCAAATTATGTAATGGGAGAGAATCTGAGAGGCTGGAGCATCTTGGTGGTCACCCTATGAAAAACTGACACACCATTGAAGGGACTAAAGCCACTCCATGGAATAAGGCTGAAGGCAGGGAAACAAAACAGACAACACAAATTTTTCAAGCACTAGCAAATCTCCCATGCTAAAAATGAGAACCCAACCATTCCTAATGCTTGGTCTACAAGGAGAAAAAGGAGAGGACGAGATTTTGATAGGTAGAAGTGAAAAAATTTTCAAAGGGAAGAAATAGATGTAATTGTATCTGAAAAATAAGAAATATCTGTGACCCAACATCTTTCTCCTTTAGACAAGTTTCTGAACAGCTTCTCAAATTTACACTCATATTTATATGCACTTATTTCCTTAAATGTGGATTAAAATTTTATGAACACTTGCATATGGAACTTCATGTAAATTACCTGAGAAGACCATCAACAAAATTTAATTTGAATAAATCTAAAGTTAATAAACAGTACAGCAATAAGCACTGATCATTAGCTTAGCTATAATGATTTCCCTCAGACTTTAAACAGGTCCATGTTATACCATATTTCAAAAGCATCCTAAATAATTTACTGTGAGCTATACTAGATAAAAATTGCACAAATCCTACGTGTTTGCTTCAGCACAGTGTGCTCAAGCAGAATTAGCTCCTGAGATTCAGTGTAAGACTGCATGAAAGGGCCTAACTTCTCTCTCAACATGCTGTTATAAAACCCCAGATTTACTAATCTATTTTGCTTTATACTTTTAATTGCAGTTTCTGCTGGTTTCTGTGTTTCTTAAGAAATGAGCAGATAACTTAGTAACGGTTGGGACTAGTTTTCAACCTGAGTACAAAACAGTATTTTTCAGGCCTCTGGGCATTTCAGAACACCTGGAAAGCAATCAGAAACAATATTCTAAAGAAAACTTACACAGACAATGAGAAAAAAAACATCCAAATACCTAATATATATTGTTATTGCTTTAAAGAGCCTCATCCTATTTTATCATCATTGCATTTGCCTTAAGAAACAACTTCTTCAGAGAATATACTTTTAAGAAATGCAACCCAAGAGGTACTGTTGAAATATAAAATAAAATAAACTGATTTCCCTAGGGATTGAAAATAGCTTTCAAGTTTAAGCCAAGACCCTTCTCCTATAAAACTGTATCTTAATTCTGACTGATTTCTCTATTTGACAGTTCTCCTAAAAATTTTATGATGCCTATTCAAACAAGGAGTCTGAAAAAGTCTGTCTCCTTTCTCTACACAAGGTTCCCTTCCCTTTGCAACTGGCTGACTCCAGAGCCAGAATATAACACAGCAGGGGGGAAAAAAAAATAAAATTGAAACCTGTAAGTCTCACTTGAAACCCTATGAGCTCTTCAGGCCAGCTATGTCACTAGCTACTAAAGGCCATCATCCAAAACAAAACTATCCCAAATCCACCAACAAAGGACCAGAAAACACCAGCATTATTAAACATGTCGATTGATCTGGCAAGAACCAAACAACCAGAAGCTTTTCAATATTGTTAGTGTAGAAAAGACAAAGCACAGTACCAGCAAGCCAATCATCTTCTGAGCAATAAATACTAAATTGAAATCATCCACATGTTAATGTATCTGTGCTATGAAAGGACTGTAGTATGTAGAAGAATGGAGAAAACATGATGGTGAACTGTAAACTATTTGTAGCTTATTTACAGTCTCTAGATATATTTCTTGTGCTGCCCTGAATTTTCAAGTAAATTTAATGACTCTCTTCACAACATCTTGCATGACTCAACTAAACCAGATTTTGGGCCAAAACTTTGACTTGCTTCCTCTTTCTAGAATGATCTGCATCACAAAAAGAACATGTTATGTGCACAATGTAATAAAGATATTTACATCTAATTATCATTCTAATAAAATGAAGTTTGAAAATCCTCAAGTCCTCTAGCGTTGAAAATCTGAAGCCAAAAACTGAGAAGATAAATACACAGCTGAATGTATGGGGTCTACCAGTGATATAGATGTTATAATTTAGCATTGCTAGAAGCCTCTCCACTAAACATCCTCCAGGATAGCAAATATTAGGCTATCCATTCCTCAGAGCACACTACACTTCTCAACAAAACAGAAGCAATCAGAGACACTTAAGTTACATTTTATTCTCACCAAAATTCAGTGATACAGCACAGCAGGTCACATTCTTAATCACCAGGTTTTAACTTCCTGCAGTACACTGCTACTTGTGCTGGTCCACGTCTACGTTTGTAGCTGTGGATGGTACAAAACACAAACTCCACACTTCTTTTGTCACAACACTAAGGTCTAGTATTTAGATTTTTAATTGCATACAAGTTCTAATATTTAAATGGACATAAAGTGTGAAGAGAATACCAGCTAACATGGTTGTATAAATGTACCCATTCTAGATAAGCTGAGATGGTCATAGTTGTTACCTTGCTACACATCTAGAAAACCTGGACATACTTACTCTAGGTATTTTACTTTTTAGTTCTGATCTTGACTAAGAAGAAAAGCAGAAACAATTAATGAACCACATGTGTGACACTTCAGTAAACCCTCCACAAAGGCTTGACAGAATTTGAATTATCAGACAGTGAATATCCTGGAAACAAGTAAAATTGAAGAGTATGTAAAGACCTAATGATAGCCAGTTATACCTCACAACATGTAAGGCTAAGCAGTATGGTTCGTTTTGCAGACACTGTGGCATTAGATTGATCAACTGTTCTTGAGAAAGTTACAGTGATTGTTAACATGTCACTTTACTGTTTCTAGAAGCTACCACAATCCCAGTAATATCATCAATTTAACCAAAGACATTAAGTGCTCGCATGATTCACAGATATTGATTCATTACCAAGATGTTGAGCCACATTAAAATCAAAACCTCTTTTCCATCAGCAGAGCTTCACAAGTGAACTATAGGTCAGTCCCTTTATTTGAAAATACAGGTGTCTTTATTTCCTCCTTTGTACTAAACGAGAGCAGGAAAGTTCAGGGCAATACCAGTTTAGCCTCCAATGATAAAGTCTTCTCCAATCCACAACCATTTCATCTGCAGAAAAAATTCAAAAGGTGCTTGACTAGAAACTCAGTAGACATGACTGCACTTCTACAGAAGTCAACTAGCAATATCTGAATGCATAAGGGAGCACACAAAAACCAAGCTAACAGTAAACTCTGTCCAACCCTTCAATAAATTTCACTTTTTCCTTTCTCTCATTAGTCCTGGAGTTTGAGCTGAGTGTTGAATTGTGGATACTAAACCTAATAAGCTTATTTTACCTTGTAAAGGTCACATAAGTACTCAAAAGGGTATGAAAATTTAAAACACTGCATTAGTGCATTTCACTTTCTCAATTTATAATCTTCATGACTGATTTAGTACTATTTAAGAGTTACAAAGAATATATTCATGAGACTGAAAATATCTATTCAGTTTGGATGACAGACTATGGATCAGCAGTCATTATTTGAATTTTTTCCCCTTCTTGGCCTTATCTCAGATATTTCAGTTTTCAAAAATGCACTTAGTCCTAAGCATAACAGCACAGGGTTGGGCACACTGTACATGACACACTAAAATGACACATCAGTTCATTTTATCTGCATTCTATGCAGTTGTGCCTTAAAGAATCCCCAGAATGCAAATGGATCAGATGCAATATTGATTTGAAAAAAAAAAAAGAAAAACCAGATGACCCCATCCTGAGGTTGAAATGCATTATACTTGCCTGGACATCCCTTCACAGTCCTTATGGTCCTCCTTTGGACTCTAAGAGCTTAATGCTTTCTAATAAGCTTAATGTCTTTTTTATATTGTAGTGCCCAAAACTATGATCCCCAAAGGCAGACAATCATAGAATCATGGAATAGTTTAGGTTGGAAGGAAACTTAAAGATCATCTACTTCCAGATCTTCTACTTCTATGATCAATAACTGTGGGTTATGTTAATCCCTTAAAGCACTTCCATTATCTACAAACCACATTTTCTAGTTCTATCTCTTTTTTGTAGCAATAATGTCAGGATGTTGCAACCTTGACTGAGCAACTCAGAATACAGAATTGTGCTGGCACAAAATGGCATGGAAAGGTGCCATGCAACTTTAAGCCGGAAACATCCTATTATCAAGGGAACTTAAAATGCAAAGAATACGAACTCTCTGAAGGAGAACAAAAGTAAATTAAGTAAAGCCTGGCAGCTTGTCTCTTAGTGAAGCATGCTAAATTAATACAGTAGGAGGAGACACCTCTTCCTACAGAGCGAGGCAGAACTCAAGCAGCATCAAACAGCCATCACTGGTGTCACTTGAAATTCAAGGGCCAGGCTAAACAAAGGCTGTGAAGAAGGAAATAATAGCTCTAATTCAGGCTGTCAGTTACTTTACTTCAACATTAATTCTTTAAGTATTTTATTGCTCTTAGTACCTTCCTGGTCTGTCAGCTTATAAGTGTCCACCTTTAAATTCTTTCAGGTAACTCAGTAAGAGTCTCAGGCTCGGTAAATAAATTACACACCCCTTTATTTCAATCTCTACTTTTTCACCATTCTTTTTGTTTTAAAATGCTGAGGTGGTTTAAAAAAACACATATTGTAATTAATAAAAATATATGGGTTTTGTAAAAAAATTGTAACTAAAACCATATTGTAATTAATATCTCTACTTTTTCACCATTCTTTTTGTTTTAAAATGTTGAGGTGATTAAAAATATTGTAATTAATATCATGGAAGAGAGAATCACAATTCTCAAAGC
The DNA here is from genome assembly GCA_013398615.1 of Brachypodius melanocephalos. Classification (NCBI taxonomy): domain Eukaryota; kingdom Metazoa; phylum Chordata; class Aves; order Passeriformes; family Pycnonotidae; genus Brachypodius; species Brachypodius melanocephalos. The sequence goes on from VZSR01000931.1 coordinate 2,558,907, forward strand.
AGAGCTGGAAAAAGTCACCTTAGTCCCTGAAAAATGCAGCATATTATGGTACTTTCTGCATGAAATGTGGGATAATTATAAATATATGTAATTTGCTACAAACTGGTTGACTGGACAGTATCAGAGGGTAACCCAGATCATGATCTGCAATTAAAAATATAAAACCATGTAGAAGTGTCAGTCCCAGATGTCATTCAGTGACTGTCCCAACACCTCAAGAATGAAGAATTTACCTGTCTTTATGATTATGTCCTCTTTTAAAATTCGAAGATGGATGAAGACTCATTAATTCTGGGGTTGGAAGGGCTGAGCACACGAACCAAAAACACAGTGATTAATAGAAAAGTTGTAACTGTGGCAGCAGAAATTGAAATGTAGTTCCTGAGGCAGCAACAAGGACTCTTCAGCAGTGGAATCATACAATATTCAGAGTTATAAGACAAAGCAGGAAAGAAAACAGATGGCAAACAAAGCATTCTTGCTAATTCCGTGCTGGTAATACAAGACAGGGTCATCCACAAGTGTGACTCCTCAGCCATTCAGAAGTCTGTGAAGCTTCTTTAAGTGGTAAATACACCACGAGCACACGCAAGCTGCCTATGGAAGCAACTAAAGCCTCAAATCACTGCTGGAATATATGCAGACCTTATGCAACAATTATGACCACAATTTCCCCTGAGCAAAACAGATTTTTATATGTAAATACAGAATCAAGAGAAATCATGCATCACCTGGTCAAAAAAAATTTCAAATGCTTCCAACATCTAAGAGTCATTCAGAGCCCAGAAGAGGTTCTACTCTGCTTTTAATTTTCCCTGATCTAGCTCACACAAAGCTATTGTTCATACTTACAGAAGACAAGCATTACTACTTCCTGAAGACAAACAGTGATTTTTTTTCTTTTCTTCACAAATCATCCATGGTAAGACTTCCATTAATGTCCATGGAATCAGGAACTGAAACCACATCTTTACTGTTCATCCTCCAGTCACCAGTGCTGCAGTTACCAGCTACAGGAGACGTCTCATAAGACAGCTGATATTTTAATTTAAATTTTCTAAAATCATCTTGGTTAATAGCAATAATTGTTAAAGTAAAAGTGAAAAAGAAATTTCAAAACCCAACTGGTCACATACGTGAAATACTGACTAGTAATCCAGATTCCCTACTCATTTACACAACAGTTGATCTGGGGGCTGTCCTGGCTGAGAGCAAAAGAAGAAGAAATTCCCTATGGTCACTTAAACTACAAGAGCCTTATTTTGACTTATGAATGCTCCTAATCTTCAAAATGGGCTTTCCAACAAAAGCTATCTTGAATTCTGCCTTCCAAAGGAGAAAGGCCCCACTGTCATTTGAAAGCTTTAAAGGTTTATTCCTACTGGAAAATCCATTTAAACAAACATCCAGGCAGACTTTCCTTAGTGCAAAAGAAGCTTCTGAGAACTTCAAAAATAGCTATAGGGTTTTTAGCCTCCTGAGGTCAGTCTTCCTTGCACAGTGACTGCCAATCTCAGCACCAACCTTCTTTGAAACTGTCAAACCTATAGGACTGCTTCAGAAATGTTCTGCCAAGTGGATATTTCTTTTGCAAAAGTGATAAACTTTAACCAAAAAAAAAAAAAATCAGTTGTTTTTACAGCAACAATCTGAATATAAATAACTTAGCAAAGAAAGAGACAACCACAACAGGAATGATAGCCAGCAGTGGTTTATGGCTAACTACTGCAAAAGGTTACCACAGCCCTATACACAGCCAAAATTTAGAACAAGAATTGCAGTATCCAGAATGTGAAGTAGATAACTGCAGGACAGAATACAAGACCTTGACAGAGAGAGAGATGAGGAGAAAAGGCGTGATGGAACGACCATGTTCACGAATGAAGGTGGTTGTAAAACAAAGCTTACCATACTTCACGTAACACCTTCAGGAACTGATTACTGGGACAGGTGCCAAACTAAAACAAATTAATTTACCAAAGGATATGTTATTTCTGTAGTGGAAATGTGATCATACTTAAATACTATCAAAAACAACATAACCACCTTGTTCTTCACAACTTTTCCAAGAGGACCACCTAGTAGCTTGTCTCATTTTAGAGTCACATCCTTAAAAACCACAGAACTGACACTTTTCTTAAAAATCTGTAAGGATTTAATCTTGGATATCCTCAGAATATATTTCCAAATATAATTTTACAGTCTTTGGGACTGGGATTTCTGTTTCTTAACAGAATCACATAGAACTATTGATGAATACTCTAAATAACATTACCAATAAGGCAGAAGTATCATATATGATCTGGCATTTGCATTATTTACAATTTCTTTTTCTGACAGTCATTTGCAAGACTACCAAAGAACTCACCATACAACATGTGCTAGGGAAATTTCCCTGCACACAAAAAAGTCACATTGGTATGACATTCTTTTCTTTGGGAACTCACATTGGCTTATTCTTGTTCTTTAGATTCTTAAGAAGTGGTTGTTCGCAACTTTTCTTTACGCTCTTTTCAACTCTTGGGAGTAAGGAGAGAGAAACTACTATCAGTCATGCTTGCTTTTCCTCTTTTGAAAGATTAATTACTATGTTTGCCCTTCTTCAGCCCTCTGGGGCCAACCCATTCTCTATGAGCTCTCAAAGATAAACACTGCCAGTTTCTGAGCCATTGATCCGGTTACTTCCTGAGGGCTTGTAGGTAAACCTCATCAGACATAAATTACTTAAATACACCAAATGGGGTAAATATTCTCTGATTCATGCTTTTCCTGTTCTGCGCTATGTACTCATTCTACTCTTGACTTTGTTATGTTAGATTTTTACAAGTAACTTTCTTTTCAAAAGGCCTGGAACACAGAATAAAACAGACCTATGAAGTATTAATTATTTTCCTCAATGAATGAAATTATTTTTCTTTGTTTACTTTTCACACCTTACATGATGAACAGGATATTTTTATAGCCTTTTAATGCCTTTTATTCAATGGAACTTAATCCATCTTCTTAATTTTTTCTCTGCATATTTGTGCCACCCTATTTATACATGCCATTGCCAAGACAGTGCAATTACCACTTACAGTATAGTTCTTTTCTGATCTTAGGAATCTCTGACAAAACCACATTTTTTTCCTTATTGCACTTCCTATCTGCATTTTACATCAAAATAATTGTATTGTGGTTTAGATATTGTATCTTTAAAAAACCTTTTTCAAGACCTTTCTTTGTTAAATAACGTCCATCTAATTATTTTATTATTTGACAGAAACCTACTTTTCAATTCTCATTGCCTCCAATCTTCTGCCATCACTCCTTCTCGTATTTATAGTTAGAAAAATGATAAGTCACTGGACCAAGTGATCCTTTAAAATATTATGTTTCCAAGCTGTTTTCAGAACAGTTTCATGTTAATGGCCTTCTCCTTTCAGACTGAGTTCTATTCTCACTATATGTTAGAATCAGTGTAAAAATTATTGTTCCCTTCGTTATTTTCTCTACCTTAGCGGATCACCTTTGTCTGCTGGAAATACAGAGACAATGAAATTTGTTTCAAGGTGTTTTAGCAGCGATTCTTTCAGTGACTCTCTCCCTTGTACAAATCCATTATGATAAGTTTCTATTTCTGGTAAGATTCTTTTCTTTAAGTGTCCCTATTTTTAAAAACAATTCCCTAAAAGTGTTTGATGTGGAGCCAGCTTTAGAGTTAAATCAGCTTTCACGTTATTTACTAAGACAATCTATATTGGCCAAATGTAAGGAAATAATGGAAAAAATTTTGGGGGACAAGCTGTATAACTTCTGACTGTAAAATGTGGGAAACATTACAGTGCACAACATAGTGGAAATTTCTACGAATACATCACCTCAACCAATTCTTCAGACAGAAATTTTCAGCTAGGAAAGACTTTTCTACAGCTGATCTTCAGAATACTGGAAAACAAACTGTTTTACTGTTCAAAGCAGGAAGGATAAGTTATCATTACAATTTCCAAAATCTCTGAAGGAGAAATGCGAACTCTCCAGCTAACATACAAAAATGGTATTACTGCCCTTCTGTTTTTTTGGTATTAGCTGAAATGGTTCAGAGCCCCAATTTCAAATGCACAAAAGTAACTCAATCTTGCTATACCTCATTTCAACAGTGTCCTACACTGAAGGCCAAATAACATGAAGTACCCTTTGGCAATTCAGAAGATTTTGACAAATTTTCAAATAATTCTGAAGACTAGGAAACCTGTGATATTTGTTATTGTATATTCAACAATAAGTCCTCATTTGAGTAATTTTGTCATAGTATGCAGTATGTGAAAAACGCAATTATCTAGAAGCAAATATTTTTTTCTATTTCACTGTGGACAGAGTCATGTCTTCCAGAATGAATCTGAGCATTATGAGCTGCAAGTAAAAGTGCATTGTCAAAATTCAAATGTCTAATATTTTTTCAGCTATTTCTAAGCATTGCATTTCACTGCTCAACTGTTTCATCAGCTCCTTGCAACTGGATAATAATGAGCAACTTTGAGAATTAGGACTGCACTCATGGACTGAGGCACTAGGAACAATATCTTCTTTCCAGTCACATCTTGAATGGTTTTCCTCCTAAACTTGCCTAGACTGTGAATAGCACAGGGCATCACTCTCCCCAGCTACCTGAACCAGATGTAGTGTAAGGAAAACACAGACTATATGTAGGACTTATGCCATTAAATAACAAAAGTAAAATTAAACTTTTCAACATGAACGAGCATTAAGGCCTGAATTAAGCATTACATAAAAAAACTGAGAAAGCTAAAATCCACCTCATGTGAAAACTTGATTAGAAGTAAGTGCAAGCAGTCTAAACAGGCAGGCTTTTGCTACCACTTAGATTTTGCAGGATTTAGATCATCAGAACTTTCATTCCAAGTACTCAAATTATATTCCTGCTATGTCAGTGCCACAGCTCTCTAAATTAAAGAAAAGACTGTGATGAGAGTGTCATACTTCACTGAGCAACAAACATCTCTCTGGTGCATTTTGGGTCAAGCATTATTAAAATGTAATCTATTGTTTCATCTCACTGTTTCCTTTCACTGCACGAATCGCTGTTATGCTGATAACAAAATGGATTTGAAGAAATGCAGTAGTGACCCCCAAGATGACATCTAAAAGATTTCACACTCTATCTAATAGACCATTCTCAACTGACTACAGAGGAGCCTACACTTAGACTTCTGACACAAATGAAGACTTTTGCTATTTTTTTGCTAGAAGTAATGCACAAAGCAATCAAAAAAAAAATTAGTACATACTGGTTTTTGCACTACTCAAACAGTAGAAACTTCAGTTCTGGCTGAATGAAATCTAATGATACAAATAACAGATAAGGACACAACTGACCTGGTATTAATTCCACAACATTTTTGGGGTGGAGAGATTACAGTACATACGATGGAAAAAAGACTAGAAGAAATTTTATATCTGACAAATTTTTGATTCTCCTAGATAAAGCCCAGCCTATAGAAGTTACTTGGTACATTAGCTGTAACACAGTGGGCATTTCATACTTCAAAACTAAAAGAACTACAGGAGCATAAAACCAAACAAAACACCTCAAGAAAAGCAAACCAAACACCCCCAACAAACCAAACCCAAATTAAGCATAATGGAAACAAAACTCCTTCCACAGATGTCAAAAAAACCCACAAACCCAAAAAAATTACCTCCCAGGACCATTTTTGAGAAAATTAATTTTTTTTATTTGCTACTATCTTATTTTCTTCACTAATCCAAGGAAATATCAAAAGGTGGTTTCTGAAAATCAGACATTACTAATGACTGACGTAATTAACAGGACCAAGATGATAATAACACAAGCCTCTGTAGTTGGATTTCACGTGCTAGACAAGCCCTCACTGAGGTATGATAATTTCAGCTAAGAAAGACTGTTTTCTATGACTAATCTCATTAGCTTCACAGGGAATAAAAATGATGCTAAACTTTATAGATCCCTGACTAATGCCAGACATACAGGAAATTGTTTGACCTGTTTGTACTCATAATAAAGAAACCATTTCCCCTAAGGACCTAAAATCTCTATGTAAAAACTCAGTGCTGAGGTTTCCTCATTAATGTTTGTAAAAGATATTGAGGTCTGGGATGGGAGCCACTACTGATACACTGTAATTTCCTATGATAAAAGAAAAGGAGAACACACAGGAGAGCAAGCCTCTAATCTTGAAAACAGAAGTGCCATATGAGCTCTTAATTGTTTACCATAATTATAAACTTATGAATCCTTAAAACACTACTGTCCCATTGGTGCAGCATATTTTCTATAACAGAAGATGAAAAATGACAATTTAGGTAGTATTTTCTTGCAGAACAGAATTTACATATTGTAATGGCCACAAACTTGACATAAGTAAACACTCATGTTTTAACAGAGAAAGATAAACATCACACTGGGACATGTAGTGTGGTGTTTAGCCCATAAAAGACATCAGTTAATTCTTTTAATCTGTGTAATGCTCTTGAGGAAGCTGCAGGAGTGTGCTCAAAAAAAAAAAAAAAGGAAAAAACAAGCAAGAAAAAAAACCCCAAAACAAACAAACCCAAACACGGCAAATCAGTACACCAGTGAGGACAAGACCTAGAAAACCTGATTGGTGAGGAAAGAATCAAAGGAAAGATATGGTGATCAAATTAACGTTTGATAATTGAAAGGTCTGGCTAAGAAAGACATTTTACTACAACAACATTCTTTTTAATTAAAAGCTAACAGACTGAGATGGTCTCCCACTCCCCACTCACGAGCTGGAGTAACACAAGGTGTGCCACGCTGTCACATCATTTACTGTCTGACTCTTCCCCTGAACCGTGGCAGTGAGCACACCACTCCAGACCCTCCCAGCTTGAAGATGGAAATGTTTCCCCCCACCTCTCTCTATTTTTTTCCTCAAACAGTCTATAGGCTGGGTCTCTACAACCACATAGAAGAGGACAAGGGACAGAGGGACAGATGCTGTCCCACTGTTCTCTCACCATGACCATAGTGACTAAAGCTTCTGTAAGACCCACCCTAATTTGTACTTGTACTGTTACACACTTGAAGCACACAGATTCCCTTAAAAGAGGATTAATCTTGGAGAAGGTAAAACAGCCATTGTGTGAAAGAAAGCACTTCTGGTTTCCCTAACTTCTGAAGAAAACATTAAGTGGTTTTCATTGGCTTTTAAGAATATGCAAATTGAATTCTCCTCACACTATTTTTTATTTGTATTTATTTATTAACAGCTTGCTTTATCTACCTAACACAAAAATGTTAACACATTTTGTGTTAGAATTCAGGGGGGATAAGTTCCTGACCTCCTCAGGTCCTTTTCAATCCTACTAATTATGATTTTCCAATATAAAATCTTTTTAGGGTTGAGGATAAAGAATGATCTGGAAACATGCATTTGCTGGCATTGACAGAATGGTCAAGGAACAGAAGTCTGACAATAACCACAATGTACCCCTGAACCAGAATGATTTATACCCTGCCTCTCTTACCCTGAAATCACTCCCAGGGAAGAAACATCAGAAATTAATTTATTCAAACAATCCAAATACTTACAATATATCTACAAAAGCTTTAGAGAGCCCTTAAAACATCCAAGCCTAACATTTCATCATTTGATTTGATGAAAGATGAAAAACTCCCACAAAAGTCATGCAATAGTGTTCTCAGTACCATGAAGCTATTTCAAAGAAGAGAGCTAATTTAATTTTCATATGACCATTCAAGGCTTCCAATCATCATATCTATGATTTAGACTAGAAAAATCAAATAGCTTCAATTAGTAATAATCCAAGTCAAATGATAATTTTCTCATGTTTCTATCAAAAAAAAACAACAACAACAACAACCTTGGTCAGAAAAAAAAAATTAGAAAATACTTACCACTTTTTCTTTTGTTTGAGTAATGACCAAAAAGGAAATCTTCAGAAAATTTTCTATTAGAAAGGGAACGTTAAGGAAAACTGCAGATGTGTGAAAAGTGGGAGTTACAAGGGAAATTATTTTACCACAGTTGCTACTAGCAACTGATAAGTTGTTTCACACACTGTATAGAAATGCTCTGTTTTACCTTTAGGTATCTTTCAATGAGTATTGACTTTTGTATTAGAGTCTTTGCTATCCTTCTACCATCAAGAGCAGAATTACAAAAGTGAAGAAACATGCTGGAACCTTATATTGTTAATCCTGCAATTTCCTGTTCCATCCTCAGGATATAGTTCTTCCTTCTCCCCCAAATATTTGGATTAGAAGGCAGAGATCAACACAATAATCTTTCAGACAAGTAAATTACACTTAATTCCTACCAACACCATAAACAGCCTGGACAGGAAACAACTTCAAAAGGCTTTTAACTTTCCTTATCTTGAAATTCCAGGCTTCAAACTCAATTGGTCTGTTAAGAAAAACTGGCTTAACTTAAGTATTCATCAGGCATTTTGAAAAAAAATTAGCTAAATAAAAATCATTTAGCATTCAGCTAAAGATGACCATTTTGACAACTCAAAACCAATTGTTTTATTTTAATCTGGTTTTTTTTCTTTTTTCTTTCAGAAAATACAAAAAGATTTGTTAAATAAAAAGTGCAATTTGAAAATCACATATCCCTATGTCATAAATAAACACTGTGGAAATAGAAGAAATCATCTGGGATGAACGATTTACTGAATTCATTTCACAGGAATTTATTTCCTGCTTTGTTAAAAAAGGGCTATTTTTTTGCAGCACAAGTAATTTTGTGTTCACCTATTATCCAGTTCCATTAGTACACTTTGAGCTATTTGGCCACTGTTCAGGGAAACTGCTGCTTTTTACCCAAAATGCTGCACTACCTTTTCTATTTGCATTGCAAAAATTCTTCCCATCTTGCTTTAAGTGAAAGAACAGAAACAAGGGTTCAACACTTCTACAGGATAAGTAAAATTCATCATTCTGCTACATTCAAGTCAACATCCAATTAGACCTCTCCATTAAGGAGAACCCTGCTTAATGACACAGTTAGCATCAATTACTAATTTCTTTTCTGGTCAGTAGCCTTATGACACCATGGACAAGGTGGAAATTCTCTAGTTGTGCAGAAAAAGGCTAATTGTTGCTGCTAAGAAGCTTTTTAGTGTTGAAATACCTATTCCTTACAATTTTTTAAGTCACACTTGTCTTCTGCAGAAGCAGGAATATACTATCATGGGCACGGATCATGATGTGAGGTATAAAAACAAGATCCCACAACCAGACAATCAAAAAGAGTTTGCTTCTTCTCTTGCTTTCTCTTTTAGTCTGGCACCTGGGCCTCACAGGCTTTGCTGCACACTCAGACACATCAGTAGCCAGAATATTTTGTGACAATTAGATAACAAGTGAAAGCACTTGTTCCCACAGGGTAAGAGACTAAGATCCAAACTATTAAGAAGCTGAAAAATTTATCGTTTAAGTGCGATTTTTGACATTTATTTATCTCCATTGTTATTCCCCTGCTGTCTTCAAGGGTTCATTACCAAGTCTGTACTCTCAGCCCTCTCACCTGAGAGCAGAGCAACATATAACACAGCAGCATAGGTAAGCAGATAACAATGTGCAGCTCAAATCTCAGAGAAGTCATCCCTGCAGAAGACTGTTTATTCTGAAAGAAACTCTAAGCAGGGAAAGACCTGGGTTACAAATAGTTTTCGACAGAAGAAGCAGTAAAGGCTTGTTGCAAACTGAATTAAAAATATATGACACTGAAATTTCTCAGTGAAGCTCAGAGGAAGTTCAACGCAGAAGATAAACAGACCACTCCTCTTTCTGATGCCTCTGGAATCCCATGAATGTGTGTATTACCATAATGCACACAAAGTAGATACTCCTACTGGAACGAACCTCATTACTACAGTCAGTTATGGGTAAAAAAAAAATCCTAATATTTAAGTTAAGATTCCTGTGCACTCCACTGTTTTTCAAAGATTACACAATCAAAATCAATAGAGCTTTGCCTCTGATTTCTGATCATTAGACTGAACATTTGGAGTCTTAGGCACTAAAACCATTTTCTCTCTGAACTAAGCTGTTTCTTCTGCCACTAGATTAAACTCTGATGCAGGCCTGCTGTCTGAGCAGAGTTGCATTTGGGATGAGTCACAAACAGTTCTATTTCTTCAGCTTCAGTTAACAAATTGCACAAGAGTGCTAATTAGTGAGGAGATGATTTATATTGACAGGCAAATATCATTCTAATTACTAATGATGAGAAAAGAACTACAGAAGACACCCCTGTGGTTTAACTGCAACACCATCATTGATGAATAATATAAATCCTATTCAACTATATGAAAAGGTCGTGGTGAGAGTATTCTCCAGCTTCTCTTTTAATCAAAACAATCGCTATAACCTCATTCACAGACCAGACTCTTCAATAGTTTCCTCTTCTCTCTTCAAAGCCACAGAAATGGGTGTCTTAATCGCCCCTCTGATATTCCACTGATACCTACACATGCCATTTTACCCACCCACTGAGCTTTTCTTAAATGGTTCTGAGTTCTGACTCAGTGCATTGCCCAGTTCCACATCAGCTTTCCCACAGGTGAGGCTGGTTGTACCCAGGAGTGAAAAAAAGGAGAGTTTTTTGTTTTCTGGGTTTTTTTAAATATATGCTGCAACTGAAAAATTTGTAGTGAGGAGGTACAGAGATTGACCAACTCAGGGATAAAATACTTTGGCAAGTTACAAAGCCATATTTGACCCTAGCCTAAAGCCCACTTATATCCAGATGATTCTGGAAAACTGTGTCCCAACACTCTCCCACTTGGTTAGTAATTACTCAACAGGTAATTTATACATTTATAAGAATTTATGAAATGCTTAGAAAACAGAAAATCAGATTTTCCACATATTTCTTTGTTTGGTTTTTTTTTTAAGTTAGTGATTGATGAAAATAGATTGATCAATTTTACATTTCAGGTTCTCAAACAGATGGACACTCCTGTACCATCTGCATCTCAAACTCTCTAGAGACAAATATTTTAAAAAGCTGAGCAGTGACTCCATGTAGGACCCTGTAGTAGGAGATGTTTGACTCTTTAAGAAGTAATTACCACTTTTGGCTCAATGTCATGTCATTTCTATTTTACAGACCAACATTTTAGGAAAAAAACTGACCATAGGTCCATATTACAAGAAATTCTAAGACATAATTGCATAGTTTCATTGCTTGTCCTACAGACACTTTTTTTATTAGCAACCTCCAGACAGAATCTTAATGCCTCATATTACCTCTTTAAAATGAGCAGGTTGTCCATCCGAGCACCACTGAAAACCCAGGAGCCAATTTCATATCAAGGATTTTCCTTTTCAGCATCGCAATAATTCTCCCCTGCTGCTATTATTGGGTTTTATTCATAGCATGAGACGGCATTTGTGCATGGATAAAAATTATCTGATTAGAAATTCACTATCATGTCAAAGATACAGCTTCAGGGATGGTCATGACACCAAGGTCACTAGTTAGAAACACAAGGAGTCACATCAGGAAGGGCACAGGGTCCTCAGGATAAGTACCTGCACTTGATGGCTACTCAGAATGTTAAGGAAATTCAACCCTGTTTAAATGCAAGAGTTGGAATTTAAAACCTACGTATGGTTTCTGGCATACAGTTCTACCCTTAAAAGAATAAAAAGAATGTGCTTTAAACAAGAAAAAATAAAAACTGAAAAAAAACAAAGGGAAAAACCAGGCATTGATATGAGACACAAATCATATTCTAAAGCTCTTCAGTACTTAGACAAATGTTCAAAATTACCTTGGCAAAAAGCAGATTGGTGCTGAAAGGATGTCCAGTGTTACGAGAAACTACTGAGAAGTTGCTAAAACTGTCTCACACATGTCTCACCTCTGACCATATTAACATCCTTCTGCTAAGCCACACACATGCTAAAGTTATCTTTTGGCTACTAACTTTCTAGCTCTTCACGTAAATTGGTGGGGTATAATAACTGAAATTTTAGGGGAGGTTAGGCTGGTTGCTTGGGAAATTAGGTGAAGTTGCTAATGTTTCACAGATTTATCTTTAATCCTTTAGAGAGAAATATAAAATTCAATACAATCAAAGAAAATAAGCTGATGACTACCACTGTTCATTCCTTCTTTGGAATAAAAAATTAAATAGTTTCAAAGAATTGTATGCTATGCCAGAAAAGCTGTTCTGGGAAAATTTTTTTTCAAAGATCTATTTCACCCTAACCCTTCCACTGAGAGCTGATCACAGATAAAATAGTAACTCTCTTGCCTTCTCTTGGACAATGTCTAACCTCCAGAATTCATATTTTTAGTCAAGTCTTTTGAGGTGATTACTTCATTTTTAGCTCTGCTGTCATATTTTTTACATACAGAGGAATCAGGTAGATATATTTCCATCATTTGTGCTTGAATTATCTCTTGGTCTTGGGAACCCTAACTGCATTAAACTTCTGCTCTCCTAAACTAAAGCAATCCATCTCCCTCTCAGGCCTGCCAGAAAAACTGCTTCCTAATCACAGCACAGAAGCCCATCCTGACCCAAAGACCTGAGTTAATGGTTACTTCTTTCAGCATCTTTCTCTTTTTTTAGCATGAGGCATAGCATTCTCAACTTGATTTTTAACTGGCACACAGATTAATACTCAAATACATATTCAGATGTAGACTGGAAAGATCTACAAGTCAGAGGAGGAAATATGAAAGACAGGTCTAAAAAAAACAGTACAAGGCAGAAGTCAGCTTTATCAACTATGGATGATGCTATAATTCTAAATTTTATTACTCTTTTGGTCTCTTTACACACAACAAAGTCCTAAATCCACTACTAAAACTACAGACTGTTTGCTTTGTGATTATATTTGCATGAAAACATGCAAACTTAAATGAGCTTGCACTTGTTTTTTCATGGTCAGCTAACACATGTGTCTTTTTCCACTACCTTGTATTCTTCATAGAGATTTCACTCACTATGCAGTTCAGGCTCTATTTAACAGCCAGACTTTCACACATCCAGTATCCTCTCTGAGCCCAGGAATGGAATGAGCCATTTAATTGGGCTCTGATTACTTGATTGCTTCACAGTTTACTAATGATCTACACATTGAAAGGAGAATCCAAATATTGCAAGAGGAATAGCAATGACATCGTGTTTTATGAGACTGTTCAGAAAACCCTCCCACGTATGTATATCAAATGTGCCTAAATCTTTGATGCTAGCTATACTGCCTGCTACTTTCTATAGTATTAGTGGGAAACAATGTCTTTTAACCCTCTTTGAATCAGTTGAATTAGTTAATTACCTAAAGCTGTATTTGAGATAGATACCACCCTCACAGCTTTTCCCTGCACTTTACAGCCTGGAAGCCAGTACACATCCATAGAAATAAAGCACAATTTTATCTCACTTAAGTGAAAGATAAGAATCAATCTATTATCAGATAAAGGGACTAATTATTTTCTAAACTAGTATCCTACACAGTACCTATACTTAGCACTTCTGAGCTCTTGTGAGTAGCACAAACCACTTATTCAGATTACATTTTTACCTATCCCTTAGGTAGTAGAATTTGCCTAAAGGCATATTATCAAGCAACAGAAATACTTTAATTTATATTTACATTTATCTGATTTATATAGACACATACACAAAGGTGCACATGTTCATACACATCCATTCTCTTTCAGCCACAAAGTAGAAAACATGCTTAGAAACCAAAACACAAACTGAAATTAAATATGTAAATGTATTAAGTCCTCTTTGTTTTTTTCTTATTTTCCTAGGAATTAATTTTAAAAACTAAGTCACACCAATTCCATTGACAATTAACCTATTGTGTTCCTGTCACAGAATACAGAAGGTTTTTCACAGTAAAGAAAATCACGCCAAGAGCAGAATCACCAAGAAAACCACAGCAAACACCTTCCCCCAGAATTAGATTCAGGCAGATGCCCAGAATGAGTCTCGAGGTCACTGAAATTAGGACTCTGCAGCATGAAAAAGAACTGCAGATCTACACTGTAGCGAGTGCAATAAATATATTCCAGGGTATTGCCTGTCCTTCTAGTTGTCACCACACTACTACAAACAGGCTGTGAAGTGAGTGTAGCTATGTTGTATTTGTAATTGCAGACTCAGTTATATTTGATATGTCGACAGATCTCCAGTGCTTATTCAAGCAACTATTTGCCACCAATTTACCATGTAACTTTTCTTTTCTACAAAGTAAGGAGAACACAAACTGTTCTTGGCAATGTACTTGAACACTGCCAATGCAAACTAATGACACATCTAAGCAATGTGAAACTCTTACGCTTCATGTAATGAAAAAACGTACAGAAAAACTCACAGCAATAACAAAAAGCCAAATGAGTCTAACTGTGTAAAAGCTTTGGTGACAAGCACTGCACCAAAACATCTGCTGCAAAATTTGTGAGGGTTCTTTGTCTTTCTGGTTTTTTTCTTTAGAGTTAGAGAATTAGGTTAGCAAATACACTGAAAGGCAGCCCCTAAAGAAAAACTTAGGCACGTGCAATGAGGCAGAGCCATCTCAACATCCCCTGGGTAGAATTAGCATATATTCACTTAATGTGCAGCAACTACTTGGTCACTTCTTCCCAATTTCTATAGGCAGGAAGTGCCTTTAGCTCATCTACTTTGGATTGCCTCAAAATGGCAGGACTTTCATTACTGAAAATAAACTACCAAGGATGACAGGGCTGATTGGATTTTTCTCTGCTGAGATTAGGCTTTAGAGAAAATTTTGGGAGCCTTTATTGTGCTGGATATCTAAACTTAACTCAATCTTGAGATTCTATAGCCAAAAAAGATTAATAAAAATATTGATCACCCTAATTTTTACAGTTCTGTGACTGCGAGCTTGACAAGGCTACATGCAACACTGAGAAAGGCTGACACTTCCCACAATGGAAGGCTGGTAAGAAGAAAATTATGCCGAGCATCTAGTAGAAAGCATTCTTCATTACCTTAGAAGATTGCTTTCACAGCTTTCAGTTTGGAAACCATTAAAATGTTTGATAAGATTTAGCACTTCTCCAGTATCGGTGCTTGCTCAGCTGTGGCACAAAGCCACAATTTCTTCTTACTAAAAAGCACCTGGGCAGATAGTCTTCAAATCACTTTACTCCCTTCTTGCCTCTTCTGGCCACTTTGACATCAGAGAGGCAACTCTGATCAAACACACACCAGCTGTGGAAGACAACTATCAGAAACAAACATTTAAAGTCCACCACAGAAACTTGAGTGAAGAAATCAAGGCATCAGAGCCAATGGCAGCATAACAGCAGACTTAGACAATTATTCGAAATCCCACCACAGATGGAGGACTGGCCTGAGGACAGAGCTCACTTTGAGTAGGTGCCACACGATAGAGTATTTACAGCTGGCTTAAAATAGTTTTCTATGAAACAGCTTCAATAATGCAACTAAACCATACCTTAGAATACACCTGTGGTAAACATCTTACCTTAATATCTTAAATATCTTAATTTGAGGAAAACCAGCTTTCTCCTCCCTCTGGTTGTAAGAGAGTTACTGACTCCCACACTAGGAATCCTTTATATGCAAATGACACAATCAATTAATGTTTAAAAAACTTTAAAGCACTGAGTCAAGTACAATATTGATGTCTAAGAACTTTTAACTGTTCTTCCTACAGTAGGAGCTTTCCAATTCATGTGTCGAGTTCTCTCATTGCCAAGATGGCAAGCTGTTTTGTTGCTGTTGTTCTTCCAGATCATCCACAGGAAGACTGAGATTTAAGTTCCCTTAGGCTTAAACACACAAGTTGCTCTTTCAGCTGACTGTCAGAAGTCTCCTGGCTGAGCCACATTTATAACTGTGCTGTTTGGGGCTGGGGTAGAGTTCATTTTCTGCAATCTTCCTCTCCCATGTGGCCAATATGGAAAGGAAATTCCTAGCTTCCTACTTGGAATTGCTGTCATAAGATGCAATTGTTATATAGCCAATTTTACACCAAAGGTACACTGATACCTTTCTCAGATTCTAAGTAACTCTGAATATACAAAACCTATCTTTGCACTGAAAAATCATCAGTTCTCGCATGCAATGATCCATCCTACAGTAAAAAATCAGCTCCCAGGCCCCTTTCTGATCCACTACTGCTTTCTTAGCCATGTCTCAAAGACCAAACTGCTTCTAGGTTCTTCTCTACAGAGGGCTTCCATACTTCCTTTTCCTAGATCTCATCTTTCACTGGAACACACTTCCATCAGTCCTGTCCAGCATTCAAAAGTAGCTAAACATACCAGCATCAATGAATGATACAGGAATGATGCCACCAGCAATGGATGGAAAGAAACACTA